>JARHVA010006563.1:785000-883805 GCA_037957365.1 Torreya grandis | reverse complement strand
TTACCCAGTAGGTCCCATTTTCGAGTCTCCCTTGCCAATGGTAGTTGACTCTTCAAGTGGCATTGCTCTCCACGGGTCTTCAAAAGCGCTTACCAATATCAAGACATAATATCTCTTAATAAAAAAAGTTAGGGACAACATTTTATCCATCATTCCCTGTAAGGGCAATGAGAATAGTGATTCATAACAACACAAGAGCCCAAACAATAACTCATAGATAGAGTCTTCCACAATTGAATCCTTAAGAAGCCATGACCCTCAAATTAATGGCCTTAAGAATGAACTTATAGCTGAAAAATAACATTCTTGTTTTCAATGTTTTGCCATGGATTGAGTCCATGAATCAATGGTATTGGTATTGCAATGTGTCTCAGAAGCCTGGCCTCATGCGATCACCCTGTTTATGTTCCTCGAAGATTTGATGAAAATCTATTTTACACTGTTGGATTGGGATTGATCAACTGTCCCGGATGGTCATGTGGAAGACCCAATGGCACAATATTGATAGCAAGCACAAATAACCACTCATTTGTACTACCAACATCTTCCTCGATACTGCAAGCTTACCACTTCGGCATCAAAGGAGTTTTCACCAGAGGCTTCCCTTACAACCATCCCTTGTAATTTGATTACACTACCCAAAAAATAAGCAGGAGTCTGTGGTCCCCCGTGAAAATCACTATAATGAAAGTGTTGAGATAAAACACAAAAATGCAAGTAATAGTTCAGAGGGCAAATATTTGAACAGGTTAAAGCCATCCAATCCATATGCATGGGTATGAATTTTACATAGTACGATTAGGATTCGGTAATTATAATCCACAAAAGGATCAAGCCAAATTCTACCTGGTGGATCCTCCCATGCGAAATACTATAAATGTTCCACTCAATGGATGAGCTACAATTAGATTTGTAGGTGATAATCCTGGTAAGTATAAGCTACAAACACTCATTGAAAATCACTCTCTTTTCTCTGTTTCAACTTTCAAGCTACAAACACTCATTGAAAATCACTCTCTTTTCTCTGTTTCAACTTTCTAGTAGCCATTAATTCTTAAGCCTAACTAATTCTCTATGGCAGGGGTTTGGCTGATGCACTGCCATTTGGACACACATTTAAAATGGGGTTTGGCCATGGTTTTTGTCATGGAGAATGGAGCTGATCAATGGAAAGTATAGGGAAATGTGCAAGTGCGATCCAGGTTAGCATCATGGACAGGTGGATCTAATTTCTTCCTTTCCAATTTTTTTTTTGAACCAGGGTAAAATCTATTTACAATTATTACCAGCATTTTGATGTGGATCTATGTTTTTTCCACACTACCATGGCTATCATGCATTTACCTCTTTAAACAAGGAAATAACATAATATACTAATTGCCATATTCATAGTTTCGTTCCTTTTTTCCCCGAACTGCTGATGGTAGTGATGCTCACGGCACGTGATATGCATAGGCTTCTTAACCTCCACCGAGTTTTAAATTCAACTACTGGAGGGGCTTCTTGTGTAGACACCATAGTTCAGCATGCCCAGTGTGCGCTAGTTTTCAATGCGATAGGTATCTATCACACTGCCCCATAACAATACAATAGTCTAATGATTTAAATAAATTATAATCTTGCAATTGCCTCAAAGCTGCATTGATCTCAGCTTTCGTTTTCATTCTTGTGTTCTGTAGTTCATGTCTGCATTCCAGAAAAAAAAAGCAATCTGATTCCTCTCAGAGTTGTACAGCCCCTTGGAAAAAACTATAGGACTGCAGTGATCTGAAAATTAGACTGACAATAGGACATAAATCTGAAAGTAAATGCATATGAGCAAATTTGAGATCTGAAATTTTATTGTACATAATCCTAGGTATAGTAATGTTTGTCTTAGGTACATTAATATTTGTCCTCATGTGGAACTTGAATGCTCACTCTTCTATTCGGCTCACCGTCAACAAAGCCATCGAGCTCTCAACCACTGAGAAGGAACGACCTCCAATGCATCATTTTAACAAAGGAAGCTTTCAAATATACTATAGCAGGTTCATCAGCCTTCCTTGCAAAGCAGTGTCCAAGTTCAATACAGGAGAAAATACTAAAGCCATCCACAACACTTGTTATGGTTAGTTTGTAATGTATTTGTGAAGCATCGAACATGTATTGAATCCACTCTGTCATGCGAGGGTTGAGTTGGTGTTCTTTTTAGGTGCTCAATAAATCACCTTTGTAGTGATTCATACATTCAACAGAATATTTATGTTGTCAACATCTCCTGGTAGGTTTTGAATTATCCGACAAATTTATTTAGCTTGTTTTCAGTTTAACAACATAAATTTTAGAAATACTTTTGAGTATTTATTTTATAGTGTAATTTTTATAAATCATTTAAAAGATTTATGTTTTGTATATTTATATGACAATTTATGACTATCAAGTATAAATTTCAAACTTTGTGTTTGTTATTTACAATTCAATTGATAATTACATTAAATTAGACATAAATAAGTATAATAGTTAATTGACATAGTTGTTTCAATAATGTTATGGATTTTAAGTGTTAATATTCCCTTCTTTTCGATATCAGAGATTATCTATTTTTATTTAATTTTTTTTTCAAATTTTTATTAAGAAAATAGATACACTAAGTGAAATGTATTAAATTATATTTAATACAGTTTTAAAAAATATTTTATCATAAAAGTAAATATAGTCATTTTACACATATTGAATAGAAGAATCACAAAAACTCTGTCTGAGAACAATTAATTCATAAAGAAACTCATAGTAAGAAATAGATTTATCATTGAAAAATTAATATGATATTATAACCATGTTATGTTGTCATTAAATCATTAGGTGATGATTATAAATTCATAAAATTTCAATTGAAAATATAATTTGATATCACATTTATTTTTATTTTCATCACATTCTTTAAACATATTCAAAAAATTATTTTTAAAATTAATTACCACACTTTTTAACTCCACACCATACATCCTGAACTTTAAGTTCACACTATTTTTTTCCATCCAAAAGAATAATCCTTTCATTGTTATTTGATGCCAATAATTCATTAGATTCATCCCTTTAAATTATAACCCTTGGAGCTTCTTTCACACAATTAAAAGCTTCCTACATTTTCCGCTTCAGAGATAACATGGTAGTTTTTATGGGATGTGGAGTAAGGAAAATAATGTGTAGCCTAATCTTACCAAAATAGTTTTTATGGGATGTGGAGTAAGAAAAATAATGTGTAGCCTAATCTTACCAAAATTGCATTCTCTTAAATCTGCATCCATAATAGAGTAGACTTATTTCATGCCTCAAGCATTACGAGTAAAGCATAAGAGATAAATTTTGTGTAAAATGATTCTATATAATTAAATCGATAACTCTATAAACAATTCGATATAAAAGATCATATATTTTTTATATTTTATCAATTAAATAAGATAAAAAAATTAATTATTATTAAATTTATTTTTTATGTTGAAAAAAATATATCAATTTAAAATTATATATATATATAAGAAAATAAAGATAATTAAATTAAATAATTTAAAAAAAGAAAAAAAAAACATTTAAAATTTTATAGTGTCATACAAAAAATAAAAATAAAAGCATACATAGTAATAGAAATAATAGAAACTAAATCTACAAACTTAAGAAAATAAAACATTAGTACTTTGATTGAAGCAGGTTTTAAGGAAAGGTGTTTTTTAACATGAGTTTCTTATCATTGACATGTTTCCTTTCACTGTGGTTTCGTATGCATGACCCATACCTTTAAAATAAATTATTTTATGGTGTCATAAGCGACATTGGTATTTTAATCTTTTATTATTTTAGAGCCCATAGTGACATTGGACAACATTTCTGAGAATTGAGGTATAATGATTATTATAATTTAAAAAAATATAAATATATACATTCATAATATATTATATATTGTTTAAATTTTTATTTTTGAAATAATTATGTATATAATTTTTATTTATTTATTTATCAAAATTTTATTTATAAATAGAATTATTCTTATATTTATTTAATTTCAAATATTTAAATTAATTATTTATATATTTATTTATAAAATTATAATTTACATGAATAAAAATATCATATAAATGTTGTAGTATAGGATATTATGTGATTAATTTGAAACATTTTATATAATTAACAAATTTTAATTTTTATATATAAAAAATTTATTTTATCATATTAAATAAATATTTATTTTAATAATTTACTAACAACATGATAAAACATAATTTAACTTATATTAAACAAATAAATATTATCTCATATTAATATTAATTAATACCACAATCATCATTAATATCTTAAATTCTTACCTTACAATTTATACAAAATCTTTCTATTCAAAGAATACAAAAAGTTTAAAACTCTTTTCATAGAGTTTAAAACTTCAAAGTAGAACTTCTACTTATTTATAGATTGACTTTGTTTCCATCTTCCTACTTCAATGATCTTATGTTTATACTTATCTATCAATGCTTAGCTTCCATGATATAATGGATATTAACATATATTTTTTTTAATCCTTCACAAAAAAACATTTAGTGCATTTTATTATAAAACAAACTGACAAATAAAAACCAAAATCATAAGCAATCAACTCATTCATTTTATAAATATTTTTTTCACATTCCTAATTCTAAAATAAAATTTTCAATTTTATTATTTATAAAATCTTAACCCCATTACAATATGAAGAACAATTAGTTTTTTTTCTTAAATTTTATTTGTTATAAATTCAATCCTTTAACATATTTCAATTAATTCATTTACATTATTAAGATTATTACATACTTCAAATGTTTAACATTATCATATTTATGTTCATATTTAGTTCCATAGTTATTAAAATCTACATATAAACAATATATTATATTTTCTAAAGATTTTAATACATCACATGTATTATATGTTACTATGTTTTATCAAAATTTAAAATTAATAAGTGTACTAATATTAATTTTGATAAATTGAATAAAATGATAGAAAAATTGTAAATAAATTTGTAACAAGCAAAATGAACGCAACATACCAAAATTAAAAAAACACTCAACCAAATTAAATAATACAAACTATTAGTAGAATAAAAGTCTTATTGTTTACTATCTATATGCTACCTATTCGAAAATTGAACAGTGACTAAAAATGATAAACACATTTTGATCATGAAATTACCACAATAATTGTCACTAAGATTGATGAAGGACAAGATCATCCAAAGTGGGATAATATTGATCAGCACTATTGTCCACTACTACTTGATTTTGTCCTCTATCAAAAAATAGGGAAATTAGGCAATGATAATTTGTGGTTTCTTAAAACATGCATGAATATAGAAATTTGACATTTAGATATGTGAAAGACCTACAAATACTTCTTCAAAGTTAAAGAATTAATAGGGTTTGCAATAGCTAAAACCATATAAATATAAAAAGGTGAATGTAATGGGTTGAACTGACCCTAATAATGACTAATTATTTCCCATCGATTCAAAACTACAAAGAGGGAAATCAAGCCCATGTAGTTCTCCCACTTAGAGTTCTTTGCATGATTATTCTACTTTTACTACATGAATGCATCTAGACATGACTTGATTACTTGATAGTGCATTGATTGACTTGGATAAAATAAGATCTTTACTTGGCTAAGGACTACTTCAATTAATTATAATAAAATATTGGAAGAGTGGGGAAGCTTTCCTCAATGTACAATAGTGTAAGTATGCCTCAATATTAAAATTTTCAAGTAGTTGAACAAGGAACTTATATGTGCCATTATATAATTTAATCCAAAAGAACAAAAATCCAAACTACCTATTCTAAAAATATAGACCAATTTATAAGGGAAGGTAATAGAAGGGTTGAGGATAGGATCAACCCATGGGGTAAAGAACTAACTGCCCCTATTGTCTCGTACTGGTCAATCTTATCCTAAAAGGAAACATGAGTTTTGGGATCTAGGATGTCTATGAATATGTAATAAGCAATTTTAGAAATTTAGAACTTTTTTGTAGGTGTAAGATAACAACTTAGAAATATATGTGTCCATTAAAATTCTTAGGGTAAAATGACGTGATGAAATAGATCCATATTAAGTGTCTAAGTCATTTAAAGTGAAAGTGGGCCACAACTAACATTAAAAAATATTCTTTACCAAATTTGAGTTATAACATTTTCCCATGTGCGCACACCTCACACCCTCCCCCCTCTCCCCCTTTTAATATAGATATGAAATTACTAGATTAAAAGGAAAAACATACCTCAATTTGTACAACACACTTTTACTTTTAAATAAAGATCCAATCATGCAAAGTGTTCCATGAAAAATCTTGCAATGATGCAAAAGTAGTTAATCCTCATATTTGAAATTAGAAATTCGAATGTAACTTCAATTTAGAAAGATTGAAAAGAATAAAAAAGTAGTGCACCTATATGTGTGAAGAAAATGTTTCTCTTCTAACTTTACTTGGAGATGATGCTTTCTTGAAGCATTAGATAATTAGGACTTCCCATGAAACACTTGGAGAGGTTGGTTCCTCAGTAAAACCAGTAGCTAATTGAGGGTGATTGAACTAAAATTTGAATTTAACTTGTATATAAATAAAACCCATTGAAGGATGCAAAAACATTAATATTTTTCTTTCGGTATTTATAACTCCAAGATATTAAATAGGTTGGATTACACAATGAAATTGTAGGCCATATTGTTAGAGGGAATTGAACCTCTTATTTATGCATTAGTCACTTCAACTAAATTAAACACTACATATGTATTGTAGATTTATTTTTAACTTTTTTCTTTAGTTGCTAAAATCATGAATAAAAGATAATGGATAACATCCACACTTCTACCATGTCATCATATACAAAGTAGTATTGAAAACATGGCATAAATCTATATCATGCCCCTAATTATAATTGTAGAATCTATAATTATATGTAGATCCAATTTTTGTAAATATTGTATGAATATTGTGCATAGATTTGTATTATGGACTCAAAAAAGGGTGCATTTGTACTTTTTTTTATAATGTTAGTGTATATTCATGGAATATTCCACCATAATTTATACCAATGACTAAATATTTTAACCTTTTATAACATTTGATTATAATTTGTAAAAAAAGGGACTTATTTTTTATTGAAAATTCTTATCTCATGTATAAAAATCCCACTTAAATTACCCCTTTTGAGGTGATGGGAATTGTGTTTACTAAAGTCACTCATCTCAAAACAAAATTTAATTGTATCAAGCATAGTATGATGTAATCATTAAATAATTTATCACATGTGAAAATTATATCAACACAAAAATAAATGTACCATTTGAATCATATATGTAGCATATGAGGAAATGTCTATAGAAATGTATCAATAAATTTTGTGGTATTAGACGATGAAATGAGAATCTTATGAAAAATTTAGTGCATGATATGTACATCAAAATCATCCAAATAAAAAATATCAACAATCACACACAATAAACACAAATTCATACAATAAGACTAAGGTTTGAATACAAAGTACATGTTGAAATTGTGCATAAGTAAATATTTTTCACACAAGGCCAAGGTCCATACTTAAAGGACATTAATATTATCATAAATAAGGGAAATGTTTAAATATCAGATAAAACAAATGGGCAACAACCACAAGTAATTAACATTTTCAAATGCTACACAAAACAAAAAATATTGCATAGAGATGTTTATGTAATTGCACATAATGGTCAAGGACCACATATAATAGACAAGTAGTAGTCTAATATACTATGTACAAGTAATAGCATAAATGGAGTATATAATTAGAAATATAGTATACACCATGTGTATACACATAATATTTTTAACTTTATCATTTTAAAATATTATATCTCTTGCAATAACCTATCAACTCTCAATCTCTCTAGTACATGTCATAAAGTGTGCACCAGTAAAGGGGTTGGAAGACCTTTAGTGATTCACAAGATTGTTTGTCCCTATACCATTACCCAAAACCACTACAAGTTACTCTTATTCAATTTCATATGCAATAGAAACCTATGTATAAACTCACCTATGTAATTCACCTTCCTTAATAGCCACTACCTAAGCATACACTCTTTTTCATAATTTTAAATATACATCATTGTGATTGATATTGTTGGGAATCCACAACATGTTACGAAAATCCATCAGTCCAACAGACCTAGTTCAAAGCCTAATAACTATATTTACTTCCAAATAAGATGAACATGGTTCACCTTGTTGAAAAAATAACTATGAGGGTTTAGGGTCAATCCTTATATATAAATTACCACTTACATTCATTTCTATATAGAGGGTCATTCATTTCCACATCATTATAGCTTGTAAATTTACTTATAATATCATTTGAGGATTTTATTGCCTAGGATTTTACTTTGGAGTAGTAGTATTAATCTTATTGAGGCCTTAGATGCATAGGAGAATTATTTTAGCCTAGAGATGATATATTCTTATTATCCTTACAAACCAAAACAACCTCTTGTAAATTACCATTAGCAAGGGGAGAGATGGAGGCATAATAGATTCACTCAAATAAGGTAATTATTCATAATCTTTATTTTGATAGGTATATATAATAAAAATGATGGATTGTATTATACTTTTCCTTCCTTAGATTACTTATATATTGTCTTGAATAGAATTATTTTTTCTTGTTATATGTTTATTGTCTTACCCCACTTTGCGCCACAAGTTTTGGTGAGCACTAGATTATCTTGTATGCTCATTTAATAGAATATATTATATGTTCATTTGGTAGATGAGTTAATTTCCTTTAATTATATTATAAAGATATAACTAAGGTTAATACATAATGTCATTATACTAGAGGCCTTGAAAACCTCTCTTTTGGTATTGTGTAGTAAGAGATCCCTTAATTAGGCTTAGCAGATCCATAATTGGTCATGACATAATATAAAAAATTATTTCTAGTAGATTGTTTGTTGATTACCTTCACCAATCTTGGATATTAATGAGAAGAATAAGTTGTATATCTATCTTATTTCACTCATATACATTCTGGTTAACTTGACATATATCTAACCCTTGAAATTTTTAATTTTCATTTACAATCAATAGAATCGATCCTGTCGATCCAATTTCATACTTTGTGTTGAGGTTTTTTAACTTTGCCTAGATTATCAACCTAGTTACACTTATTGTACTTAGGGTTTTAAACTTTGTGGAGCCTGTTGACCTAGTTTTGATTTTTATGTGTAATTTTTTCCAACTTCATTGAGCCTTTCAACCTAGTTCTACTTTCTAAACATAACTAGATCGAATAGATCAATCTAGTTCTTTTTTTATTTTTGTGCCTAACTGAATCTACCTACTTGATTATGTTCCTTTATGTGTATCTTTTTTAGCTAACTACATCAATCGAATTTATCTAACATTATAATCTTTTTTTATCAATTTTATTTAAACTAGATCAACTGATTCAATATATTTAAATATTATTATTTTTTACCTTTAGAGGATTAAAAAATCACCTTGATGACCCAATTGAATAATAATTTAATATCTTTAATAAAATCTACTACATCAACCTAGTCGATCTTATTTTATCTACCAAGTTCATTTTAAATAGTTTGGCATTTCTAATTTGTCAAAATTTTATCAAGTTTTATTTTCCCACCATTTAGTTAAAATTCAAATTATGCACTATTTTTATTGGTTTTTTAGTTATTTAAAATTATACATACACAGTCGACTAGATTGACTAATTTAATCTAGTTTTATGCCTATTTTATACCAAAAAAACTAATATGACTTGCTCAATTTTGTTTGTTTTGGCTTATTTTTGTAACAGACTGAGTTGATCAACTTAAATTTGTTCTATCTAATTCATCGAACTTGATCAACCCACTTGATCTTGTTTCATGTGTTTTAATTTCTATTTTAGTCTAAGGAAACTAACCAATATTTGATATTAATTACAATCATTGCACTTTTTTACTTGGATACTTATTTATTTACTTTCAAAAATGATGACTCATCTTTTTTAATATTATTTTTTCGCTTTGTTTGGATTCCCCTAGAAACTATGTATTGATAATTTTAAAATTATTCATCTACTGTTGTAAAGGGTTCACAATATTATATTTATGGTCCTTGTTTATTGTTTACAAATATCATGTTTTGAGGGATATTTCCTAATATATATATATATATATATATATAGCTAAATATGATCTTTAGTTTTAATGTACCTCATGATATTCCATACAAGCCCAAGATTTCCTTTTGTATTGAACCTTAGGAATCCAACCATCCATTTGATTTTTTGGTGCATCAGTTAGTGGTTAGTGTTGAGAAATTACTTCTATTTCCCCCTTGAAATAGGGTTTAGTGGGCTATGATAATGACACTTCATAGTAAATGCTCTGAAATATTGGGAAGATAATGTCTAATGGACAAGCAAGTTTCTTTGGAATCTTACATTACCAATCACAACATTCAGTATAACTTATTGATATTATTTTTGAATAATTAATTAGCATCTAAATTAATTTGTTTGTTCATATTATTTGTTATTTTATGTTGTATTATAGACTATATTAATCAATGTTGATACAAGTTTTGTGATGTGTGATTCAACTAGATCAACCATTTTGACCTAGTTGCCTATGTGGTTGACCTTTACTTTTTGTATTTATAACTCAATTGTATAGATTTAGACCATTTTATTTTTTATAGATTATAGAAATGGATTTACTAGTTTGACCTAGTGAGCTTACAAATTGTTCTATTTTCTTACTTACCTAAATAGACTGACCAACTCAACATAGTTCAATTATAGAATTTTTTGTTATCTATTCTTCACAAATAAGTCAACCAACTCAATTTAGTATATGTTGGTTGATATAATTTATCTTCAGCTTGGTCTTTTTCTTATTTATAAATAAACTACATCGACTAGCTTAATTGTGCATCTTCTAGTTGACTTAGTTCATTTCTATATTGTATGATCCTTTCTTGTTCAAAACTAGCTACATCATTTTGGTCAAGTTTGCGTCTTCTAGCTAACATAGTTCATTTTTTAAGCCAACTCTTGTTTGGCTGATCTAGTTTAATTAGTGGCCAATTTATTTTTATTCCTACAAACTTTTCCTTAAAACAAAGGTCCTCATTATTAGCTTTATTCCCACCTTATTTAACATCATAAAATCACCTATAAAAATATTCCCTAATAACCATAACCAATTTATAAGATACATGGGTTATTCTTTCTTACCCACCTTAGCCACACAATAGGATAATCTCTCATGGTGCACTTATTCCCATCCTTAATCTAAATCTATTGACTACAACATGGTTCAAATTAACCAAAGTGATAATTTAGATGAATCTCTCCCATTTCACACTTCTCATGATAATAACCTATCTAATAATCTTTATTTTACTATTGGAGCAATACATACTAGCATAAAAAATAATCCCATAGGGAATCTTCCCATAGGAAACATCCATATCCGTAACCTTGGGAATGTTCCTTCTTTTGACACCAACAATCAAACCCTTCCACCACCTTATAATACTATCAACCAAAATACACAAACTAAAACTAATCAAATTCTTGCTCAAATAGTTCAACAAATGAATATTAATTAAAAAAAAACAAAAAATCACAAATGATAAAACCAAAACATCACATATTAAAAATTGCTAATCAACCTCCTCTTATCATGACTCAAAAAAACCAAAATTTTATTACTCCTCTTAGAGATGTCAATGAGAATATCATTCATCAACCTCTTATGCATAACAAGATCTTTCAAAACCTTCAAAATGAGCCTTTATCTCCTTTTATACTATCCATTGATATTTTAAATATATCTCCAACCATTAAATATGATGGAACTAAAAACCATTCATTATTCCTTAAAGAATTTGTTAATCTCTAAAAGGAATGGGTCCAAATAAATACTTTTACTACTACAATATTTTTAGTCAAAACATTCACGAGAGATGTTTTAGAAAGATATAAAAAATTGCCTCAACATGCTATCTCACAATTAGAAGATTTGGTTAATGATTTAGTTAAACAATTTCAATAAAATGATCTACTAGAAAATTATCTTAGTATTTTTATAAATGTTAAGTAATAAACTTTAGAATCAACACATGCTTTCATCAAACAATGTAAATCATTAGTTCACAAATTAGATCACAATATGATTCATGATAATATCTGTAAATTATTTATCATTACTTTAACACCTTCCCTTAAATATAAGGTTTAAACAATTTCTCCACAAACATTAAATGAAGCATTTGATCAAGCTAAGAGATAATATTTCCTTATGAAACAATTTGATCCAACCCATAGTTAAACCAAGGAATATTTATAAACATCAACTATTGTAATTATAAGTACTAATACTCAAATGAAAGTAGGAGCAGTCAAAATAGATAATCAAATTGCTTCCCACCCACCATTAATGGTATCATAAATGAAGTAGTTATTATCTCCATCTAAACCCTTGATTTACAACAATAGAATCCCCCATCATGGTATGATCCTAAAGCATTATTTTGATTCCATGTTGATGTTCGTCATTCTCATGAAATATGTTGTGGAATTTTTAAGGTTTTAGTTTCTTTCATGTTAGGTGACACATTTGACCATGATGCAATGATAAAATTACATCAACATGATTATCTCAAAGCTTCTCAAAAGAAATGGGTTATTAAACCATACAATAAAAACATAAAAAAATCCTCTTCTACTTATAATACACAACATTAAAATTATAATATTTATTTAATTGATATTGATTATGATCAATATTACACCGAATATTAGTATGTGAACATGGAAAAAGTTAACTATAGATGTAAACCTGCTCACAAAGATCTTATCACCAAACCCAATAAATTCTCTGTTGATGAGCAAATCTTTAAAGATAATATAATTACTATACCCACATCTTCCAAACCAAATCATGAACCACTTACACAACCAAAACCCAAACCTATTTATCTTATACCTAAAAAAAATTGTCATACTTCATAAACCTTGTGTTGGTTCTTCATCCTCTAAATACCATTTGAATTTTTTTTGAAAAACATAATTCAATGCCTTGAAAAATTAACCTTACGGAATTATTTTGAACTTCTCCCTATCATTTTAAATTCCTTATGAAAAATAAATAAAACATTGAAGAACCAAAATTTCATGATTTGGAATTCCCTTTTAATGATCCTCCACTTACATAAGTATATAGAATTGAAATAATATCCACATCCTCAAAACCATCCATAGAATTACTCAAGGAAGATATGATTAATGATGAGATTCACTTTAAAGCAAATGGTCTACCTCTCTTTATTAAAATTTGGATCAATAATACCCTCATTCAAAAATTTATAGTAGGTAAAGGATCATAAAATAATGTCACATCACTTTGGTTAATTCAACAAATCATAAAAGCTAAAGAAAATATCAAACAAGCATGCCTCACATGTAGAGGATTTGATAAAACCAGTAAAAACTACTTGGTTGCCTTTGGCTCCCAATTACCATCGAACCCAAGACAATACACACTAATATTATGGATCTTTACCTCCCCTTACCTTAAAACATGCTCCTTGGTCTCCCATGGACACATTATATGTGTGCCATTACTTCTTTAGGTAGTCAATGTATCAAATTCATACATAATGGAAAACACTTTAAACATAAATTTGATCCTAATCCATGGCTTACATTTTATTACCAAATCCAAATTTTCAATATCTTATCCCGACTATTTCCCATATCAATAGTCCACCTCTCCATCAATTTGTTAATATGCATTCTAATTTACATGTCACTCTTGCTGATTCAAATGGTGATTAATCAAATGAATCAAAAAATACCTAAATTACCACTTACTTACCTCCTTACATATCATAATGTCTCCCTCTCTATTTAATCTCATGTGACTGTACAATTCCAATAATTTATAATATTGTCGATACTCCCCCTTCATGTAATGCATATGAATATTCTTACACAAAATATGATTTTACTTGTAATGAATATGGAGTCAAAATATTGTTTCAAGATCCTTTAATTATGTCTCCTCAAAAATTTAGCAACATAGGTGTTTCTACCATTGATTCTCATATGGAAAATGATACATGAAATATCTATCACACCTATTATGAAAATTATATCATGGTCCAAGCCCAATCACGAGATTTAAATGTACAACATTATCAAAAGACATTAGCAAAAATACATGCCTTCAACTACGATATCCATGTTTTTTATATCTCATTTGATACTGAATCATAACCTAAAGTTTATGTACCCTCTGTTAATCCACCATTATTAAACACCCCATGAATAATTCAATAAATTAAGATCATGACATATTTTGAACCTTCTACACAACTTACTTTAATACAACCCAGTTTATCAAAAACACATTATATCCCCTACTTACGCTTCTACTAATCAATCTAAACTATCACCATCTAAATATATTCAACCAAAATTAATGGAGATAACCATTCTTGAATCAGTACCTGAAAACACATCTACTAAATAAACCAATACAATTAGTGTAGATCTTATTGACTTAACTCAACTTGGTCTCACCAACACCAAATCTTTATCCACTACTCCACCTAAAATTACCTTAGATGCTAAAGCAAATGACATGAAACAAATACATTTTTAATATGATAATAAAGGTAATCAAATCATCAATATAAAGGTAAATGTCAAATATTATGAACCTTTACAAACACTTCTTAGTGACGAAGCTATCCTAGAACTAGTCCATGTTATAGAACCTCAACTTCCACACTAACATCATATGTTTGGAAACTTTCAAAAAAGGGTTCCATGTTTAAATAATTTCATTACTAGTATGGATCCTAAGACAAATACTATCACTTCCCTCCCTCCCACTCCATATGATTTCCATGATGGAAATGTTATGCTTATGAAATAAACTAAAAAAATTGAATATGGTACAGCTACATGTCCTTGACCTATTATCATCTCTAAAGAGCTCCTTCCTAAAGAACAAGTTATTTTTTACCTCTTCTTTGACAAGTATTGTCAAACTTTCACTTGGTCATATGAACACATGTTTAGAATTTAAAGTAGCATCATTGTCCATATTATCATCACTTAGCTAGATGTAAAACCCATATGACAAAAGCAATGAAAATTCCCTCCTAATATTTCTATCTTACATCATATATAAATCATCAAAATTTTGGATAATAAATTCATTAAACATGTAGTTTACGCAGAATGGGTTTCTAACATTGTCCCTATTTGTAAAAATGTAACCTTGATTATTTGCACATGCATCAAATTTATCAATCTAAATTTAGCACGTCTAAAAGATAATTTCCCTTTATTGTCAATTTATGTCACTGTTAATTATACTACTAGTTATGAAATTTTATCACTCATGAATAGTTTCTTAAGATGTAACCAAATTCACATAGCTCCTATGAATCAACATAAAACAACATTTAACACAAAACAGGGCACCTATTGTTATGTTAAAATTCCTTTTGGTCTTAAAAACGTTGGATTTACCTATCAATGTGAAACAACCCATATATTTCATGATTTTATTCACAAAATCATTGAAACCTATATGGATGATCTCATTGAAAAATATAAACATTGTAATACTCATCTTCATGATTTAGCTATCATATTCGATCAACTCATTAAATTATTAAGTTAGACTCAACCCCTTCAAACATGCATTCAGTGCTACTTCTAATAAACTATTAGGTTTTCTAGTCTCCCACTATGGAATTAATGTTGGTCCATTTTACATCAAATTTATTATCAACATGCCTATTTATCACTCCATTTTAGATATAAGAAAATACCTTAAAAAATCTAGGGTAATTTACCATTTTGTTCCAAAATTGGCTTATCATATCAACTCCATTAATTCCATTCTTAAAAAGGGTAATACTTTAGAATGGATAGATTTATGCAAAAAATCATTTGATAGCATGAAAAAATCCTTAATTCATCCTCCTAATCTTCTCTCACCTTTAACTAATCATCCACTAATCCTATATATGTCATCTAACTCCATATTAGTTGGGGTAATGTTCTCCTAATAACATGATACTAATAGAGAAAATTTTATCTATTATATCATCTATTGTTTAAATGATTACAAAAAATGTAATAAAAAAACTACAACATGATTATTTAGCTATCTATTTAGAAGCTAAAAATCACTACCATTATATGATGTATAAAACTAATTATGTAATTGTCCATTATGATCCACTTTGTCATTTACTATCCAAGGATTTCCTACCTAGAGATTGAATTAGAAAATAGATGGTCTTATTGATTAAATTTAACCTTTGAAATATTACACAAAATTATGTCAAAGGGTAAGCCATCACATATCAACTTTTAGTACCTATTTACCACCTACTAATCACTTTCAACATATTCTTACTAATAAATATATCATTTATATCAAATGTCTTAACCAATTAATCTCATTAAAAGATTACTTCAATAAATTCACTACTGATCTAGAAGAAAATAAACATGAAGAACCTAATCCTCCTCTTTCTACCAATAAATTGAAAGTACTCATTGAAGAACTACCTGAAATTACAATTGACTAACATGAAGAAATATACTTCACTTCAATGGTGCAAAATTCTTTGAAGGATATAGGTCTAGTTTTATCTTATCAAACCCACATGTTAAAATCATACCTATAACATTTAGATTAACCTTTAATGTCAATAATAATATGGTTGAATATGAATCTCTAATATTAGGCATGCAAGCCATAATCAATTAACACATCCCATATTTATATGCTTTAGGTGATTCACAACTCATATGTCATCAATTTAGTGGATATTATCAAAGTAAAAGTGAAAACCTTATCACATATCATCAAATTTCCACTTCAATTGCCAAACAAATCACCTCTTTCACCATCAAACCAATCCCATGTGAATAAAATGCTATAGTTGATTCTCTCACTTGATCAACATCATTATTTCATCCTAATAAAGTTATCCATGATTTCAAAGTCCTTATCCAAATGAGGGAGTCAAATTATTCTTTAAAAACTAAAAATGATTCTCTAATTTTTCACATAGAATTTATTATAATTTGATAGAGCTCATGATATAAAAACATCATCCAATTCATTTAGCATCATACTTACCTTCTAGAATTAGATTCATGTGAAAAGAATCATATTCATAAATAAGCATACAAATATCTACTTAGATATAACACCCTTTATTATCATAACACAAAAGGGACTTTACTACATTGTGTAATGATAAAAGAAGTTACTACTCTCCTTAAACAAGAACATGGGGGATTTTATGGTGGTCATTATAGTGGCCATGACATAGCCCATAAATACCTATGTATGGGTTAATTTTTGCATTATCTTGAAAAATACACCAATTAATTTTACTAAAAGGTGTAATCCTTGTCAAATTCACAATGATTTCATCCACTCTTCTCTAGCCAAATTCTAAACCTTGGAGTCTCCTTGGCCATCCTCTATGTGCGAATTATATCTCATTAGAAAATTAACTACATTTCATGTATTTATTATCACTGCCACTAAATAATTTACCAAGTGGGTGGAAGTTATATGCAATCAGAAATACATCATGTCTATAAATCAATGCTATCTCATAGAAGATAGATCATACCATACTCTTCCAATTTGGAACACATTTGTTAACTAGGAACATGACCAATATGGGGATCTGTTAGACTTGATTAGAGGATATATTACCACAATACACTATGATAGAGAGGGTTTCAAAGCCTTCAAACAAGCATCACCACACAATAACCCCAATTTCATCTAGAGTTTTGATATTTCACCTAAATTAATAACAAGTAAATTAAATCTAATCTAGTACTCACCAAAGCTTGTGGCAGAACATGATAGGTTAGTAAATAGTAAAAACATGTATAGGACAATATCAATTAGTCTAAGTATGAGTAAGACCCTAATACATGAAATATGAAGATTAATATTATTTGAAGCAAATACTTATGATACTTTTATCTACTAAAGAGAGGATCAAAGTTAGAGAATATTACTTGCATGATGAACCTGTTGAGACTCAATATCTCCCTTGGCCAAATGGATTTGTAAGAGGTTATTTTGGTTTGTACGAATCACTAAAAAGGGCCAAAACATCCAAGACTTATCCATAAGAATATATTATCCAATTAAAAACCTAAGATAAGAATCTTCAAGTAGAATGGTATAAGAACAAATTGTAAAGAAGCACAAGTGAATAACAACTATTAATTTCATATTAAAATAATGATGAAACAATCTTGTCTATATATGTGGATTTGAACCTAAACTCTTCTAAAATCCTTGATCAATAAGGTCAACCTAGTTGACCTGGTATAATTTTGGACAAGTATTCACAAGGTCATGATCTAGGTCAGCCAAGAGCCAAACTAGTTCTTAATTGAAAATCATCCAAAACTATATAAGGTCGATCCAATTGACTTAGTAAAATCAACTAACAAAAAGGGATTAAGGTGAGGAAAAGAGGGGTGAAAAGTGGGAAAAGACTGGGGGAGTGTGTAATAGATGAGTAATAACTTAGGGAATGATTTTAAGAGCTGGTTGGATTGCTAATAATGTGGTAATAAGGGACAACAATCCTATGAAGCACCAATGGTCTATACACCCCTTCTCAGTGCACCCCTTAGGGCATGCACTCAGAGAGATTAAGTCTTGATGAGATCCTCCAATATGTAAAGCATCAATATTTGATAAAATTTTAAAATATTTTATATATACATATACCCCTTTCAAATATCATCATGTGTCACTAAGGTGCAATAGGGGATGGTGCTTCGACAAAGAACATAAGAAAACATAATGTTGATGCTAAAAAAGGTTGTAGTATTATGAAGAAAACATAATGGAAAGTAAATGGTTGAAATGGGAAATAACTAAGAAATTAAATGTAATACATATCTTAACTTGCCTTTATCGCCAGATGGTTGTCTATTGTGTTATTAGTTTTTATTATGTAGTGCATAAAAACTATTTTTGACAAACCCAAGAATGTAAAACTAAAGAGTAAAACAAAAAAACAAAAGAAAGCCAAGATAATTGGTGCTATGAAGATGGGATGTACTTGTAAATTTGACATGATGGGGTGATAAGTGCTATATTAGACTAAATGACCAAGTCAAAAATAAGAGTAAATCAGGTAATGAAAAACCAAGGCTACTAAAGACCGAAAAACTAAAAAAGGTAAATCTTAAATAAGGAAGGAAAAATAACCAAGTCAAACTAAGGATAATGTCAAAAAATATTCTAATAAAATATTGAATGTAAAATAAAATAAAATGGTAAAACAACATTGATGAGTGAGTAGTGATAATCCTTATCTCACTCAATAATGAAAAAAGGGGTATGGATATAAAATGGAAACACAACATTGGTGAGTGAGAAGTAAGAATACAACCTCACTAAATAATATAAAAAAGGTATGGACGTAAAAAGGAAAAACAACATTAGTGAGTGGGAAGTAACAAGCCAACCTCATTAAATAATGGAAAAAGGGTACAGACTCAGGTGCCCATAAAATAAGGGTAGTATAACAAATGACAAATGGTAAAAAATAAGTAAATTATGTCTATGAATGTAAATATATGGTGTAAATAAAGTAATCCATAGTTACTTTAACATGTTATTATAATCTAAGGATATATAAAATTGAAATAAAGTAGTGCTAACATGTTTTTAAGAAGTAAAGAAGGGATTAAAGAAGAGGGACAATAGATTTTGAATCAAAATTTTCTTGTCAAAGGGGGAAATAAAATGGGTGGAGGGGAGAATGAAGGAAAAACCAAGGTAGAAAAACTCTTTATTGAAGTCAAGACACTCAAATTAGGTTTGTCAAAATAAGAGGATTCTCGACCTTAAGGGCTCTCATGAATTGCTCTTAGCCACATAACTCTCCGGTCAAAAAATGAACTATATATATCATCCTATGAAGGCTATATGGATTAAAATTAAAATAGACCTACCTTCCCATAATGTGTTCCATTTTCATTAGGACCCACTAAAAAGTCATCGATCTACTAAGAATATTGGTTACTTACATGAGAAAATAGTTATCACCATAGAGTTTGTTGAATTCTCCTATTCCAATCTACTGGCCTAGTATACCCAATGGACCTCATCTCTACGTGAGGGAAACTATATAGTTTGAGATTTGGTTATAGATAGGATATGTGCTTCTAATCACATCTTTTGGTGTGATTTTGACTTTTGAAATTTATATGTTGACTTTTATATATCATTTCCTTTTGTTTCAAATGATTTGGTTCTTAAATTTATTGATGGATTTTTCTATTCCTTCTCCATATGGATTTGGAAAACCAAACATGAGTGCTAAAGATGAATTTCATTTGAATACTTGGGGTTTGGTTTCCAAGAGGAAAAAATTCAAAGAGTATAGGATCTAAGAGTCTCGTAAATCCAGGTGAAATAAAAGTGTTATCTTTGCTTTGACCTTGTTTTATCCAATGTGGAATGAAAGGAAAGGAAATAAAAAGGGATGAAACATGGAACAATTTTAATTTTTTCAAATCATAAAAGATGTGATAAAGGGTAAAAAAGAGATATAATGATAGTAAAGTGTGATTCTTTATCATAAGAATAAAGTAAATGGAGGAAAATATGCTAACATAGATTATTATACAAATTACACCTATCAAAAGAAGTGAAAGCTAAATCTAAGAACAAGGATAAAAAACACATTCTAGAAAAGGAATGATAGGGTGGTAATTTTGTAAGGAAGACTAAGAACTATTTGTGGTCTTACATTGCAACTCATAAAAGAGAAACCCACAAGGGTTACATAAAGAATTGGAAAACTAAATGAGATTAAAAAAAGATGGTATTTATGAGGAAGACCAGGTCCTATCTATGGTTTTATAATGCAACCCATAAAAGAGAAACATGAGGGTGTAAAAATTATGTAAAAAGAGTATAAAAATAAACTATGGTACATCATAAGGAAGACTAGGTCCTATCCATGGTTTTAGAATGTAACTCATGAGAGAAAAGAGGAAACCAAAAGACCAAAAAGGAAGGAATAAAGGTTTTTAATATGAGAGAACTACTATAGAGGGAGATATCCATGTAAGTAACCTACAAAAAGTGTTATATAGATGTAGATAGAAAGCACAAAAAGAGGGAAATATTTTAGGCAAAGTATTTCTTAAGGAATTTGAGTTGGTGGGCTCTTAAAAAACATTCCCTTCATTGGTTTGGAGGAAATAGGTGCTTGGACCAATAATATATTTTACTAAATAAGGGCCCCACCAGTTTTGGGCATATTTTCCTTCTTTATCATGGGTGTAGTCTAATTTAAGGACAAGATCATCAATGTTAAATATGCAAATTTTAAGATATTTTTTTATGTTGTTTGGTGATACAATCCTTGTATTGGTGGTTTTATTACAAAGTAGAAAGATGGTGTTCATCAAAGAGATCAAGGGCATGAAAGTGATCATTACATAAATCTTCATCTAGAATGATACCATGAATAGATATACAGAGAGAGGGAAGCTCGACTTCTAAAAGAAGAACTGATTCAAAACCATATACTAGAGAGAACAACTTTACCCCATTATCAGTATGTATGCTAATATGATAGGCCCAAAGAGAAGCATAAATATGAAGGTGACAATCCATGTGGGTTTTATGAATTATATTTTGGATAATTATTTTGATAATTTTTTTTAGTAGCCTTAGCTTGGTCATTACATTACAGATGATAAGGTGTAGAAAATTTGTGATTTATCTTAAATTAAGCACAAAGTTGTTTAAAATTTTCATTTTTGAAATTACCACCATTCTCAAAAATCATGGCATGGGGAACACCAAAGTGGAAAATGATTTGGTTAAGAATAAATTTGGAAATGGTTGGACCAATGACATTAATAAGGGGCATAAATTCAACCCATTTGGTAAAATATTTGGTATTCATGATGATAAAAACATGCCCACCTTGGGAGTAAGGTAATTTGCTAATGAGATCTAATCCCCAGATGGTAAATGGCCAAGGAGATTAGATATTTTGAAGCTCAGCTGGAGGTGAATGAATTAGATCATCATGAAGTTGGAAAGGAGTACATTTTTTAGTGAATTTCATTCAATCCTTTTCAAGAGTAGGCCAAACTTAACCCATATGTGGGCATTTATAGGTTGTAGCATGTGCACTAGAGTGGCCACCACAAATGCCCTTATATAATTATTCAAGAAGAAGAGGGATCTCATATTACATAACACAATGGAGAAAGGTACCTTTAACATTGTGATAATCAAGGATGTTGTATCGAAATATATAATTAAAATCTTATTTACGAATGCATGTCTTTTTACGAGAGTCTAAGTTAGAAGGTTAAGTTTGGTGTTTTATAAATTGAATGATGTCTTTATACCATGGGATTTATTGAATGGTAACAACCTCAATGTGGTAGATAATTGAATCTAGTGGTTGAGTTGAGGATGAAGATTTTATTATTTGTATAATAAAAGTGGGTTCAGAAAGAACTTGGTGTGGATGAAAGAGAGATGTTGAAGAGGCAATAGAATCAACAATGGAATTTTTATCTCAAGGGATAGGCTCAATGGTGAACAAGATGAAATCCTTGGCAAGAGTGGTTAAAATTTGATGATATGTAATGATATTTTTAATTTTGCATTGGTAATCACCATTGAATTGGAAACAAATAAGCTAAGAGTCACCTAAGACATGCAAGTATTGAATATCTAAATCAAGAGTAGCTCTCATGCCTAAGATTAGATCTTCATATTTAGCCATATTATTGGTGACATCAAGGGTGAAATAAAAATAAAAATATATGGTTTTTCCAAGAGGACTTGTGAGAATTTAACTTACCAAAATTCCTTGAAGGCATTTAACACTATCAAAATGAAGGGTCCAAGTATTCTCATGTAAGTTGACATTAATTCTAAGAAGCTCTTCAATAACTACTTTAGGTTTAGTAGTATTGGAAGGAATAAAGGATTCATCAAGATTATTTGCTTCAAGATAAGTGGTAATGTTATGAAAATAATATTTAAGATGAATATCTTGATTAATACCTTTAATTTAAAAGATATTATCACCTAGAAGACTATCTTGAAGGGTAGAAGTAGCTGGCATAAGAGTTATAATAAGATGCTGAACTATGACTTGCCTTTTGACAACTTTTTGACTTACAATGTAGAGATAACATTTCATAAGGAGGATAATCCATTTTCAAATTCTATTCCTTGGAAGAAAGGCTTAGGATAAGAAGTGATGAAGGGGGCTAGAATGAATGATGACATAAGTAGTATGGTAAATCATGTAGTGCTAAATATTTTCAACTACAAAGTAGATGGAGAGGTAATCACAATCAATTTTGGTATAATGTGTTTCATAATTGACGAGGCTTAGGATAATGTAGTAGATGGCAGACTTTCTTCTAGTATCTAGTATCATCTTGTTGGGAAAGAATTATCACAACTAATATATGTGTGAAATAAGTATATATAATTAAGGATCAATCATTAGGAGGATGAAGTGTGGGTGGATAAATTGATGACTATTTCATGTTATCAAAAAATTTCAACATGGGTCTATCCATTCTAGAATATTACCTTTCTTGAGAATAAAATTGATAGAGTGGATGAGATAGGCCATTTCATATACAAATCATCTAAGTACCTCAAGTTTTCCTGAGTAAGTATGAATGCCAGGAATGGAATGAGGAATGGGCATGTTGATGATAACACTAATCTTATTAGGATCAGCATCGATGCCATAGAGAGAGACTAGGAATCCTAATAATTTTATAGATGTAACACTAAAGACACATTTATGAGGATTTAGTCTAACTTGATATTTAAGAAGGTGATCAAATATGATAGTAAGATCTAATATATGAGTCTTAAAAATTTTGGATTTAGCAATGAGATCATCCACATAGGTTTTAATTTTTTTCTGGATAAGATCAAGGAAGATATGAGTCATTGCTCATTAGTAAGTAGATCCAATATTTTTTAAGTCGAAGGGCATTTTGACATAGTAATAGGTGCCTCATTCCATGGTGACAGTGGTCTTATGTTGGTCCTTGAGGGTAATGTGAATCTGATTGTAGCTTGAGAAGCCATCCATAAGAGATAACATTTCATAACCAGCTATGGAATCAATGATGACATCTATCAAAGGTAAAGGGAAGTTGTCCTTGGGACAAGTGAGGTTAATATTGTAGAAATTAATACAAATGTGAATGACCATAGTGATTTTTTTATGAAATGGGAAATATGTTAGAAACCCATTCAGAATAGTCTAATGGTTTGATGAACTTATCATTTAATAATTTGATGATGTCCTTGTGACATAAAGTGGAAACTTTGGGTGGAAATTTCCTTTACTTTTGATACACCGGTTTGGCATCAGGATAATTGATCGTGTTATACACCATAATGCTAGGGTCAATAACAGGCATGTCTATGTAAGACCAAGCAAATATCTCACAATATTTATCAAAGAATAAGCTAAAATTATCATGTTTGATAGGTGAGAGTTCACAAGAAACTATAATTGGTCGAGGAAAGGATGGAGTAACATACTCAATATGAGTGGTTTCTTTGATAAGCATGGCATTGTCATCTTGAGAGTGGTAGGGTATATTAGGTAAAGAATAAATTGGATTATTTTTGGGATCAATGGTAGAAATCAATTTTTTAAAACAATGGGTTTTAGTTTTAAAATTCCCAAGTTTATGATGATGTTGAGGTTCTCAGGCATGAAGTATTTCAAGAATAGCTTTGTCACTAGGCAAGGTAGAAATAAGACCATAACACTCAACATCTTATTCAATATTTAGAATTTTATTAACATGGATATCATACTTAGAATGTATCTCACAACATCGGTTACCTTGGCATGATTAGATTTATAGGTGGTAAAGGAGATGCAGTAATTTACACAAGTTTAAAATTTATAATTTTTTCTACCACCCAAGGGGTATCAAGAAGTGGAGAACTAGCAAGAGGCACACAACCTTTGGGATCAAAGTCATGATCTATGGAAATGGTATGAACATCATAGTTAAAAGCATGAATTTAGTATAAGGTTTTCTAATAATTCTAGACATATGAGTCTCAAGATTAAGCTTGAGCCATTATGTAATTATCACCATCTGTTGGAGAAATTATATAGTCCTGAAAATTAGGGGGAGTTTTAGAAGGTGAAATCCCAATAATATTGAATGTACAAAGAGATAAGAGGAGAGGATATTGAATTAATTCAGTCACTCAAAAATCATTGCAAGTGAAGGCATCATTAGGTAAATAAGGCTTGTAAGCATTACATGGAGGGGGAAAATTGATAATCTCATTAATAAGAGGAATAATATAGTCCCTAGGTAATAAATAAAGAGGAAGACACTGTGAAATGTCTGGAGGTAGCTTGGTAGTATTGTAAGTGTATTGAAAATCATAGGTTCATCATCATTAGAATCCAAAAGAGTGACTTATAAATTAGGATTCATGTTGATAAACTTGGGTTAAGGAGCACTATTGATCTTAGGAGTGGTAGTAATACAATATGAGATTAGGAAGTTGAATACTCCATGGGCTGGGATCAACGTCATGATTGTATAATTTCCTATTATGTATTAATTTAATGCATTGGCTACCAAAAGAAGCAACGACCCTCATTCTATGAGTCTAGGGGTGACTAAGGAGTATATTTGAAGTTAAAGGTAAATTAAGCACCATAAGCTTCATTTGAATAGTCTTAGGTCTGATGGTTAATGAAATATAAATGCAACCAAGTGGCTTTTGATTAGTTTTATCAAATCCACAATAGGAAATATGGGTTTACTTAAGATGATCCTTGTTATAACCAAGTTGTTGGATAAGCCACAAAGATGTCACATTAATACGACAGGATTCATCAAGTAGAAATTTATAGATAAGGTTAGTATTAATGGCTATTTTAATGAAAAGTGGTAGATCATCAGTACAAAAGAAAATTCATGATTAATCATGTCCTCTTCAAGAAATTCAATAGAAGTAATGGAAGAAGGACACATAGTTTCAATGGTATTTGCCTTGGTAGATTGAGATTCAATATAAGGTGATTATTCATCTATAGAGGATGGATCTTCAATTTATTAGAGTTGTTTCCTAATGAATTTGTGATGAAAGCATGAAGTATGAACCAACTCTATAAGTGGAATATTAAAAGGCATAGAGTTAATTTATTTGAGAAAGTTACAACGAGACTTAGAAGAAGAACTAGCATGAAGTTTAGGAGGTAAAGTAGGTTTAGAAGGTATATATGTGGTTGGAGGTTCAAAATGAGGAAGTGCTTCCTCATGTACTTCTGAAGTTAGATTAGTAGTGGTACTATCCTTGATAATTTGTTATTTTAAAGATGGATTCTTAGGTTTCATAATAGGATCTTTGAGAGATGGCTTGTGATGATAATTAACCTTAACAAAGTTGACATATTGAAAATTTTTTTAATATTATTCATGATTGGCATCAATGGCACAAAAATCCTTGGTGTTTCGTTGATTTTTAGTTGTAGAAAATGATTTTTGACTATTTGAGGTGTAAGATTTAAAATTATATCACTTTTAAGTAGCATTGGTTTACTCTTGATGATAGAGGTTGATTATGGATTCATGATTAAATGAATCACCAATCATATAAGAGACAAAAAAATTAGTGATCCCTTGACAAGATTCATGGGAATGACCAATGTCAGCATGGAACCAAAAAAATTGATTAGGGTCATACCATTTAAGAGGCTTTTTAGGATAGGTGAAAGGTTTAGAGGGTGGTAAGAGTTGTTTCTTTTGATGCACAGAAAGTGGTGTGTGATAAGATGAAGTGATGTCATTTTTGAAACCTCCTAGTTTAGTTTGTGGTGTATCACTAGTGATATCATTGCTAGATATTTGAAAATATCCTTTTATAAGTTTAGGATTAGGTTTAAATTGTTTCATGAGAAAGTCTTGATGTTTTCCTTGGTCAAGAGCTTCATTAAGTGTTTGGGGAGTAAAGGTTTGAACCTTATATTGGAGAGAAGGAGTCAAAGCAATGATAAAAAGTTTGAATAAGTTATCATTAGTCATGTTATCATTGGATTTATGGGCCAATGATTTGCATCTTTTGATAAAGTCACGAGCTAATTTAGTGGGATATTTTTTAGCATTGATGAAATGGCTAAGACAATTTTTGGGAAGATCATTGTGTTAAAACTCTTTAACTAAGGGATTAAACAAATCTCCAAGTTGTCAAATAGAATGTTGGGGTAATTTATACCATTCTAATAAACCACTAGTGAAATTTTTGGCTAAGATTTTAGTTGTGGTAAAGGTATTAGTTTGAATCCACTCCTTGTAAAGATTACCATAGCATTTGAAAAATGAGGCAGGGTCTTTAGTCCCATCATACTTGATAGTTGAAGATATGTTACCAATATCAATGGATATAATGAGGAGAGATAAAGGCTCATTTTGAATAGTTTGAAGCATATTATTATTCATTATGTGTTGAGGAATAACATTATTTGAGGCATCTCTAAGATGTGGAGGAATGTAATTGGGATTATGCTAAGGATAAATAGTGAGAGGTTGATAAGCCATATTAAGCAAATGATGTTGGAATTGCATCATTTGATTGGTGTTATAATTTTTCACTATTTTCATTTTATAGATAACTTGGGAAAGAAGTTTATTTTTATCTAGAGATGGGTTGGTGTTGGTAGGATCACTCCCTAAATTTGTGTTAGGGGGATTATTAGAAGATGGATTACTGATTAAAATTGTGTCAATTGCTCCCACATCAGTTTGAAGATTTTGAAGATGAGAAGTATCTTGATAGGTATAGAAAGGATCAAACCCATCAAATTCATCTTGAGGTGTGATTTACACCATGTTGTATGTCATGGATGAAGGAGGGGAAGAGGTTCCCTAAAAGTGATGGTGCTAGTGGGAGGAAGAGAGGGAGAAATGAACATCCCATATAATATTTACATGGATTCAAACTATCTAAGAAGATTATGATAGTAGACTTTATGATGATTAAAGATAAATGAACAAAATTCTAAGAATGATAAATAGAGAATTAAAACAGTAAATGTGAAGGCAAAAAATAGTACAGATTTAAATGGGTTGACCTAGTATAAAGAACATGGTATGAAAGTTGATGAAATAAGACTGCAAGGTTGATTGGGTCGACCAAGTTCTATATCTTGGATAGGAATTAAGCAGGAAAAGATATAAAGTTGATTAGGTCAACCTAGCTTTGTATCTAAGGTGTAGAAAAGAATATTGTGTCAACAAGGTCAACTATTGACTGAAACAAGAATAATTTTTCAAGTACTTATGAAAGCAAGAAATGAAATGAAATACATAATCAATTGGATTACTGAGGTGGATCCAATTGAGTCACACAACACAAAACCTTGTACCAATGCTTATTAATGCAAGATTTTATAATGCAACATACAATTGATCAAATAAAAAGCAATCAAATTAGAAAGTAAAAGCTAAATAAGTGTTTAACCTGAATTTTGTTACATTATTAGAGTATAGTTTTAGATGTGATAGGAATTCGGTTGTAAGCAAGGAACTAGAAAGCAATCTAAGTATGGTTTAAAGATTTATGGGTTGAAAGGGATCTATATTGTCAATGGTAATGGATTGGTATTGAGGCCTACCCCCTCACTTCACACACCTTAGTGATAAGGGTTTCAGGTGCTTAGCCAAAATATACCATTAACCCCGTGTTTATACTTGGCTAGAAAACTAAGTTAGCTTGCCCCTTGGTGATGAAATCCAAGTAGGTTGGTGTTTGGTAGATAAATATTAAAATGCATTTTAAGATTTTTTTATTTTTTTGTGTTTGCATAAAATACAAAATAGTGAAACTAAATGATATATTGAAAACCACCTAATTAGACTATGTGATCTATTCTAAGCATGCAAGTAACAAGAAATTAAAGTGTGAGATAATTACTAGCATATAAGTGTTAATTCCAACTTTAAAACATAGTACAATGTTGATTTCATCAATAGTATATGTAGAGAATATAGAATAGGGCCAACAATTTCACCTCTATAATGCAAAATCAAAAATTTTGAAAGTGAACTATGTTGATAGAGTTGACCTAGAGTTCTAGATAGAATACGAAATACAAAACTATGTTGACAGGATCGACCTCATTAACTATATAGGGGAATTTTTAAAGATTGTAAAATATGAAAATGGGACTATAACAAATGCTATAAATTAAAAATAAGGATATAAAAAAACCTTGGTGGGTTGGAGGATGCATAGGAATATAAGATTGTTGTTGAAGTACCCTAATTTGCTCTTGAAAATTACGCTAATTGTGTCAACCAATGTTTATAGAAACCTATTACTAAAAACCTAAAAAATGTACTACATTGATAGGGTTAGCCAAGTATACTGAACTGGATCTTTGAAAGTTTAAAAATCTATACTTTTTCAAATGGGTTGACCCAGTAGCCTAAACTTGGTAAAAACCCTGCATAGACATAATATAATCTTTTTGATACGACTATGTGTTAAACCTATGTACAAAAATTAGAAATGTGTTAATAAAATTGACCCAGTATCATAAATATATGATAATAAAAATGAAAAAATAATGAAATAAATGAATCAAACCCTAAAAGGGTTAATTCACATTGGGTTCACCAAAATGTATGCAATCATAAATGCATTATGTCTATAAATCAATACTAGTTTGGAGAAGATAGATCATAGCATACACTTCTGATTGGGAACACATTTGTTAAGAAGGAACATGACCAATATGGATATCCAATAGACTTGATTAGGGTATCTCTTACCATAATACACTATGCTAGAGAGGGTTCCAAAGCCTCTAAATAAGCATAATCATGTAATAAACCTAAGGGAGTCTTGATTTTTGATATTTCACCTAAACTAATAACAAGTAAAGTAAAGATAATCTAGTTCTCAACAATGATTATGGCACAACATGAGAGTTTATTGAATAATCAAACCATGTATAGGATAATCTTAATGAAGCTAAGTATGAGTAATACCCTAATACATGGAATACAAAGAGTAATATTATCCAAATCCAATACTTATGCTACTTTTATCTACTAAATAGAGGAGAAAAGTTAGAGAATACTTACCTAAATGATGAACCCATTGAGACTCAATCTCTCCCTTTGAAAAAGGGGATTTGGAAAAGGTTGTTGTGGTTTGTAAGGATCACTAAGAAAGGCCAAAACATACATGACTTATCTACAAGACTATATTCTCCAAGTAGAAACCCTGAGCTTATAATCCTTAAGTTGAATGGTAGAAGAGAATATTTTAAAGAAGTGTGAGAAAATGATATCTCTTGATTTCATATTGAAATAATGATGAAATGATCTTGTATATATAGGTAGATTTGAGCATAAACCCTTCTAAAAATCCTAGCCGATAGGGTCAACCCAATTGACCTAGCATAATTTTGGATAATTATTCCCTAGGTCATGAGTTAGGTCAGCCAAGAGCTAAACAAGTTCCTAAGTGAAAATCTTTGAAAACTGTACAAAGTTGACCCAGTCAACCTAGTATAGTTTACTGACACAAAGGGATTATAGTGAGGAATAGAGGGATGGAATGTAGGAAATGACTGGAAGAGTGTGTAATAGAGGAGTAATAACTTAGGGAATGGTTTTAAGAGATGGTTGGATTGGTAATAATATGGAAATATGGGAGACCAATCTTTTGAAGCACTAATGGCATGCCCACCCCTTTCCCAGAACACCCCTTAGGGTGTGCACTCAGAGAGATTGAGTCTCGATGAGTTCCTGTAAGATGTAAAGAGTCAGTATTTGATAAAATTTGAAAATATTATGTGTATACAGAATTCATGTCTCTGTTAACATTACTAGTATTAAAATTTCAAAATTTATCCTCAACCAAATCATCTATCATTTTGGAGTTCCTCATACCATCATTTTTGATAATATTGGCAATTTCAAAAATAAATATATGAAAAAACTATGTGCAAAATTTAAAATTACACACAAATTTTAAACATCTTATCATTCTCAATGTAATCTCCAAGCAGAAGACACCAATAAAATTATTAATAAAATATTGCAAAATACTATAAGAGAATCTTGTATTGAATGGGACCTAAAACTTTAACTTGCACTCTGTCCTTATTGCACTAGCATACATACTTCTATTGGGGCAACACCATTTTCATTATTATATGGGTCTTAATCATTTTTACCTATAGAAGTTGTACTACCATTCTTATGCATTTATATTTATGGTATTATTGTTGATGAGGAATTGAATAAAGCTTATCTTCATGCTTTAGATTTCTTAGATGAGCAATGTATGCCTAGCTAACAACATGATCACCAATACAAAGCTCGTATCGTGAAACAAAATGAAAAAAAAAACATCAAATTTTAAAATTTCAATATTGATGACCCAATCCTCAAATTAGATTATACACATCATAAAAAAGGAAAGTATGACAAAAATAGTGGGTTCCTTACCTTGCCAATACATCCTTGGTCCTAATATATTACAATGTAATGAAGGACATATTTTTAAATAACCCACTAATGCTCAGTTTTTAAAGAAATATTTTGATTAAATATTTACTATTTATCACATACATCCATATACTAAAAATACTAACACTTCTTACAGGTTTTCTATACATATCTCCAATATTAAATAAATACATTAATCATAGTAGCTTTAGTTCCTATCATTGGTCCTTAGCTCTATCTATACTTTTATTTTTATTTATGAATTGAAATATAAGACCATGGATAAGTCCCAACTATCCTCTAAATTATTATCCATTAGTTAATCAAAATTTGGTATCTCTTTTTTATCATTGATTGGTCATTTTATAAACTTAGTTTCATTTCTTTGGTTTATCGCTTTTGTGAGTTGTAGTATAAGACCATAGAGAGGACTGAGCTTTCCTCATTTTTTAAAAAAAAATCCTAAACTATCTTTAACTAAGTGTTTTCCCTAAATAATTAAGGAAATGGATTATGGATTATGATTTCATTACATACTGAAATAGATGTTAGAGAATGAAATGGACATGTTTCTAACAAATATTGAGGGTGAGGTTTGTCTCTTAATTCTAGATTCAGTGGTGGAAAAAGTATAAAATCAATTGGATATCTCACTACTAGCTAGATGTGAAGTATTTTTACCTAGTGTTGTATGCTTTAGGAACTATGAAGTCAAAAATTGGAGGCCTAAACACAAAATGGAAAATGCTTCAATGGTCAATAATTATTTCCTTATTTCTTTATCTAAAAGAGATGATTTTATCAAAACTCTCTATGAAGGCCTCAAGTTTATGGGTAAATACTTTGTCTCACTCAAAAAATGAAGGTCTAGTGTTTACCATGATGAAGATTTATGTTAGGACTTTCCTTTATGGATCTCCATCCTAGAGCCCATATTAGAGATTTGGCATGAATAAATCATTTTAGGAATTACAAGGTCTTTTGGTTAATCTTTAGCCATCTATCTGTATACTTGGTCTAAGAAAAGACTCTTGGTGCCTTGGGTTAAGGTGTTGGTATTCCTCTCTACACCTTTGCCGAAGTATATTCTCCTAAGGTCTAGAAATAGATTTTGGAGGCAAGGAATTATGATTGATGGAAACTTAGGATCCTACAAGAGTTGATCCTATTTTAATCACGTGCAGAATCCATGCCCAAGAATTAAGCTTTCAAATAATGGTGAAGATTTACTATCATCTTTAATAGATTCTCTCAACATTGAGAATATTAATGATCATAGGAATTCCCATTTAATGGAATTTTATATGGTTTTGTAGACCTATATAAAGGATTCATCTCTTTGTAGCTCAAAGTTAAAAATAGATAATTTAGGTGACCTAAGTGGAATGGGTTTTGGAGGACTAGGTTTTCCACCACTCTACCAAGCTCTTTATTAAAATAATCTCCTAGGCATGAACAATCTTGAATCTATTATTTCATCAAGATTTTGTTAGATGGCTAAGGATCCCTCTCATGCCATAAATGTTGGTGTGCCTCCTCAACTTAAGTGACAAGTAAACATAGATTCAAATCTTCCATGTTAGGAGGAAGAGGACCTTTTTATTATTCTCAAATCTCTTTTAGAGGTCAAATTATCTCACCAATAGATCCCATCTCAAAATTACACAACTCCGAAGTTAGCTAGAAAGGACCTATAATAAATGGATGAATGAGGATATCATTCACTAGGTTTTGGGTGTTACTTTTAGCATAAGAAGTTAAGACCTGGTGAAGGTGAGGTGGAATTAGGAAATGAAAGGAAGAAGAGATAGAGACTATTGAATCATAGTAAATTAGTGTAGGAGATGGAGAATGAAATCACTTAGGGGACATAAATAATCCTATTGAAGGGTAAAATACTTAATTTCCAATGATTTTGTGACCTTTATCCTTATACATTATAGTATATGATCTAGGTTGGGTTTTATCTTGGATGGTATTCAGGGAGTTTGTAATCTAACTATGTTGGGAGTTGAGTAGTCTTCATCTCTTGAGGTCATTTGGCCTTTTACCAAGTCTTTTTTGGTTACTTCTTTCTAATTTGGCTTTGATCTAATGGGTCATTTTTTAATCTGGGTCTTCTTTATTTTTGAATTTTTTGGTGTTGGTACACTGTTATGACCATTTTTACAATTACATTTATTGCATGGGATTTTTATTAGGTGTATGACAGTGATACTCTTTAGGCAGAACCTATTTGATCATTATTTTCATTATATTTCCCTTTTCTTGTCATGATTCAATTTTCTCATGGTAGACTTGTTTCCATCTCATCTTTCCATGTCGAATCTTGATGTGGCACCCATTTTATGGCTTGATGTCCCTTTCCTATTAACCATTGCCTTGTTTTAATGATTTATCATTCCCTAAGGCACTTATGTCATTATTATTTTTCTTTGATGTTTATTTAATAAATTCATTCTTAATTTTGTTTAGGTTTCATTCAAGGGATCCCTTTTATTTATTATTCTCCTTCTACTCTATGGATGTTGTCAAACTAATTTACTTCATAGCTAAAGCTTCCATGAATTCACATGAGGCTTCCCTAGGGACTGAGAAAGGAAAGGATGCAAGATCTAAGTCAAATTCCAAAGAGGGGGATAATATTAAACTAGGGATGAGAATCATTACGTCTAAGTCTTGTTCTGAAATAAAAAATAATAATCCACTCTTATGGGGAATCCTTAAAAAATGAGTCCTTACCTATTTTCTTAACCACTGCATGTTTCTTAACCACTTTAAGGATATATATAAAACTATCCTCCACTTTTTTATATCATCCTTGTTGGAGGATTCAAAGGTTACTTTTTAATTAAATTAAAGGTTTTTCATAACTCTAAAATATATCATCAATTGATATTTAAGTTTACCTTTCTAGAGATGAACAAGGAGGTTGATTTGACCTCTAGATATTATTTGGCCTTGAAGAAAGGGAAGAAAAGGTTAAGGATTGATTGGTCAAAAATTGATGTTGTTGGCATGAGAAAGGGGAAAATAGGTGATCCAAGGAATAAATTGGTCTTGAAATTTAGGGACTTGGTAGGATTGGTTAAACACTTAGATGGGAACTCTATGGAGGGTGATACATTGGTAAATTTGTCAACTTTAGGTTCTTTGGAGATCCGTAGTCCAAGGGATACTACATTGGTTGAGGTTAGTTCACTAAAGGATAGGGTAGACTCTTTAGAATTAAGTCTAACTAATAAGCGTCTGAAACTTAGGGTGTGGAGGAAAGAAATTAAGGACATGTGTTGGGTACTTTATCCTAAGGGTAGTTTGATGGCCAAGGATGACCTTGTTTTTAAAAAATTTAGCCCATTTAACAAACTATTAGGTTACCCTATGAATTCTTAGGTTCTTGATGCTTGTGGGTGATGGACTAGAATTGGTTTAACTCCTTTATTGACCCCCAAAATCACTTCCTATCCTCCTTATTCTAGAGGATTAAAGTTTTTTGGTAAATATGGACCTAGTTCTAGGACCTATGGGAAAGCTAGGAAGAACCCCCTTTACGGTGTTTGGTGGAGACCCTTTCGAATATTGAATTTTTGGTTTTGGTTAGCCTATTTTATTACTCATCATCTATTGTTAAAGTTATCTATTTTATTTTTTCATGTGGTTCCTTCTATGTTTGGGTGATATGTGCCCTTGGTTGTTTTTTCATTGTTTTCTCTTGAAAACCTAGCCCCCTTGCTATGTCCTGAATTAGATTCCACACCATATCAAGGTGGATTTATTTTTATCCAAATAAATTTAAACAAAAATATATTTTCATATCATCTTAAACTTACAGTATTTAATATGGTATGGATTCATGTTGATATGTCATTGTATCTTTCCACATTTTTACATTTTTTATGATTTGAGGAAACTCAATCATTCTATGTACAAACTCATTTTACCTAATATTCATTCCACTTTGGGAAAACTAAGGTTAGTTTTAAGATATAATTATTATTTAAAATATAAGTACAAGAGTCTTAGGCACCATGATCTCTAAGTTATTTTCCTTAGCTATCAAGTCTAAGTTTTCTTGTTATAGTTATTTTTAACACGTATGTTTGGTTATCTAAATCCTTATGGAGGAATAATAAAAAAATCCATAAAAGCCAAATCATTTAAAATAAAAGGAAATAATAAAAAGTCTTATATAAAATCAAAACTTAAAATCACAAAAAATGACATGATCATCAAACACATATCCTATTTTAGTCAAAGCTTAAATTCCACATTTAGCTTCATGATAGAGCCTAAGTCCATTGGCATGTGATAGGCCAATAGACTGGGATTCAGAATTTCAAAATTATCTCTAGTGTTACCTACTTTATCATGTAAGTACCCAATATTAATAGTCGACCAATGGATCTATAAGGCATATTGAAAAATGGGGAACACATTGTAAGAAGGTAGGTCCATTTTACTTCTCATGTATATAGCCTTCATTTGATGATATTCATACATTACTTGATAACTAAAATTTGTGTCACTACGGCAAGTTATGTAGATTCCTTAATGTAAAAATTCTTCTTGTTTTGATAACTTTATTAGAGTGTCTTGATTTTGATATGTATTTTCCACCTTGTTATCAAATACATTTCCCTAACCACACATTTCATATTCCCCCTTGATAGGCAAGTTTGTTTCTATTTTTTTCCCAAATTTATATTTTCCTTAGTCTTCATCTCTTTCAAGACATGCCCATAATAAGCTTTTTTGGTTTATCCATCTTAATATTTTTTTTTGTATATTTAAGAGACTATGCATTATTTATTTTAAGCATTACCTTATCCTTGTCAAATAACCTTGTTTTTATTTAAAATAATAAATTTATTTGTCACCCTTTTTCTAGATAATTTTGTTATATTTTTTCTATTCATTTTTTCCATTGTTGAGCGAGTTTGGATTGTTACTTCTCAATCATCAATGTTGTTTTACTTTATCTTCTTCTTACATTTTTTTTTTAATGTATGGTTTGTTACTTATATCACATCGATGTTAGATCTATTTTTTATTTATATGTGTCCTTATTTTGTTCTACTTTGTTACATTTCTTACTTAAGGTATATTTGTTTATGTCTTTTTAGTCATTAATTAGGCTTGACTTTTTGGTTACCTGATTTACTCTTATTTTAAATATTATTCTTTTGTATTTTGGTAATAAATTTGCATTTATGACCATATATTACCAATTATCCAAGTGATTTATTTAGTTAATTTATTTATTTTGATTCCTTATGTTTAATTATTTTTTCTCTTCAGTCTTGTATCCTTAGGGTTTATCCAAAGTAGTTAATGTTCCCTCCATAATAAAGAATACAAATATAATAAAAAATCATTCAATGATAAATGTAAGTTAAGGTAAATATATTATACTTTAAATTATTTCCTAATGTTATTTCAATTTATAAATTTCAATTTCTTCTTTTTATTACAATTTATTTAACTCAGTGTCATTTGTTGTTATGTCCCTTCTCAAAGCACCATCCCATATTATAATTGTGTGACATGTGATGAGATTTAAGTGGTAAATATGTATACACATAATATTTTTAAATTTATCATTTAAACTTTATCTCTTGTAATAACTTGTCAAGTCTGAATATCTCTGAGTGGATGCCTCACAGGGTGCACTAGGAAAGGGGTTGATAGACCTTTGGTGCTTTGTGAGATTTTTGGTCCCTATAGAATTAAATAAAACAACTAAAAGTTAATTTTATTTAATTACCTAAGAAATTAAAACCCAATTATACACTCACCTAATAAATTCAAATTCCTAAATAGCCCCTACTTAAGCATACACCCCTTTTCTTCATTTTCCAACTACATCATACTGATCAATCTTGTTCAGAATCCAACACATGTTATGGAACTATGTTAGCCCAATAAACCTAGTTCGAGGCCTAACATATTTATATACCACAAAAATAATATAGACTTGGTTGACCCTATTATTGAAATCCCATGGAGGGTTTAGGGTCAATCCTTGGCTATAAATACCCCCTTAATTTCAATTATAAACAAAATATCATTAATTTGTGCACCATTACAACTCAAAAATATGTTTATACTATCATTTGATGATTTAATTTCTTATTTTTATTCCTTAGAGTAGTAAATTCATCTTGTGGATGTCTTGGATGCATAGGAGAAATCTTGTATCCTAGATTTGATATGTCATTATGATCCTTAAAAACCACAACAACCTCTTGCCAAGGGAGATACTGAGACATGATGGGTTCACTCAAATAAGGTACATTTTACTAGCTCTTCATTTTGATAGGTATATATTTCATAACTGATGGATTAAAATTTATCTCTCCTTGTTTAGATTACTTCTATATTGTCTTGAATAGAATTATCTTTTCATGTCATATGTTTATTGTCTTACCCCATTTTATGCCATAGGTTTTGGTGAGCATTAAATTAACTTATATATTCATTTACTAGATGAGATTATGTTTTCATTTGGTAGATTAGCTAATTTCCTTTCATTACATTATAAAGAACTAGGTAGGGTTATTGCATAATGTCACTTTACTAGAAGCATTGAAAACCTCTCCTTTAATATTGTGTAGTAAGATATACCTTAGTTAGGATTAGTGGATCCATAGTTGGTTATGACCTAGATATAAAAAGTTATTTATAATGTATTTTTAGTTGATTACCTTCTTCGATCTTACATATTACAGTGTAGGATATGTTTTAGATTTGTCTTTTTTCATTTGCATACACCATATATATGTAATGTGATCATATCCTAGTAAATATCATATCCATGTACATAATATAAGATATAGATGTTATGAAGATATTTTTATTGAGTATATATCCAGATAATATAGGAGTCATATAATGGTAACACCTATAAATACTATAAAATGTAGATAATATTCCCCTTATTTATCATGGCTCTTATGTAGTGGCAAATCCGACATCCTAATTCATGTGATATCTATATGTCCTACATAAAAATCATGAATACCAGTGAAATGCATTTGTGATAGAAAAAGAGTATGATATGATAATATGTAGAATATATGTATAGTCATTCTCAAGTTATGATTTTATATTTTTAACATGTTATGAATGTTTTTTTATTTTTAAAATATTTGATTTTAATTTTTGTACTTTTATGATCTTGTAATTTAAAATAATAAGCACTAGTTATAACCATGGGTTATAAATTATAAGAATTGAAGGGGATTTAATCAATATACAACATTTATATAATAATTTATGCACTGAAAATGATGGCATGGCCATGTACGAATAAGATGCCGCCACTTTATATGTAAATTTAATGGTTTTTAGGCATTTAGGAGATATAAAATATATGCAAAATAATAAATGTACATCCTTGTTTCTTCAAATATACACTTGTAAATGAATGTGACATACATGTATGATAAATATAACATTGAAAATATATATTTTACATGAATAAGTAAGGTTATGTGAACTAAAATTGTGTAAAATATTTAAAAATTGGAAATATTAAATATCTATGTTTGTGTTTATGATTTTATTGTGAAAATTTATACAAGACAAGATTAAATACCTTGGGATTGGTTTGATATTTATTTCTGTCCAATACAAGCCAATATTATCCTTTAAAAAAATGCAATTTACTTAGTTTAGGATATGAAAATAGTGAGGTAAATGGAAAAATAAAGTAGAATATATCATTATATTAAATAGTTCATATCAACAAAGTGAAAAATAAAAGCAAAGAGGCCAAAAAGTCACCAACATCCAAGGGATATAATATTTTATAAATTTAATCACATGTGCAAGAAGTATAATAATAACATGACGAAACAAATCAAGAATATATGTATAATCATTTTTTTTGTATTTTCAATTATTTGAATGTTTTTGAATTTTTAGAATAATTGAAAATTAAAAAAACTAACCAATAACCACATCAAGAAAAGGTCCACGAGAATATTTAATAAATGTTAAAAAGGATTACATTTCATCAACAAAGGTTAATGGACATTCATGATTCATAATCTAAAAATGTATCAGGTGTTGTCATGAAATTATTTATATCACTAATCATGTAATCCCATGTGGGAGGAGTAGCTCTAGGAGATGTAGAATGGTTTGAAATCTCATGAGGACTATAGGAAGATTGTGCCAAATTTTATACTCTTTTTGAAACATGAAGGTATGTATATATCACCAATTTATAATATGGTGTATGTGATTTTATCTTTTGTGAGCTTGACACCTTTTTATGATATACTTGTTTTTGCATTTGTTTATTTTGATAATTTTTTCACTTTTTTATAAATTAAAAAAATATAAATGTTATACATAGATGCAAAAAAATTATATGTATTATTTTTTTGAATAGGCATATCAATGAAGAGTGATGTTGGATGGGGATGTGGAGGTACCATAGATTGTAGAAGGTATTCATATATGATTCCTGAAAGTATGACTAGTTTGATTATAATGAGTTTAATTTAGACATTGATGTACCATAAAAGGTAAATTTTAAACATTTAATAACCAAGTGTGTCCTAATATCATCTAAAATAACCAATATTATGGTAGAACTAGAAAATATTAGATAGCATAGTGAGGCCCACTTGAAGAGGGAACATAATGTGTGCCAAATTAAGTTGTTATTTGCCATTTAATATCTTGACACTTTCAAATATTGCTTGTATGTCATGATGTGTGAAGCCTAATGAATGTATTAATTTCATTGTGAATGGGTTGTTGATCAAAAATTTTTGTATACATAAAACATGAAAACCAAAATCATCATCCACTATATAACGATCATCAAAATTATTCCCAAGATGTGGTTGAGAAGTTTATACCATTTTCCAAAAAATTCCATATAATGGATGATCATATGACTCAAGATATGAATATGAATTATAATTATGATGCACTATTGAATTGACCTTTTTTGTATCATAGTTTGTAAATGGCTCACTAGAAATATTAAAAATAACATTTCCATTTACTTTGTTGGAGTACCTAAGTCAATGACAATTTTGTTAATAAGATCTTGAATAAGGTGTTTTATCTTGATCATATGTTACTATAATGATAATTTCATCTATGGTAATCAAAATATACATTGTTATCAAAAACATTACATCAGGTTTTACTCATATCAACCTATAGTGGTGAAGGTAGAGTAATAACATTACACTCAAGTAACTTTAATAGAAATTTATGAGATAGTTTTGGTATTCTATTGAATTGTCTCATTGGTTGATCTAATAAAATAAACTTGTTATTAGGTTGAAAAATAGCATTAATTGTGATATTTTAATTTAATTTACTATATGATGGCTTAAATTTGTAAGATGGTTTGCTTTGAAACTTCATTTTGGAAGTTGAAGTAGATGTGGGTGAATACTTGAGATTTTTCAAACCAATAAGATTATCTTCCCTTTCTCATATTGTTTGATAAATTTCCTCAAATGATAAGAATTTATTTAAAATAATTGAATCACTTAAAGGTGAAGATAATTATTTTTTGAAAATATATTGTTATGTATTATCTTCCAAGGTGTTTTTAATTTTTGTAAGCATGGTCATGTAAAAAAGTACATAAGCACTAATAGGCTCATTAGTTCCATTCTTAAATTTATAAAATTGTGCATATAAAAGTCTTTCATCAACATTAATATTATTTTTTTTGAGAAATTGATATACTAATGGATTGAATAATTTGATCGATTGGCTAGGTAAATCATAAAACCAATTCAAGGAGTAATATTTTAGGCTTATTTGAAATAAATTAGTTAAAAAATTATCATTGGAGGCATAATGCAAACATGCTACATGAAAATATCAAAGATGTTGTTGTGTATTTAATCTACCCTCATATAGTGGAAGTTTAGGATCTAAAAATCATGTAGATAAAGGATATGATGAAATGTTAAGTTTTGATTTATTATGAAACAATTATTATGAATCCAATGGTTCGTTCACTTTTAATTTACCTTGCTCTAAATGCACCACCTTACCATAAAAATTTGAAATATTTTGCACAATAGATTACGTATTAGGAAACATAGGTGATGTAGGATGCATAGCTATCAAAGTTATTATATTTACCATTTTTTTAGTCATAATAATAATTTTTTAATAAAAACCTTATTGTTCCCCCAAATCCAAAGGTGTAGATGTAATAATATTATTAATAGTAGGAGTAGGAAAAATTATGGTAGGGTTTACAAGAGGTTGATAAATATTACCCATGAAATAATTTTGATATTTATGTGTGATATCATGATCATGTTTCTTTTGTTATTTTTTTGCTACAAATAGCAAAAAGTTAATTTTCTCTAGGTGGGTAATAAGGTGTTCACCGAATTCTTTCATATTAATAGGCTCAGAATTATTAATTTTATAAGAACAAGATTCATAATCCTTATCATTTTCCACGGTAATAATAATACCATAAATAAGGTGTATAGTAAGTATTATAGTATATTTAATGTATAACCACTCTTTTTCATATGTCATATTTGACTTTAATTTTTTTTCATTAATATATAACCACTCTTCCTCATATGTCATTTTTGACTTTAATAGTGTTTGTGTTTTATCCTCAGATATGATTTATTTTATTACATGAGTGTTAATGGTGTTCCTTATTATATAAATACAACATGTAATGAAAAATAAGGAAGATTGAAAAAAAAAAGTACTCATTTAAGATAGCCACAAATTTATTACAAATGAGAACAAAAAAAAATTTAAATTCTAGTAAGGAAAAAAAATGTGTATAGAGATTATTAAATTCCCCTAAAATCCATAGTCAAAACAAAGTGATTTCAATGTCAAATATTAAATTAAATGTCAAAAAACTAGTTATTTCAGTGTTAGATATTAGTTCCAAGGTTGAAATAAGGGTATTTTAGTTTCATATGCTTAGAAATTTATCTAAACCCTAGGATAATGTTTTTTGAAGGAATGATCGAATAAAAAATGGCTCAAAAATATTTTTTTTATCATAACATATATTGAATATATGCATTAACCTTAATTCAAATAAATTGAATGGAATGATAGAAAATGGTGTAAATAAACTTATGACAAGCATAATGAAACAAAATTACTAAAATCAACAAAACATGATTGAATGAAAGATGATTAACTATAGATAAAATAAATTATTAGTTTTTTAATATCTCTATGATTATTTTGTGAATATAAAGAGTGATAATAAATTATTAAAAATGTTTGATTCTACAAGTACCACATGAAGTGTGATTGACACTGATGAATGACATTATCATCCAAAGTGGTACAAGATCTATTTGTACTATTTTCCTCTACTAGTTGATTTTGTATAATGCTAAAAAATAGGTAAATTAGGGCATGATCATCTATGGTTTCTTGAAAATTGACGTATTTATAAATTTGATATTTAGATATTTGTGAAAGACATACAAATGACTTATTCATTGTTTAATTCGTAATAGGTCTTGCAATAGTTAAATAACTAAAAATAGCAAAGGGGGGAGTGTAACATTTTTATCTAATCCTAATCACCCCTATGATGACTGATCCTTACCCAAGTATCTAATATTATGAATATTAAAATCAAGATCACATAGTTTTCTCACTTACAGTGCTTTGTGTAATCGTTATTCCTTTGATACATGAATGCATCTAGAGATTGATTGAATAATTAATTATGATTTCCTTGAGTTGGATAAAATAAAATCTCAACTCTACTAAGGAAAATTTAAAATGATTATATTTATATTTGGGAATAATAGGGGAGTTTTTCTCAATCTATAATAGTTTAAGTATGCCTCGATATTGAAATTGTCATGTGGTTGAATAGGTGACATATATGTTCCTTTATAGAAATAAAAAAAGGAAACACCTCATTTTACCTATCGTAAATTTTTTTATCAACCTTTAATGGAGAATATGAATTTGGAATGTGATATGATAAGGGTTTAAGGATAGGATTGACCCAATAGGGACAAAATTGACTACCATTATTTTCCCTTAATAGTTAATCTTATCCTGAAGGGAAACATGTGAGTTTTTAGATTTGATATGTCTGTTCAAATTATTATAGGTTTTTTTATAAATTTAAAATATTTATGTGCACATAAGATAGAATATTGGAAATGGATAGGTATGTATAAGTGCTTAGGATAGAGAGAGGTGATTAAATAAGTCAATATTGAGTGTTTAAGTCAATTAAAGTGAAACTAGGATAAAAATGACATTATCTAGTATTAATGACCAAATTTTAGTGACTAAAAATTAATGTATACAATAATATGTTTTTTATTTTTTCCTTTATTGTATGTACCTAGTGGAAAATCACAATGACTTGATTACTATCTTTGACACAATGTACATTGATTCAATTATTGACCCTCTAAATGAGACAAATATTTATGGTGTATTTATGACTACTACATAAGATATTAATGATGTTGTATGGATCAAAAATAATGTATTCAATATGAATCTTTACCTATTAGGATCCCCATTACTAATTCAAAAGATTTCACAAGCACAGTTCTTATTTCATTTACAAGTAACTGTAATAACAAATTTGATGTTTTTTGCATAATAGATGAATGTATTTATTTTGTATATTAGGTTAAATTTAATTCAATAAATGTGTATTTAACATGTAACACCATTTAAATCTATGCATCAATGAATTTATTACATACACTTAATTTTGAGTAAAAATAGGTTTATGTGATGCTCAACCTTATGGATAATGTCCATGCAATATAAGTAAAACTCGAGGGTTTGTTTAAAGTCCTTTTCAAGATGGTGTATGATAAATATTATGGATGATATATAAAAATTTAGATTTCAATTTCCACTATATAATATCTTCATCCCCTTCAATTTTATGTAATGCATAAAGTATTGTATTATGTTACACATAATAAATCATGAACCTAATGGCATAATATTGCCTTGAATATATATTTTGAAACATGAGTACATAATTTTATATAGGTTATTATTATTATTATTATTATTATTATTATTATTATTATTATTATTATTATTATTATTATTATTATAATATATTCAAATATTACAAATTTAATACCTTTTCGTTACTTAAAATAAACAAAGTTTCAACTATTCACACACACACACACAAAAAAAATAAATTAAAAAATAAATAAATAAAAATAAATAAATAAAATAAATAAATAAATAAATAAATAATAATAATAATAATAATAATAATAATAATAATTTGCCTTTACATTCTTCATTTAATAAATATTAATAGGATTATACATATAATTTATGGATACTACTATAAATGATGATACTAATTATTTAATAATATTATGTTGGCTAACATTTTTCCCTTGTACCGAGTTTTGTATAAAGAAGATCCTAATATTCTTTTCCTAACCATGGCTTAAATTTTTTGTTTATGTTAATGTACATTATTATTCCAATATTACCTTATTGAAATATATTTTAACACTTTATAATATTGCATTATCATTAAGAACATCTAATATTTTTCATCCAACTCAGTTTATTGATAAATAATAAAAAACATTGCATTTATTCAAAATAGTAAATAATATATTATTGTACTTCCACATTAAATTTAATGCAATGAATTGAGTTGACTACCTTAATAAAAATTCCAACTAAATATTATTTTAATTCATTTTATTTTATAGGAAACCATCATACATATAAAAAAATATTGTCTCTACATATGTTTCACAACATTGTAGGTTGAAAAATGGATAGCCATAACAAATATATGTGTATTCATGATGAATAAACAACAACACATGAAAAAAAACACACAAAAATGGTTATAAAAACTATAGTTATAAATTTTAATCCATTTAAAAACCACTAAAATATAAAGATAAAATTAACAAAAAATTGAATGTTATGCAATTACTCAAGAAACACTAGTTTATGGTGATTTTTCAACTTTGACATCATTTAAAGTGAAGGAGAAGACATAAATATAACTTATTTTATCCAATAAACTACTTTATTCATCAATCGAATCCAAATTGGGGAAATATAATCAATATCAAATGAAATCTTGATGTATGTAAATGATAAATACAATCATTCACAAAGTCCATGGGAAATCATTGTTAGAATGAAATCCATTTTCAAACATTTCCATAAGTAATATCACATTATACCACTATAAAAAATACACTTCAAAATAATTGAAGACAAAAAAAATGCAACTACCAACTCAATAGTAGGCATTCTTGGCATTGTTATATCTATTACTAATATTGTTACTTCCAAAAAACCATATGGAAATTGTAACATGGAAATAATGTTGATACCATAAGATATATATAGGTATAAAATAAAATTAAGCCTTTGGGGAACCTTATATGAATGAAGAGAGAAAACTTTTCACTAACTTGTATGCATCAAAAATATTTTTGGTTCTAATTCTTGTAGTTAGGAAGGAAAAAATTATATCATATAGTGGTAAAACTCTAGCGATCGAATCAAGTACCCAACTCTTCATCAACACAAATATAGGTAAGGAACATCAAATTAGGTGTTGTCATGAATAACATGGTGCCATATTCCTAGTGTCATCATTGAATACAACTATTTCTAAACACAATATATTTTAAGACATTGATAGTTTAAGAGTTCTTGGTAAATCATTTTTAGTTATAATAGATGAACCATCATCCACATTAAAAGACACTTTTTTATTATCCTACTTAAATTTCTTTACTTAACAATAAACAATTTAAAATAAATTGGTTAAAAACACTGAAACTTTCTTAGCACTATCAAAAATGTAACACTAATGTAGCACAATGTGAATATAAATATGCATTGAATTTCATATTATAATACATCACATAAAATATATGTACCATAACATTTAAATATGTTTATACTAAAATTATGGGCATCACAGTGCATGATCTAAAAATACTATGAACATTCTCTAAAGAGGTTTAGAAGATTGTTAACAAATTATTATTTTGAAAGTAAAGATTTATAGTGGAAAAAAATGGTGTTTAACAATGAAAAGTAATGGATTTAATGTAGCATATTTAATGCACATAAATATGAATCTACACTTCAAGATATAACTTAATTTGATGTAGTTTAATATACAGATGTATAAAAAATGTCAAGTACTTACAAATTTAATGTTTTTCACTATATGTATTTTTCTAAATATACATTTGCACTTGTTATACTATATATTAATTAAATGTTTTCATTAGTATGATTATATTTTTATAAATAATTTCACATTTACATAAACTATGTTATTTAACCCTTCCCACAAACATCTGATGTTGCTATCCATATACACAACCTCATTCTCATGTAGAAAAAATCGTGATGCATTTATATGTATATTATTTTTTTCTATTTTTATTATATTGGGTAATCAAATTAATTAACCACCCACCATCATATTCTAGTATTGATAAACCACTAAAAATAATTTGATTATATTTGTAATTTATATATATTGCTGACATATAAAATATAATACTCTATTCGCATAAGTGTCAATCTTGTTGTTTGGTCTAAGATCTCTATCCGAGGCACATGTATTGAGTTAGATACACTAAGATTGTTCAAGTAACAATAGGGTTCTTATGTCTTCTTATTTTAGGAATATTATTGAGACAATATAGGACATGATTTTTAGGTATTGGGATCTATTAAGTATATTTATAGGAATAAATCTCTAAAATACACATCGCTACCATGAAAGGTTCAATACTAGTTTTACCACGAACATAAAAACATGTACAATGATAGTTGAACTAATTTTAGAACATTCATATTTTGACCTTTACTTGTTTCACTTAATGATTTATAAAAATGGGGAAAAATATTACCTAACATAAAAAAAGGGAGAGAGGGTAAGGTAAAAAATAGGAACTCTTTAGACAAATGGAAAAACCACTTCTTCAAAGATTGAGAACATGATCAACTATAGTTGTACCACTATATGTTATGTTTCACGATGGCTTGGGATCTAGTCACATAAGGAAAGCATCTAAGGAGAAAGGGTAAATGCTTAATTTAATGATGTTTTCATGACTATCTATGAACATGCATTTAGTTAATCACTCATAGATCTTAATAGATATTAAAAAAATCAAAGAATATTAAAGAAATTAACTAGAATAGCTAAATATCATCCTAATTAACCCATAAAAACTAAAGAAGAACATGAATAATAGTCCTCTAACATTATTATTAATCCATTAATTTAGAAATACAGAATAACAATTCATAAAACTATATGCATTTAAACATAAAAATCAAATTTACATTACTTTGTTAGTGTTTTTATATAATAGAGTTGACCCTATCAAAATATTACATAATATAATATATAGAAGAGAAATGGGACATGTTTCCTATTAGCATGAGTTCAAACTTACGGCCATCATGTTATGAAATAGCTGTAATATAATTATACTATATAATATTCCCAATCCTAACACACATATAAAAAAGTTACTGGGACCCACTGAGATAGAATCAAGAAGAGGTTGGAGTTGGATCACTTATCAACTATTTAGGATGTGCCTCCTCAAATGCTAGTGTGTTTGTGAGTAAGTTGAAATCCTGATCTAACTTGTTAAGGTTCATAAGTGGTTATGGAAATATAACTTCAACATGACCTAATAATTGATAATGGACTTAGAGTGAAGCCTCTATGGCAAGCTTCACCTTAAACACCTAGTTTATATCAGTGATTGACTAGGTTACTAGAACTATAATCACATTAGACCTAGCCATATTGACTTTCACTAGCTTCTTTCACATAACTTGGTTGAATTGGGATAGGTGGACTTCAAATTCATCTTTTTCCACCAAGGTTCCATCTAGGTGGGAAAAAAATTATGTTGGCCTCATTGAAATAGGTTATCCTTTGTTATATGTTTTTCTTCAAAGGCTCAACATTGTTTAGACCAAATCCAACCATTCTTCAATTAATGTTCTCATAATCCTAGAATAAGTTTGGTATAGGTTTAGTTCTCCCATAGGCATGTGTTTAAGCTTAAGGAACATACCATTATGAATAACTATGTAAATATTATTGCACTTACTATGTATGTGGAAAACCATCTCTAAGTATATTTGAGTGCATTAGAGGTGTTCATTACTTGAGGATAGGGATATGGTCACTTCTCAAAGTGCTACAAAAAAAAAAATGTGTAACGGGTTCCTCAGCTTAGTAAATCATCTCTATTAGGAAATTTCTTGACACATGTGATTTGATTACTCTATCTTGCTATCTCATATCTTTCATGAGTTTCTTCATTAGTTAATTAGTATCCCAAAGTACTAATACAATGCCTTTAACCACTTTTCCTCCATAATGGATCTCCTCACATTGGAGAGGGATAATAATTCATGATCAATCCTTCACACCATCATATCCCATTCCTTAGTAAACCTATATGTAATAACTCTATTCATTCTCCTAATTTATCTATTGAATTTACAATAGAATTTCAAGTTTCCATGTTAAAAAATATTTAGTCTCTATGTTTTGGTAGGTTTTAGGGACTAGGTCTAGATTAAGCTTGTGGTAACTTCCAAGTTAGTGAAAAAAGATGAAGTTAGGGTGGTATAAGTAGAGTCAGATGGTGGAGACATGTGAGGAGGAAGAAGGGATGAAGGGAAATGAAGTAAGGAAGAAAGAAGTGGAGGAGCAGGCATAGGAGAGAAGGATGAAGGATGAAGGCGAACCCCATGGGATAAATTGGGCATGTTGAAAGAACTTATTAATGTGTCATGTTGACTTGTGGACTAATGACACCTAGGATCAAGGTATTCAATAAAAATGAGTAAATTGACTAGTTGAAGGCAAATCTTTTGGGGCATAGGGTGATATAAAATGAGGAGTAGATAGAAGTGGGAGGGGTAAGTTGAATAGAAGGCTAAGAGGGAGAATGTTTTTTACTTTTCTTGGACTTTTTTACTTGGGTAATATAGAGACACAATTATGTTTGTAGGGACTAAGGTGGAAACTAGAATCAAAACTAAGGGAATAAGAAATGATACCTTATTTTTCTTATTCTTGGGCATCATACTCATATTAACCTATGTCATTGTAATCAAAGGGGTTATGGTAGTATTTTTTATTAGAGTAACTTATTGTGTTGGTGGAATGATTTTAGGTGTCATGAAGATAGGATACGTTTTAACTATGCACATAAGTGCACTTACCACTAAGGTGGCCATTGGGATGGTCAAGGTGGGGACACTAGGATGTATCTATGTTAGAAGTATAAAAATTAGAGCCACTATTATGGTATCCATGATGTCCCATTCCTTAGTAAACCTATATGTAATAACTCTATTCATTATCCTAATTTATCTATTGAATTCACATTGAAACTTCAAGTTTCCATGTTAAACAATATTTGGTCTCTATGTTTTGGTAGGTGTTAGGGACTAGGTCTATCTTAGGCTTGTGGAAACTTCCAAGGTAGTGAAAAAAGATGAAGGTAGGGTGGTATAAGTAGAGTTAGATAGTGGAGGCGTGTGAGGAGGAAGAACAAATGAAGGGAAATGAAGTAAAGAAGAAAGAAGTGGAGGAGGAAGCATGGGAGAGAAGGATGAAGGATGGAGGGGAACCCCATGGGATAAATTGGGCATGTTGAAATTACTTATTCATGGGTCATGTTGACTTGCAGACTAATGACACCTAAGATTAGGGTATTCAATAAAAATGAGTAAATTGACTGGTTGAAGGTAAATCTTTTGGGGCCTAGGGTGATATAAAATTAGGAGTAGATAGAAGTGGGAGGGGAAAGTTGAATAGAAGGGTAAGAGGGAGATTTTTTTTTACTTTTCTTGGACTTTTTACTTGGGTAATATAGAGACACAATTATGTTTGTAGGGACTAAGGTGGAAACTAGAATCAAAACTAAGGGAACAAAAAATGATACCTTATTTTTATTATTCTTGGGAATCATACTCATATTAACCTATGTCATGGTAATCCAAGGAGTTTTGATAGTAATTTTTATCAGAATAACCTATTATGTTGGTGGAATGACTGTAGGTGTAATGAAGATAAGATACACTTTAACTATGCACATAAATGCACTTACCACTAAGGTGGCCATTAGGATGGTCAAGGTGGGGACACTAGGATGTATCCATGTTAGAGGTGTAAAAATTAGAGCCACTATTATGGTATCCATGATGCATGTTTGTGTTAAAAGGTTAGGATCTATGAGGATCTAATCCCTTCCCAAAGTTTGTTGAAGATACTTGAAAAGAACTAGCCACCCTTAGAGATGAGGACCATATAACTGAGACTCTTAGAGATCGAAGGTGGGTTGTGGATATTATTATGGTCATAATGGATATGAAAAATTGAATTGGGATGAAATAATGTTTAACATTGTGATAGCTAGGGGTACTTGAGTGAATTGGGGAGTGAAAGAAATAACAAATAGTTGAGGCCTTGCTAGAATAGGTCTAGTAGGAGTAGAAAATATTGGGGGTGGTCTCATAAGTTATTAAATGAAGGAAGTAGTGGGGGAAATAATATCTAATATTACTTCTTTTAAGTCCTACTATAGGCTTACTTTGAGGCTTTTATTGATGTCTACATGTATAAATTGTCTTGCTTGTAGTTGAATGACCCATGGAAATGGAGGTGCAAGAGCTAGAGTTGAGACAATCTTATGGAAATGAAGGTGCTAAGACCCCTTGTATGATTTTAATAAAAATATTGGGCATAGATTCCTAAACATCCTCTCCTTATTAAATTATCACAAGCCTTAGGGCTTGTTACAATGGGTGTGATTGCATTGGTAGAGCCTATGAAGGTGGAAGAGGCCTTTCTTCAAGGACTTGTCTAGAGTAGGCCTACTTTCCTTTCTTATTTGTTTTTTTAACCCATGTTGGTACATCATTATCATTTCATGGGTTGATATGAATATCATCATCCTCATGAGGCTCATGGTGATATGTGATATTAAGGTAGTCTACATATTTCATCACATGGGTGATGATAAACCCATAGGGATCCTATTATTAATTTTTTGTCCTTCCGAAGGCATATAAATTCATATTCTACACCATCTAGATAACAAAGGTATATTATTGTATTAATGGTGAGGAATTAATATTAAGAAGTTTAGGCATACCTTCTATTATTGAGCAAGTGAGTTACCCATGAAACCTTTAAATAACTAATTATAAATCTCTTTCTTTGTGAGGTGATTCAAGTCTTGATATGGTAATATAAAAGGGTATTTTCATACACCATCCACTTGGATTATGGTGTGATCCCTATAATACTACTAGGCCCTTATGCATAGATCATCCTTATTATCTTGCTTGAGATACATGACATGGGCGTCTCATTGTTTTATATGTATAACATGGTGCATAAGGACTCAAAAATGGCCTAGATGTTGTTCATGTAGTGGTACATGTACATCTTTTAAAATACCATATAAACCACTAAGATGGAAGGGGTCCATGGTGGAAACAAAAAAGGCTTATATGTGAAGGTGGTCTAGACTATGTCCATAAGATATCTCATCATATAAAATATTCCACCTCTTATAGCATATTTGACACCCTTAAAAAAGTTGAAATAAATGAGGATAATGAGGTCTAGATCTTCCTTCCCTTTAAGGATGATGTTCATTAGGGGCACCCAAAGGATGTTAACATTCACAACATCTTTTAATTTAAACAATAAATTCAACATAAGCATATTAATTAGAATTATTTCTCAAAATATTTTAATTATGTAAGCATTGATTTCATCCTTTTTGTTCCATTGGTTTGGATCAATGACCCAATCTTTGATAAACCCATATATTTCATGCATATTTACCCATGTGTCTACTAAATTTTGGTCATAAAATAGGGTGGACTCTAAGAGACTATAGTAGTAATTAAAGGTAGCTATAGAGATGTTTTAAATCTTATTCAAGAACCTCATAGATTATATTAGGTCTTGAGTTGGATCACACATGAGCATATAGATTTACAACATATTACCAAAGAGATCAATGCATGAGAACACTCTTAGCTTGATGACCATGTTATATAATTCTATTTTCTCAAGGGTTAGAAGAGATTAAATTAACTTGATCTCATCATCATCATCATCATCATCATCTAAGGTGGAATTTTCTAAATATTCAATCATCTTATACACTTTGATGTAATGCTTAAAATGGGTTATGTCTAATGAAAAGGTGGTATCTCTAAATTAAAGCTTATGTCTAGGGTTATAATATGATGTGGCCATGGATGAGAGTTGGAATATACCTAGCATGGAATTATTAACTTGAGGGAAGAATGAAAATATATATAAAGACACTCTAGGGAATGATCCTTGGGAGATAAGAGTAGTAATAGTAAATCAAGTTGATTTCAAGACTCATAGAGCTATGAAATATCCCCTATATAAATGGAATTTGGGGGCTTAACTTATTTGAATTAAAATTTTAGTTTTTGGCACAATCACTCAAATGTTTCTTGATGTGGCATTGAATCAGTGAATTTTGAATTTGCACTCCTAATTTGTATTAGTGACAAGGGGAGACTTATAGGTTGTCGAGACATAAGCTAGTTACACAGATATATTAATGTAAGGGTATGGTAGGAATAATTTGTGGATTTTATATCTCAATAAAGATAATAGGCCCCCTTTCATCATTTTATATGAAAGTGCCACATGGCATCATCTGGTTGGTTAGTCTCTCTTAAGGATTTGACATCTTTGACACCTCTAAGAGACTGATAATTTTGATAGGTTCTATATGGCATCTGCACATTCTTTATTCTCTCTAAGGCTCTCATTCCCTTAGAATACTAATAAGTTTGATAAGTTCCATATGACATTACCCCACTTGATAGGATCTCCTAGGGATCTGAAAAGTCTAATGCCTTTGGGAGACTAAAAAATATGACAAGTTCCACATGGCATCATCCCAACATAAGGATCTCTTAGGGATCTTGAAACTTTAACACCTCTGAAAGACTAAAAAATCTTATAATGTCCATGTAACATTATCCCATTTATCAAGATATATTTTTCCAATACCACTTATGACACCTATGAGAGATTGAAATGTATGATAGGTTCTACATGGAATTCACACATTCAACAGGATCTCCTAGTTGTCTAATAGCTTTGATTCCTCTAAGTGATTGACAAATTTGATAAGTTACGCATGACATCATCCCATTCATTAGGCTCTCCATTCCTTATCCATGCAAACATAATCCTATTTATCAAGATATATTTTTCCAATAACACCTATGACACCTCTGAGAGATTGAAATGTATGATAGGTTCTACACGGAATTCACACATTCATTAGGATCTCCTAGTTATCTAATAACTTTGATTATTCTAAGTGATTGACAAATTTGATAAGTTACACATGAAATCATCCCATTCATTAGGCTCTCCATGACTTATCCATATTTTCTTTTCTATAGGTGAATGATATGGAAGTACATGATAAGATCCATTGATCATGATAATCTGAGTCTCTGCTTTTGTCATTTTTCTATGTGGGAAGAGAATGAATGTGGTGAAGACACATTGATTGTCCTCTCTTATTCGCTTTCCTAGATAAACCTATTAACTATATTTAAGATGTGGGTAAGTGAGATAATGACAAGTGTTGTGATCTCATTTATCTCACTTGTTAAGAATTATATCTCCTTGATTAATATGGTATTTTTAAGAATTATGATGATTATTTTTAAAATAGATATTTTATTTATCCTTTGATTAATACACAGTTCAATAATTTGAGCTTGTCTAATACCTTCCAACTCTGAGACTATGTTTCCAATGCTTCATCAAATTTTAAGTGATCATGCTTGAGATCATGTGGAATAATGTATGGATTAGAATCTTTATCCTTATAGTTTATCTACTTCTCAGTATTATTCATGGGAATAAGGTGAAATTGATGCAATATTAACAAGGGAAAACACAAGGTAAATAAGCAAAATATTTAAAAAAAATAAACACAAATAAAATAAATAGAAAACAAGAAAAAAAAACCAAAATAGAACAGAACAAAATTAAACATTTAAAAAAATATAATTAATAATAATCTAATATACTATATACATCACTACCCTTTGCCTGAGGGCTGTGTTGAGATTATGTTAGAGGGAAAAACTAAGAAGTAGTGCTTTAGGAACTATCTATTTAAAGGTAATGGGATATTGTTTCCTTCTAAGTCTTTGAGGTGAAATATATTTTGTCCCATTAGTTCATAGATCTGATATGGATCGATCCAAAGTGTATCAAACATAAAAAGTTTTCCCTTATTCTCATGATATTTATTCAAAAATAATATTAAGTTAGATATTCTAAAGAATTTGACATTAGCTCTCTCATCAAACCATATCTTAAAAATTGATTAATTCTCATCAAAGTCTTGTAGAGCCTCTTCTTAGACATCTTTTATTTGGATGATATCTAAGAACCTGGAGTCTACCTTTTCATTATTATCCATGTATACTTTCATAAAATTGTAAGTAGGAAATTTGAGGGTAATTTGGAAGATAGGATATAGTGTATATACTAATAGGAATTATTATATTTGAGATCTAGTTTACACTAAGTGTGATTAGACTAGAAGGTATATTTCAAAAGTTACTGCCACTCTCGAGGTCTAACTTATACATAATTCTTGATTATATTGATCAAATTTTTTGACTATGCCAATTTATTCCCTTATGGGAAGTAGTTGGATGAGAATATCGAAGTGATCCCATCCTCATAATCCCATTCAATAAACTCTATAAATTAAAATGTAGGGTTGTTATCATAGACTAGGGAGGCTGATATGGTAAACCAAGTGGTTATATCTCTTCTAAACAATGGATTACATTGTTGGTCATGTTATTATTCATTGTTACTTCCTTAGTCAAAATTCTACAATAATTAGTGATATGAGTTTGAATTTTCGGCCTAGTGAGGATTTTTGATTGACAACTCATATGAAATCTAGTCCCCATTGGGTAAATGGTCACCCTTATATCATAGGATGAAGGGGCATTGTTGCATGAACTTCATTCATATAGAAAGTCTAGAATTGATTCCATAATCACACAAGGGAATGGACATCCATGAAGATATTGGGACAATAATGTGATGCTCATGGTATCTTATGTGTAGCTACATTTTTGGAAGGATTGTCACTACCAAACATTTCATGAAAAATGGTCATGACCTCTTTCACTACTTCTTTTGATATCCATTTGAGATAAATGCCTCAATAATTATTTAAGTAAAAAACTCCCTTATTCAACAAATAATGGGTGTATTTTATCTTAAGATCACTTTTTGCTTCTGATTTAGTCCTGGAGGAGGATTCCCATTAAAGAGATTGTGGATGACTAGATTGTACTAGTCTAGGGAGAGTAATTTTGATTGATCCATTTTGTGTACAGTAATCTTGGGGTAAATATTGGTGATCAACAAAGTGAGGCCTTGGCCTCAAACTAGCTTAACAAATTTTATTTTAATATCATATTCTTGTAACTTGGTTGTCCATTGAACCATGTATTCTCCTAATTCATTTTTTCCATCATGAACCTAGGTCTGGGACAATAATGTGAACTTTATTCCTAAGGATTTAATGCATGAAATTTTTAATTCCTTGACTAAAGTGTAAGCATGTTTTTACACAATAGATATTTGATGTCAATGTCTTTTAGGTTCATAATCTTGATACTAATCATATGTTCTTCACCATCTAATTTATGGGTTCACACTATGGCTATGGTATGCTTGAAAGCAAAACATTAGAGTTATAAATATTTTTTGTAGTTTGGGACTATCAATATAGGTGCTTGTGTGATGGAATATTTGATGTCCTAGAAGGATTTTGTTGCTTCAAGATTCAATTTTAATTTTTATTTCTATATTAACATTGTGTTAAGAGGTTTATCAATTTCAAAAAAATCTAAAATAAACTTAAACACAAAGTTTATATTACCAAATAAATGTTTAGTTACATTTTTTTATTAGGGATGGGTAACCTATAGCCAACATCAACACATTCAGGATCAATGGAAATACCTTACTTTGTGATGAATAATATTACCTTTGGTAATACCAAACACACTTTTTTGGGGGTTTAGGGAGAAAAAATACATCCTACCCCTTTTGAATACCCTCTGTAGGTGGTGATTGTGATCAAACCTACATTTTGAGAAAATAATTAAAACTTCCTTGTAAACAAAAATGAATTTTCATATCAAACCTTCAAAGGTGAAGTCCATATCTATCTATAAATTTATTCCTATGTTGATTAAGCTAAATGACATCTATTTGTAAGCAAAATTACCCCACTTAGTTGTAAATGTTTTCTTTACTCTGTCTTCTAGGTTGACTAGAGCTTGATTGTATTTTGAGAGTCCATAAAAAAAGGACATCTTCTGAGATCCACTTATCATTTATATTAATTAATAAAGGAGGGAAAAGGATAGTTATTTTTATTATAATCTTAATTTATATTTTTCAATATACACATAATCTAGTCTCCTTATTCTTATTTTGAATGGGTATTAATTTAGCTACCTAGGTGGAGTGATGTATTGGGAATATGATCCAAGATGAAACGAGTTTGTGAACTTCCTTGTGAATAAGAGTCTCTAAGATTGGGTAAATAGGTAGATGCCTCTATCTAAGAGGTTTCTAGTCTTACTTGATTGGGATAGTGTGTGTGATCACATTCTGGTCAAGGACATTAAGGTATCTATAGTGCCATGAAATGACATCTCAATATTGTAGCGATAACTTTTTGAGTTATTCTATCTCAATAGGGATGTAACTTAGACCAAAATGGATAGCCTAAGGCTAGTATGATGATCCCAAATTAATTATTTTGGATTTTTAATCTAGGTATATTAGTCTCTTTGATTTGTGTGTAGACATATCAAGGTTAAATATCCTTTCAAAGGAGATCATTACATTTAGAAATTGGCTTTATTTTAGGTTCATAATACCATATAGGTCACATTTTGCATCTCTTGGATTATCCTTTTCATCCTCATCTATGACTTGGGTTTCAAAGACTCCATTATTATTAAGGAATTCCAAAATGTGTTGGTCATACTTGAAGAAATGAAAGTTTATGATTTTGTTTAGGACTAAGGGATATGGGATTATCTCAATAAAAAATACTTGAAATCCTTTATTATCTGGGGATGTTTGGTTTACAACAATAATTATTAATGAATCAACTACCCAATTTTATTCTCTAAGAATAGAGATGACATTTAAATAATTAAACATTTATGTTATATCCTACACATAATGTTTATACCTACTCAAACAAGATAATTTACATTGGAAATTTCTCCTAACTTGATTCACTACTAGTTCAAAACCCCCAAATACTTTTAGTTCTTTAACAGTATGTCTAATTACAAATTGTAGTCCTAAGATCAAGGCTTGATATTCTACGAAGTTATTGGTTAAATGGAACTACAATGTATAAGTAGCCAAATTTCATCTCCTTCATGGGTCAATAAAAAAATTCATTCCCTAGATCCTTACTTAGAATAGGCCCCATGAAAATACAAGGATCATATCCCTATTAATTCAAGATTTCTATCAACTTGATTTTTAGCATATTTTTTGGATAGAGTGTTGACACATATATTAAAGGATACTAGGTTTACATTTTCATTGACCACATTATATTATGTGATCATATGTTTCATCCCAGGCTCTTTATCAACATGGAGTTAGTTGGCCACATTTCTCCAAGGCAACCACATATGTGAAAAATTAGTATCCATGTATTCATTTAGGGTTTTAGACCAATCTATACCAAGTAACATCCTGTAAGCTTTAGAGATATCCACCACTTGAATGTCTATGAACTATTGGACCATGGGATAATATGCTAGTTGCATATTCTTATTCAATAATTCACCAACCACCTTAACCTAAGATTTATCCATACGATCCAATATATTGTATGATTTAATACATGTTAATCCCAATTTTTGACAAATACCAATATGCATTAAATTCACAGAGGCTTATGAGTTGAATGGAAAGTTATAAATGTTTGTTTCTAGAAATCCTAATGACAAGGAGGAAAGGTGGAACATATACCTTATTATTATACATTAACACATTGGTGTGTGTAGGCTTAGGCTTGGACTAGGCTATTTTTTCTATGAGGGACAATAGGATCAGATGTTATTTCTTAGTGATATGGGCAAGTTCATAAAAAGTGATGTTTGTCTTGATCTTCTTCATGTACTCTACTATGTTATATTTAGTCTTGCTAGTGGTAGGATAGGTAAATTTAGGTGGATTTGGATGATTAGGATTTGGGGGTGGAGGATTATTTTGGTATTTTGTGTCAACATGGGTCACACCATTTTTGGGAGGATTGGACATGATAAGAGGTTGTTTTTGCACATGATTTTGATATAGGAGCATCATCAAAATAATGTAATGTTTTATTTGATCAATGATTGGTTAAGTAGGTCTTAAGAGAAGGTTGTCCTTAGATGTTTGAAACCTTGTATTTATTTATTTATATTGAAATTATCATGAAAAAATATAGGATGTCTTGTGAGGTCCATAACGAAGTATTTCAATCCTCAATTATTTATAAAAAGTGGCCTTTTGAGCTTGGTTGGTTTTCCCACCAAAATGACAAATTAAAAAATTTAAATATGTAAATGAGAGTTTAGAAGGGTTTATCATGTTTTAAGGTTTTTATCATTTATAAAGGGTCCTTAGATTCCATTTACATGTTTTAAATGTATTCTTATTCCCAATTCAATGTGAAATGTGTAGACACCTAAAACTGGGCATAATTGGTGTTCAACCAGACTTCAGACCAATTCCTACCAACCATTGCAAATTAATCCTAGGAATCATTGAATTCCCAATTTTAGTTGTGAATCATTCACCAATGCTCAGAATTATGTTGAGGCATACCTATTTAGGATACTAGCCTATATGCAATAATAACCTCTCATAGATTTTGTATGTACCTAAATTCCCTCACCTACATTACCATCACTAATAATACTATTAGTCAACACTAATTCTTCTCATCCCATTTTAATCTAATTTATCACACTAATTTATCCACTTCCTGGTCATTTATCTAATATCCCCTTCTTCAAAATTTAATAATTCTATTAACCTTAGTCATCCCCACCGAATAATTAATTTATCCTAAATCCCTATTATCCCATTCTTACACCACTTGTCTATTAATTGGGAATTTTATATTCCCATGACCCACCTACCCCCCTACTAGCCTTCTTCCTAGGCTCTCATACAACCCTATTTCCTAATCTCTACTTAATATTTAATTAATCCTTAATATAATCGTCACTAATCACTAATAATGATTCTAGAACTCTCCAAATCTAAAACCTTCTCTATTCTCACTCTTCTCTAGAATCTTCTAATTCTAGATGCTTCCAATGAATTTTATATTCCTTTTAATTCTCCATCCCTGATCTCCTTCATCAAAATTCAAATCTCACCCATTTATCTCTCCCTCCAAAATTTATTTAAACAACCTCCATCCTCCATTGGAGATAACTAGCAACCAAGCATTGAATCCATGTCCATGAATCAATCATCAATAATCATTAATCAAGCAACATTACTATGTCAAATTTCTTAGTCAAATAGAAATAAACCATCCATTGGAACATCTTGGAAAGAGGCTAGATGAGACAAGGGATTGGTAAGGTTTGTCTTATAATTCTAATTTGTTTCCATAATCCTTCTTAATATGTAGCTTGATATTTTGAGTTCTAATTACTTGTCTTGTGTAATTTGATCAAATAGCTCAAATTTCACCTTATAATTGGTGACCACAGTGGGATGGGCCTTAGGTAATCCTCCTAATTATAAATTATTTGAGTTGTGAGTGATTTTTATGATAACTTTTAGGTCTGACATAAGGAAACTAGGTAGCCACAAGCTCAAAAATCTACTATACATGATCACTTGTAAGTTTTGACTAGAATGTAAGAGTTGGAAATATATTTTTAATTCATTGAAATTTATTTTGTAGCTGATTTGAAATTTTTAATAAAAAATTATATGGTCTACTTCTACTAGGAAAATATCAAAAATCATCCTTTATTCAAACTTTTCAAAACTCTTCTAAATATAATAATAGACCGCTATACTATTAGGCTAGGATTTTTTTTCTATGGTATGTTAGATGAATTTACTATAGTACAATAATAAAATATAATATTAATATTTGAAAATCATTTTCGACAAGATCTTCAATTGAACGTAGCCTAAATATATATCTTTGCTCATTTATTTCAAAAGAGAGAGAGAGAAACTTTTTTTTATAGAAAATTCATTTGTAATCAATCCCCAAACTAGATCTACGTAGCTCATCATTTTAGGGATTGGAATTTCTTTATGAATATTTGGGTGGTGCCTAACTATACCTATGTAGGTATTGAAATATCTCTCTAAATATATCTATAACTATGTCGTACTGCCCAATCATTTTATTAATCATAGTTGAATGTTGTTGAGTTTTCCCTTTCTAAGAGATTTGATCTGGGCATGTTAACAAGAGTTGCGCTACACTTGCTAGCTCATTAATGCCCATGAGATTTCAAGTAGCCAATTTTACTTATACCCTGAAGGCATAAAATTACACCATAAAACATATTATTTTAGGCATTCTATTAAATATTCCATGTGCCTTGATGCTAACAAAGGTAAATTGAACATAGAGAGACAATTGGCAAGGTGGTAGACATAAGAGCAAGCATTTGAGGTAGCCACAAATTTTTATAAGCTAATCAGTAACTATTTTGTCTGAAATTTGAGGTTTAGGGTCTAATACTACCGATATATGAGTTATACCAATAGTGTTGGTTTTTTAAAAATTACATTGCCTACCATTTGACCGTGCTATCCTCTAGTGTGGCTAACTTAGTAGTTCCTTCAATGATAATATTTGCATCTCTTAAACCTTCTCCATATCCCTTGGTATGTAACAAACTAGCTAGGGTATTATTATTTATATTTTGTTGTACTACTTTAGCTATAATGCTATTATGGGGCATTCTAGATGAAATCATTCCATTCAAAGAAACAACGTTGAGATTTACATGACTTCCATTTCCATCATATTGCCCCATATTAGGATTGTTCATCACACCCTCAAACATAATCTATGGATTTAATTCTATGTTGTTTATTTCCCTAGGAGAGTTCCCTATAGATACTAAAAGAGTATGTTTCTAGGTTTTCCTTCAATAAAAAAAGTCACAATCAAGTATGTTTTTGTCCATATTATCTAAGCACATGAAGACACTTGCATGAGCTATTATCACTCCTTTATTTTTAAAAATCTACCCCATCTGGTCCTTGACTAAAATAGTCCATGTGTATTTTGACTCATTGAAGTTAAACATTTATCTTAACTCTATCTTCTAGGATTGTGCTGAAAATATTTGATTTTGAATTGGCACTCTAATTATCGATCATTAGTGTTATTCAGTGAGATGACTTAAACCATCCAAGCCCACCATCTATCCTAACTCATCCATCTTAGGTTGCATAAAAGTGGCCATATTAGGCTACATGATAGAGCTTTTAATATCCTTGAGATATTAGGTATGAGTTTATAATTTCAAAATTTAGCATCTTGTGTTTTACGTTTATAGTTTTGGAATTAATATAATAAATTATCAAAACTTTTTTAACTATATCTTATATTATTAATTACAAGTCCTACCTATAGAATTTGATATGGTCTTGAATAGCTTCCATTTTAATGTTAATTTGAGTAAATAGTCATAAAAATTATCCCTGTATTATGGTTAAAATCTTTATTTCAAGTTGTCATCCTATAGCATTAAATTTCCATTAATATTTAATTCAAAATTACCTTTGTAGTCATTTCTTTATTGACTAGTCTTTTCATTTTTATTTATAATTAGATGATTTAGTCATATTAATTTGTTATAGTTATCTTAATCATAATAACAATTACATAAAAAGGATAGAATTTTCAACATGTGGGTATTCCCATATATACACAAAATCTTGTTCAAACTATTCACACATTTTAATTAAAGATTGACTAGTTTTACTCCATAGAATGATTGGCCAAAGATTAATATCAATCAAAATTGTTAATCATCTATTTTTCAGGTTGATCGGTTTTGGATTAAAATAAAAATATTATTTTTAAATAATTTGTCTAAATTTTATCATTGCCATAATTGATGTGTGTTGTAGGTAATTAACCTATTAAAATAAAAATTATTGAAAATTACTAACATTTTTGTCTTCCAGGTTACCCCTTCCTAAATGCCAAACATAAACTACTAACTATGTGCTTATAGGCCACTAGTCAAAGACTCCATGTGGGATTTTAATAAGTCATTTTTGAATCATTTTAATCATCATTTTATCTTATATATATCATTTCATCAAAATTTTCCATCTCTTTATACATACATCACACTTAATCTAATCAGTTAATTAATCTTTTGGTTTGCCTATTTGTATCTCAAGGGATATGATTGGTGTATGTTCTCCCCCTTGTATAATTGTGATGATTATTGAGGGATAAAAAACCACCTATAAACCCTCCATCCTTTTTTATTTTTTATGGGTCTACTAATCATGGATTTCATAACCATGCACTTTTCCAAACTCCATGTTTTAACACAGTCTAAAAATTAGGATAGCTATCATTACATGCCTAAGTGGAATTACCAATAAAGGGTTCCATAGAGTGAGAGGTGGTTAAGATCCAAGATAAATGATGAAAAAAAAAAACATCCCATATGGTCTTGGGCTCCATTGTATCATCATGTATATAGGGGACATACCTATAAAACCTTGTGTATACCTAGATTAGGAGTCTTTGATTGTAACAAGTGTATTGATGAAAGAGTCAATATTAGATCCTATGTATCCATCATGTGTAAGTAAGGTTGATAGGGTTTGGTAGATTATGTAATGGCTTACATGCCTAAAACTTCACCCATGGAGCTGTTAGATGGTGCAGGCATCAAGCTACACACCCTTATCAATTGACTAATTTAAGACTCATGATTATGTGTGTTGTTTGATTGTTATACTAGACCAATGTATTTTTGATCCAATTCATCATTTTACCTAAACCTATACACCTATCTATGTCTTTTCACACCATTTTATATATCCTTATCATCATTTTCCTTGTACATGATATCTTCCATCATTGTCCTAGTCCATTTCCTATCTTAATCTAGACATCTCACTCATTACATATCACCTTGTTATCCAAATCTTATCTTAAGTCCACCACATCCATATTCCTCATCATCCCATATTATCTTATCTCATTATCCGATCAGCTTGTATATCGTTGTCTTACCCTCTTATATATCATTATTCTCTTGTAAATCATTGTAGTCATATCCTATCACTAGACCTACCCATTATTTGTATATCCTAAACATCATCTTGTATATATCTTCATCTTGAACATCCTTATCATCATTGCCTTGTACATATTGTATTCTCTTATACATCCTTATCTCATCATCTTCTTGTATATATTGACTTTGTATATCCTTTTCATTGTCCTCCCCCATATCTTGCCTTGTCTTAATCCCCTCCTAGTTTTAACATCTCCACCCAACCTTGATCATCCCCCATCACCTACATATCTTAATCCCATCCTATAAATCCTTGTCATGATCCAATAATACATCCATCATCCCATCTTATACATCTTGGGCCTATCATATTGTATTTTCTTATCATCCTTTTGAACATATAACCTAATCTTGTTTATATTTAGCTTCATCATATCATCCTCCTAATATCCTTTTTATAATCATATTCCCCATCACACCCTTTTATCTTCACCCCATCCTGATCTAGTCATTCTCATATTATCCTATCTCATCATACCCCATCATCCCATCCCCATCTTATCATTTCTTTAGTATATCCTTATCTTATCTCCAATCTTGTCTTAATCCCCACCTAGTCTCATCATATCCATCCACTATTATTCATACACCCCATCAATCACATATCATATATCATCCTCTTGTACATCCTTGTTATTACCCTCTTGTAAATATTATCTTTCCCTATCCTAATCTAGTCATCCAATCTTATCCTATCTCATCAATTGATCATAACCCACCATCATGCATTTATCTCACCATTTCCTTTTTTATATCCTTATCCCATCTCCCACCTTGAATTAATCTCATCCTAGTCTAGACCACATCCTAATCACCTCTTTTATATCCTTATCTCACTCTCCTATACATACTTTATTCTCTTATACATCCTTTTAACCATAAGCTATCCTAGTCTCACTCATCATTAATCATATCTTATCAATCACACATTTTCAAGTGCACCCCATCTATAATCAATCAATGTGTCTTGACTTTGTCTTCATCACCTATCTAGTCTAACCTCATCCTATCTTATCCTAGTTGGCTTTCTAGGTCACACCCATATCTATATTTGTCTTTTCCCCTCTTATCCTTACCATATTCATCACATAATCCTATTCCATCCCATATTGAGTAAACTAATCCAAATCTTGAGATAGTCATTTTATCCTTTCCATATCATCTTAGTCAAACTATCACTCATCACTCTATTAGGTATCATACCTAGTCAATAGAATATTAAGCATCTTATCAATAAATCTCTCATCTCATCACCATCATTTTGTATATCCTTATCATCATCTCATTGTACATCCCTAATACCTTCCTAGTCTTACTATATTCACCTATCTTTGGCCATCACCCCATCATCTTATATATCCTTGCCTAATCATCATCATGTATATCCTTGTTTTACCCTCTTTTCAATACCTTTTATTCTCTTATATATCATTTGATTCATATCCCATCGTAGTCATCACTCATCATTGGTCATCCCCCTTCATCACTTATATATCCTTATCATATCTCATCATCCACATTTTTTCCTAAATTCAATACTCAATAATTTATCTTAACCTTTTCTTCATAACCCATCTATTCTATCCTTATCCTTCTTGGTTTTATAGGTCACATACATGTCAAAACCATCTACATCCCATCATCACCTATCTATTTGTATCCTTATCTCACCATCCTACCACCTTCATCACATAGTCATATTTTATCCCATCCTGAACAAATAGGTCTAAGGTCTTAAGATAGTCCTTTTAACCCATATATATCATCCTATCATCCTAATCTACTATTTCCCACAATTTGGTTAGATCTCATACCTAGTCAGTCACTTGTTAGCATCTTATCACTTTAACAATTTTAATACATCAATCCATCATCATCAATATAGTCTTTTTAATCCTTGCCTATTTATAAGTAGCACCCATGATATCATATTATTTCTAGTGTAAATCTAGGCACCCATAAAATCCATAATCCTTTTTCTATCTTGACAACTAGACATTGTTGATAGGTCATTCGTACATATTACACTATAATTTGAAATTTGATCCTAATCTTTAATCCATTAGTCTATTTCATCATCATCTATCATACTATCTCAGTCCTTCCAACCTAATTTGGTCAAAAATTCATATCCTCCATCAACTCCCTTCATCCTCCATCTTGTACTATCTATCCTCATGGACTTGGACTCAATTAAAGTAGATTAATACATCTTGTCCAACAAGGATGACATAATTTTGTGAGATCTAAAATTAGGTGCTCACCTCCCTTATTATCTTGACCCCATTCAACCTAAACCAACATCCTACATCCTTCATCATCCATAAGTCTCTAGCCCATCAAAACCAATCTCCACAATCCTTGATGTGTTCACCCTAATCAATTAATACATCATAAAAAATAAAGATAAATTCCTCCTATGGCTACTAAAGATGGGTGCTTGTCTTTCCAATTAAGTTGAGCCCAAAAACCTAATGACATATCCCAAGCAACTCCTTCCTCACTCCTCATCCCCATTCTATTTATTTCCACCATCAACTATTCTTCTTCCTAGCCATGGCCTCTCCAATTCACAAATTTCCTTGTTTTATAAATATCTTAATGAAAACCTATAGGTAATTTTCTTGCAGATCCTTGAGATGGGTGTTCAATTTTATGATGAGCTTAAACCCATTAAATTTTCCTTACCCTTCATCCATATGCATCCATATAAGTCTCCTTCCAATCCCCCATCCACTAATCATAGTCAATCATCTACTCCTTATACTAGGAAAGGGAATATTATCATGGACACCTCATCTATTACTAGTTCACCTACCCAGTCACATCAATAATCATCTGATTATAACTGAAATGATTCCATAATCCACATCTAAGTCATTAATTGAAGTGGGTCCTTATAATGCCCTCCATATGTCATTGGAATACCTATTCAACCAAAATTTCACCACTAACATGATGGTTTATCCATCTATATGACATCTTGATCTCATTAAGCTTAAGCCCTCCTGGTATAAAGCAAACTGATACTATGTATATCATCAAACCTAAAAATATTTCATTAAATGAGGTCCAAACTTATAATAATATGTCCAATACCTTATCAGTAGTGGTGACATAATAATTAAGGATGAATCAGATGAATTTAAATCAATAGGTAAACAAGAAGAGGAATGCCAATATTTCATTCCTGATCATGATAAATCCATTCCCCTTCTAAGCCAAGTTCAAGACATACTATCCATCTTAAATAATCCCCCCATCATTGACCAATCCTTCATCAAACACAAATCTATTTTCTATATTCCTAGTCCCCTTATATCTCATGAATCCTTCCATGACCCTCTATTTTTTTAGTCCATTATTCCTCCATCATCTCCCTCGTACCCATCACATCCAATATCTCATGTTGAGAGAATAATTTTTTATAATAACTCTATCAACATAATGTCTTTTGCATAAAATTTATCATTAGAGCCAACACAAATTTTATCTACATTAGGATCATGTTCAAAACTAATAGCTAAATGAAATTCTTCATCAAAAACATCATCCCTTATCAATATTATATCATATGATGATAATGCATGCTCTTTTAATGATACCAATAATTTGAATAATAACCAATCATCATGCATGCATTTTTATCGAAATTAGGATGATGAAGTCATAACTAATTTTTTATATGCTTTATCTATTAAACATAGTCAAAGTGAATTTGATCATATTCTAGATACATATACTACTACTAGTCTTAGTGTTCCTTTTTAGATTATCGATGATTTTTTTTTATGTTAATGCTAAGTCTCCTAGTGAAATTTTTGAGGAATATGATTCCCATTATCCCATTAATCCATCATACAACATTAATCATCTACCTCACCTCCATAGTCCCTATATACCACCCCATGAAGTGAATAAATAAGAACATGAATCGTTAGATTCCCCTTTGCAATCAACATCATGTGATACAAATACAAAGGTCCAAGACCATATTATAAAATTCATAAATCATGATCAAATCATATTTGATATCTTAAGTCAAAGTTAATAAAATTCAAATCATCAGCCTAATCTAAAAATGTCTTCCCCTAGTGAAGCCCAATATTAGACACTAAGAGACCATCAAAGTCACAATAATCATTATATATCAAATCAAAAATTAATCTCCCCTAGTGAATCCCAAAATATATTACTAGGGGGTAGTCAAACCCATTCAATAAATCAAAAGAGTGGTATAAGTATTAATCACATGATCGACCATCCTCTTATTACTTGGATCAAACAAGTAACAAGTCAAAATGTCTTGGGTCCCTTAATCTCATGTCACCAATTTAAAGAATCCCCTCTACCATATCCAATGATGTATATCACTATTGAACACCATTTATACTCCCCATCTCATCATTATATCCCTCTTTCACATCCCATATCCCATCATCACTTTCATGACATCTTCCCATCCCTACCATTTCTCCAATCCTTGGGAAACATTATCCCTTGTAAGGATCACAAAGACACCTGGTTCAAACATATGGAGGACATTAAATCAAGAGTAAATAAAGGCCACCAAGACATGATCTGAGCATCATATATCCATAAAACATGTTTTAGTTTAAACTCACCATAATTTATACATATCACATCTCACCCTTCTCCAATAAATCAAGATTCCCAAACAAATAAAAAAGTCAAAAAAAGAGAATATCATTCATATAATGGTGAAAAATAGTTTTCTGGAAACATGGGTAAGTGGCATGACAAAAATTATTTTTTGACATCATGGTAAAAAAATAAATTATCCACATTATCTCTCCACACTTAGGGGAAAATCTATCCATTTCATATCCTTTTTCAATCCATCCATCCTTGTCTCATCCCCAGTCAACCTTGTCTTTATCACCCATCCATGTTTATCTTATCCCTTGGTTCAACCCATCATCTAACATCATACCACATTTCTTCCTACCTTTAACATCACAAAGAAGTGGAATGTGTCTTGAGACATGTTCTCAAACCATCTTAACATATCTTCAAATGAACACTTAGACAAATAAACATTTGATTCCTTCATGATGAGGTAATTGGAAATCCCTTGTCCATTCTTCTTTGGTCCTCATCCCATTTTCCACTTCACCATCACCCTTTGGTAATACTATCCATTATTCCATCCATTTTAATCCTAGTTTCTATGTTTGGTATTCCATTTACTATAAAAACCAATTATATAATGTACATACATATCCCAAATAATCCCTAAAAATTAAAATATGTTAAAAATGCTAAAAATCATAAAATTTGAAAAAGTCAAAAATAGTCCATGGTGTCTTTTATTATTCCTAATCCCATAGTCACATCCATCTCCATATCATTCATATTTCATCACATCTAATATTTTTATACAACATTTATTTTTGGAACCAAATTGGAGTGGTCACCCATCTCTCCATATATTCCTCATCATTTTGACTAAGTGTTATTAGCATGCATCACCTTGTCAAAGAATTTAATCTAGCACCCATCACTTCTTATCAATTGCCTTTTCATATCTAGTACTTATCAACTCACTTATTGGATAGTATGAAAGGTATTTGATCCCGTCACATTCATTATCATTGAAAATTCATACTTAACACCCATCAATTCACTTCTTTGCTAGTATGAAAGGTATTTGGTCCCATAATTTCCTAATCTCCTTACTAGATTAGACTCTTGCAGGGCCTTGTATATTAGTAATACTTGGTTATCTTAACCATCACTTTTATAAATCACATTACTTGACCACTTTTCAATTAAATTTCAAGACCAAATCAATATTTAAAGACCTTCTCTCATCCTCTATCCTTCTATCCTCAACTAGGGGAAACATCTTAACCTAATCCTAATCATGATAAACCTATCCAAGTCCAAGTCTATCCTAATTATAAACTCACATCATGATCATATAACCCATCACCTAATCACTCATCCAATCATTAGACAAGACATTGTAGCATTGCATGTAGATACTTATGTGTGCTGCTTGTCTGTTACTTAAATTATTTGAATGTTTTTTATCATGTATATATCTTGTTTGTCTTATGTTTTATTTTCATCATGTCTATTTTTATCTATTAATCAATGAAAAAGGATGTTATGAGGTCCCCAAAGATATAATAATGATTATAATTTCCCTTGATGATGCAGAGTTTGCTAATTACCCATGCACTTTAGCATCATGTCATCTTGGTCATACTTATATCATGGGGCATACTGCCAAGTGTTATATTTACTAGATTGTTTAGACTATAATGAGACTTATAATAGTTTTGATGGCCTTATCACCTACACACTCATAATTTATATAGTCATATAATTATCCTTATTCCCATCACCCATCTAAATCCTTTTCAAACCATTTAATTAACATATCATCATATTATCACCTGAATCACATCCTATAATCACTAACATCATCTTTTAATCACTAATCACCATCATCATCTTTTAATAAAAACTACATCGGCCTAAGGTATTTTCAAAATATGTAGTAGCACTTGGGCATTTTCTGTGCCCAAAGATAACTCAGCCACTATCTCATTTATGATTCTCTTTCATGTGTCTTTGATAGGTGAAACATCAGTAATCATAATATGGAGCATTGATTTGATGAATTTCTACCAAATTCTTCCACTTTTATTTTTTTCACTTAACCCTATCATTCATTATCTATCATCTCCTATATCATGTTAATCGATTTATCTTTGAGATACACCCAACATTAATCTTATCAAATGTTATCTAGAATATAGATCTCATTTGCTTGCATCCTTGCTTTAGATATGTCTAAATATTGGCCTTTTAATCCTATAATTATCATGTTATGGTTTATTCCCCCTTGAGATGTATCGATAAATGTGACACCCATTGTATTTACTCCCTACGCATGTGTCTTTGCCAAGGGCATCATCATTTTGTAGCTCAATGCTTGAGTTAATTTTTATCTTATTCACCATTTATCCCACATCTCTCATTCCATCCCCTCATCTATCCATTGCATCCTACCCCTTGTTTATTATTTCACATGTTCATCCATCTCATTCTTCCCCATATGTCCCTTTGAAGGGGTATCATATCCCCTAAAATCATATTCACTAGCACCATCTACTAACATTATCCATGATATGGTTTTCCCTTGAAAGATAATTACTCCTTTTTCTTTGCCTCACTCACAATGCCCTTTTAAATAGGGTTAAAATGAATGCACTTAAATTCACTCACCTACATTACCATCAATAATAATACTATTAGTCGATACTAATTCCACTCATCCCATTTTAATCTAATTTATCCTACTAATTTATCTATTTCCTAGTCATTTGTCTAATGTCCATTTCAAATTTCATCATTATATTCACTTATTCATCCATACCAAATAATAAATCTATCTTAAATCCCTATTATCCCACTCTAACACCACTTATCTATTATTTGGGAATTTTAAATTCACATGACCCACCAACCCACCTAATAGCATATTCCCTAGTTGCTCCTACATATCTAGTTTCTAATCCATACCTAATAGTAATTTAATCTTACATCTAATTGTCATTAATCCCTAATAAGGATTATTTAACCCTCCAAATCTATAAACTTCTCTATTCTCACCCCTCCTCTCTAGAAGCCTCTAAATCTAGAGGCTTACAAGAAAAATTAGAGGTAACAAGAAACTAAGAATTGAATCCATATCTATGAATGAATCATCAAAAATACTTCATTAAGAAACATCACTATGTCAAATTTCTAACTCAAATAGAAATCAACCATCGATTAGAACATCTTAGAAGGAGGCTAGCTGAGATAAGGGATTGGTAAGGTTTGTCTTATAATTATGATTTGTCTCCATAATCATTCATAATAGGTAGGTTGATATTTCAAATTCAAATTGCATGTTTTGTGTAATTTAATAAAATAGATCAAATTTCAACCTATAGATTCATCCCTAGTCAAATTGTAACCTAAAAAATTAAAATTTTCAACCAAGTGTGAGGGATAACCTTGCATAAATTTAGAAAATGGAATTAACCTGATCAAAATTATTTAATTGATTAAAGCCAATAAAATGCATAATTGAAAATTCCATGACTAATTAGTGAATTTCTATTTTTAGAAATTCATAAATCTAGATTTGATGACATCATAGTGACATCACACAAATATCTAAAATCCATAATTTTTAGAATTTACTATATTGTAAATTGATTAATTAAATTTATTCCTCAACTCTCATGACAAGTGGCCAAGTGGATCATGAAGAATTAATGAATTTTTATTTTTGTAAATTCATAAATTTAACCAGAAATATTTTTTATGAGTTGTCAATTTACTTGTAAAATATCAAGAATTGGTTGGGAGACATAATCATTTTGACCCATGTCTCTCATATGGCCCTCATGATTATCTTTAACCCAAACTAGAGTTAACGTAACTCAACTTACAGTTAGACTGACCCAACCAAGGTTAGTTATAAACCTAACCTCCTTAGGGTGAGAGTAAATTACTAAGGCTATAAATACAAGGCCATACCTCTTCATTTGTTAAGTTTGGATATTACAAAGTTATTATGAAGGATTTATTCCATAAACCGCATGATAATAGTGCTATAATGCCCAGATCTTAAGCCTAGCAATATCAAACCTAGGGTACCAAGGAGAGAAAGATCTAAGAAAGCTTCATTTCTACTGAATAATTGATGCACAAGATGATCAAGCCACTGAACAATCCATTTGGAAGTTGGAAGGAAGGTAAAATAACATTTATTGTATGTTTTAGTTGAGTTTTCATATGTTTGTTAATATGCTCTCTCTAGTGTGTAGGCTATAGGTGTTAGTTTCATTAGTGTGTTTATTTGGATTTGATTTCCTTGACTAACATAATACTAATCTCCCATATTGGATTCCTATGATCAGAAATGACACACTTGGTGGGACTCATGAAGCATCCCATATAGTAAGGAGATGAAAATGCTACGCTTAGTTTCTCTATTGAGTGCTTGACAATCCAAAAAACTTGAGAGATTATTTTGAACTATTAATTTATCATTTGAGCTTCAAAGTAGGCAAAAACCCTCTAACAATTGGAAGACCAAAGAGGAAAAAAATAACAAGTTTGAAAGTTTTTTAAGTCTTAAACATTTTATTTGGTTCCTAAAAAGAATATATTTTTTTAGGCTTAGTTTTGTGTGAAAATTTTTACAAGTTTTAAAATAATGCCAAGGGGAAAACATTTAATAAACATTTCACTTTGGTGCATTAAAATAAACACTCACACTTATATTACATACTCTTAAGAGTGTTTTGTTTTATGTTTGTTCTTTCAAAGTTGTTTATTTTTGTAAGATTATTGATGCATGCATGTTGTCCCCCATCCCATTTAAGGAACTTGAATGACCAAAAGATATCTTTACTTAAATTTGTGACTTATCCAAAGGCATGAAAAGAACATAATAAAGGCTCTCCTCAGATACATATGATTTGATTGATCTAAATGTGACCTTAAATTCATTTCACTAGTCATTTATTTTCATGCATTTTGGCTTGTGAACAGGAGCTCGCTTCTCCCTCATAAGTTATCTAGGGGTGAGTTGACTTGGGGTTTAATATCATAGTAGTGTACCAATCCTATTACATGGTAAGGTATATAAATTAGGGTGTGGATATTATGATTACTAGGGGGTTGAGTAGATAGCCTCTCTAATCATAATGAAAACCTAAGTCAAGTTTGACTAATCAATGGATTCCACTAAGAAATACATGGATGAAATCACTATGCAAAAGAATAGACCCTTACATAGTAAGTTATCTTCTATGAACTAGATTAAAATTATTTAATCTCTATTGTTAACTACACTTGTGACCATGAAAATTTAGCTTTATAACAAACCCACTTATTATAGACATACTATTGATACAAGGTGAGTAGCCTAAATTTCCATGTCATCGTATAATATCTTGAGAGAAGGAGGTGAAAAAACCATACTGATTCATGTTATTTTATTTTTATATTAACACTTAAAATCATCTCAATGGAATTCATATAGATGGATTTGATAGTACTATGAAACCCTATCGATTTTAGGATCTAAGATGTTACACTCAGGGTTTGGGTCATTTTATCTTTTATTGCATTATTTTTAGGTCCAAACTACCTATTTTATTATGCATTGTCAAAATGAGTCTTGTCTTTGACATCACTCCATTGTTTAAGGATGAATTATATTGTCCACTTGACACTATACCTTTACCTTAGTCTTTTGAAAAAATCTTTGTGTGTGTGTGTGTGTCACTTGATTGAAAAGGGTAACATTACTCTAGCCAATTCATTTCAAATATTGTGCCTTAGAGTGTTAAAACCGATCATTAATTGCATATTTAGAGTGTGATAATTTCATTATGATCCTCAAATCATTTCATAGACTTCTTTTCCTTGTGTCAATATTTCTAATTTCAAAAACCAATCCATGTGTGCATTTTGGATCTTTACCTAGTATAGTTATGCCATTCAATTTTGTCTAGTTTATTTTTGATTCAATGAAACCTAGTTTCTTAGGTTGAGTTTTTAATTAACCTTTCCATGTTTAAATTCAAAAATTGATTGATTTTTGTTTATGCCTTATGTACTTTGAGCCTAGACACTAAACTTTCTCTTTTGAATTATGTAACTTAAGTTAATTCTTTACACACTCTAAAACCTATTGTTTATGCCTAAATTTGGTAGAAATTGACTATCTTCTTTGTGCCTTTTGTTTCATGCCTTATACCAATTGACCAATTTCATGTATAAAGTTGAATGCCTAGTCTATGCCAAAATGTTTTAAATTTGTTAGATTAAATCATACCCTTTTATTTAAAATTCTAGCCTTTGTGCTTATTTTTCCAAAAATCCTATCACATGCCTATTTGGAGCCTATATTTTGACACAAATTTTGGCCAAAATACCTAGAAAATTTTATTTTATTAGATTCTACTATTTTGAAACACATTAAACCCAGAGTTTGGCATTTTGGTTTTATTTCATCCACTTGACCTCATTGTGTGAGACATTTAATGTTAGATTATTTTTACCAAGTTTTAGAATAACTCTTTTTGGAGATATAAATTCATCCTTTGAGAAAGTTAGATCAAGTTCAAACCATTTGTCTTTTTAGACATTGTTTTTTTAAATTTTATAGAACTTTAAGCTCCTTTTATCTTGAAATATTCACCATTGATTTGAAGATGTTTTGATATAATTTTAGTGGATCCATGTACAATTCATGATATGGTAATGTGTCATATAAGATGAATTTATTCAAGACCCATATGGTGATGATGTTATTTATGAGATGAATCCTTGTCCACCTTATAATACTAAATTGGGCGAACAAAACCAAGATCCTTTATCTCACTATTTGGTCAACATGCCTCCATACTTGGATTACGACCAATAAAAAATAATTTATCACCTAGCTAGCATACCTTCAATTGTAGACCAAGCTCAAAAAAAATCATACTATGTTACGATGTCATCAGCCTATGACCCTTATTTTTTTTATCATCACTTTATTGTAAACAAGGATGAAGTCTTAATCAGATCCACAAAGGTAGAGGATAAATTTATAATAGACTTCCCCCATGAAAACTTAGAAAGTCTAGTAAGAGTGACTTACAACATACTTTACAATCAAACCAATGAACATGCCTCCTCTAGTGATCCTTAATATCTAGTGTTGTTGTCATATCAAGACCCACATATGATTATCATAACAAAATAACTCATAGAATACCACTTCATATAGATGAATATAGCATATACGACCTATTTGAACTTAACATGCAACTTTAACAACATGACCATGTCAAACACTACACTTATTGAGTTAGCTCCTTAAATATGGGTCTTAATTGAATTGGTAGGTTAACATCAAGGTATAGATGATAATTTAATAATATCATGTAATTCTATAATAATCAATGAAATTAATTTATATATACATTGTGTGACTCTAAGGATACATGATAAAATTAATTCCTTCATTAGGAGCTATGACCTTGACTACATCACTATATCACATCAAATCAATAAGTAGGTAGAGTTGGAATCTCACCTCTCAATCAAATGAATTTAACATGCATATAACTCCCTCACCAAACCCAATACCAATAGCTTTACTAAAAGATACAATATCAAGTATGTTTTCACACATAAGGCATGTCACATAATATTTATTTATGGCCTAAATATGGAGAGACAATAGTTGGGAAAAAACAACATGAAATACACAGAATATCAATATGAAGCAATCTAAGTAAGAGGCAATAAATTAAAATTATATTTTTTAAATCACTTCAATTTTATAATAAAAACATTAATATTAGGATTAAATACACTTGGGATTATTTAATTAAGGGTATAAATTATCATGAATCCTACATAGAATTCTATAAGAATCCACCTTCTTTATATTTTTCCCTATGTCTCTGTAGTACTATAAATTATGTAAATCCTTCATATTATATAATTCCTCTTATCTATTTTATCTAATAGTGACTTAAAACAAATTATATCTAAAAATTTGATTACATTTTTATCATTCACATAGAACCATGGGGGGACAAGTTTTCAAACATATCCATGTATATCCACTCTTCTATGCATCCTATAAGGCCTCAACCTTGATGCAATGGATTCCTATAATTCCGCCAATGGTGCATACCCCCAAGGTACCTAAATTTTATCTAATTAAGAAGCAAGAGGATAATTTTGACATTGGATAGTTTTTTTTATCAATGAAAATTTAAATTACAAAATTATTGGAATGAGTTTAATCTCATACATATGAAAAATGGTGTGTTTTAATTAGATAAAAATCTGATACTCAAGGTATAATAGTCCCTAGGTAATATGTTTTCAAGGTGTAACATTCGCAATGTTTAATATTAATTATATACATACAAAGCTTAGGTCACAATGCCAAGTTTTAAATCTAGATCCCCTATCTCATGTATAGGTTAGGAGTGGTCAATGGGTCTTTGGTCCACATATTTTATACCCTTACATATTCAAAACTATCACTTGCACACTCTCATAACCCATAAAAATATTCATGTACATCATAAATAAATATATAAATAATTTTAAGTTACCTTTCTCATGCTATATCAAAATAGTTTTATTGAATGCAACATTAAATACATCTCAATGTATCTCCTTAATGTTTCTTAGATCCATGATTGTATGTTGTGAGAGAATACATGGTTTTATCCACCCATTTGTGTCTCAAATATAAAAAAATACATTATTTTTATAAATAACACATCTATAAATAAAATATTACATAATTTCCCTCATGGTTAGAAAACTAATATCCTCTCTCTCTCTCTCTCTCTCTCTCTCTCTCTCTCTCTCTCTCTCTCTCTCTCTCTCTCTCTCTCTCTCTCTCTCTCTCTCTCTCTCTCTCTCTCTCTCTCTCTCTCTCTCTCTCTCTCTCTCTCTCTCTCTTTATATATATAATATATATATATATTATATATATATATATATAACAAAATAATAATGAAATGTCATAGATAAATTACTAAGCATGTCACATAAAATATCTAAACATGTTGATATATAGTTCATATGGTGTACTAAAGATAAAAGATATAAACCACATCTATAATCATATAAAAATATAGAGTTAACCCTACATGAGAGGTGTAAAATATAATGTCCTAAAAATATAATACCACATATCTTATTTCATGGTTAAATAAAAAATATTTGGGACCATCTATATATGATAACAAGAAAATAATAATGAAATAACTCTATAAAAAAACTAATCATGTTATATCATTAATTTTAATACGTACCTAACCAATCCATGAGGAATAACTAAGATAAAGGATATGAACCATGTCAATACTCCTATGAAAATATAATTCAATCCTCTCTAATGAGTTACGAGAAGGAAATAGGAATATCGCAAGTATTGTTGTAGAATCAAAATCACCATATATTTTTATTTTAGGATCATATCACTATCAAAATCTAGGATTGGAAATAGAAATCATAATAGTGTAAACATTTGATATAGATAACATATGTTTTACCTAAGAGACCATTATCTATTAGTAAGTAAAATAGTAAATAGTACTCATAAGGATACCCATGTTGTATTTTTAACATCTATTATATTTGGGATGTAATTTTTTATAATAAATTAAAACATGAAATTAAACACTTGCAAGCATACCCATCTTTTAATTATAATATTTAATCTTCTCAGGAATCCCACATGGAAGAGATTATGATGTCCACTTCAGAAGGTGAAATCATAAAATAAAATCCATACTAGGATACCCATTTGATAAAGTTAACATTGTATCTTCTCTTAACCAGGGTTACCATCTGCTTAGATGAATATTTAAATATACATATTTATATTAAATTTTTTTTTAAGGAGATTCAATAATATACCCACTACCATTTTCTCCCCTCTCACTCCTATGAGAAATAATGAATGTAATGATCCATACTTAATATTAGTGATCATATGAATTCACCTTTTATTACCATCTGACATATAGTTAGGGTAATGACTAATAATTATTTGGGATGTTACAATGTGCCTATCATAAAAAATTCTACAAATCATTCAATATCGACTTATAAAATCACATGGTTAGTCCATACAATGTTATTATCATATGTAAGATAAATCATAATCATATTATGAATTAAAACAAGCATTAAAAACAACCTTTCATGTTGATTACAATACATCTAACTAATTTATGAATAATCAACATTATTTATCAAATCTTAATAAATATATCTATATCTCAAATCATATAATATTGATGAGGGAGAACATGGTATAGGAAGAGAGAGGAAGTGTGAAACTTTTAATGAAATCAAATAATTCCAAGTATTATTATTGACTATAAATAAAATATAATTAAACTATATATAACAAGTAAATCAAATGTAAATTATAAATCATTCATGTATACCATGGATAATAGTGTTATATTACGTATTTTAACTATTCACATTAAAATAAAGGTGAGACATTATTTTAATTGTCAATGATAATTGATGTGAGTCTAGAAAATAAAAATTAATTTTTAACATATGTTATTAAGATCTCATAATAGGTAAATATATTGTATACACAAATCATGGTTTATTGGAATGTAATCTACAATGAACCATCAACAAATCTCAATATGATGATCACATGAATATTTAATATAATAAAAATATGTCTATCGAGAGATAAAATCTAAAGAGAAAAAATATGATGGCATGAATTACTATATGTATGGAAATTTATATTAATTTTGTTTATATATATATATATATAGTTTACTCATAATGGATAAACGAAAAATGTGTATATATCATGACCAAATTAAATTTATCTCTATACTAATAGAATGACACAATAATTATCAAGGTAATCATAATGCTTGCCTTAAGATATATCATCTAAAACAATGTGTGAACACATTATTAAATTGTCAAGAATGATATTAATTGTAACTACACCTTAAACCATCAATGAAATGGGAAAGTTACCCATGAGGTACCATGAAATATATAAAAATAGGTGTAAAAACCAATGATGTCTAGATTAATTATCAAGCATAAGAAAACTATAAAAATGGGGTATGAAATCCCCTCTCATTATATAAGCTTCCTCCTAGAATTCATTAAACTAGGGGGAAATTTTGGTTGGAAAATAAAATCACCCAATGATCTAAGTTAAACTTATTGACATCATCAACTTAGAAAACATTCATGTTGAGATGATAGCTCCTAAATAAAAGAATGAATCAAACAAGTTAAAAAAAAGGGATACAAACTCCGTTCACCTAATACTAAAATGTTGTCTCACACATAAGAGACTAGTACATCCTAAGAAAACTCTCGTAAAACATCCTATATAAACCCATTAAATTTTTATCATTTATATAGAAGTTTAAGAAACATGAAGGAAAGGAGGATAATTCAAAGGTTTGGTCCTCTAGGCTAATTTACCATAATTAGGCTGGAAGGTTATAGGGATAATGGTTAGACACTATAAGCACCATAGTCATCCTTTTAAATGTGATCCAAAAGTTTCTTTATGAATAATCTGAAAACTATCAATAAGGAATGACCACATGTGATCAATGACATGGTTAAAAAATGAGATAAGGAAATACATTTAAGCTTCATTTTAGTATGAGATAAAGGATAAATCCTTACACATTACACTAATGTTTTATGTTATTTGGGTTTTTACACAAACACACTTAAGCAAATAAAACTTTTTGAAATGAATAGGACTATATTAATATTCACATTGAAATACAACCAATAATATATATTTACCTCATTTAGCATATGCAATAAATCCAATAAAATATATTGAAACTAAGAGATAATGAGTTAATATATTATTAAGATTTTAGATCTAAGAAATTACTATGATCTAGAATCATTTTTGACTATTGATTAGGATCTGATATCTGATCGCTCTACATTTTGACTATTTTTATCTATAGGACACTTGTGTTGACTAGAGAAAGTTGTATCAATGTATATTTCCAACTTTGATGTAGATGTCTAACCTATAATATAATCACAAACGGATCAAATATCTTATCAAACTTGAACTATCACCTATGTCCCTGGTTGGTACTTTTGAATATGTCTAAGGTACCATGTCTATATAATAATCATAACCATAATATCCTTGTCTTTGACCTCCTATAATTTTTGAAAAGTAGTTAACATGTGAGTCAAGCTAACACTAGTAAGCCTGAGTTTTTCTAAGTGTTAGATAATATCCAATACTCTAAAAAGGGCCTCAAACTCACATGTATTTATCCTTCTTAGGCATGTGTGTGGAATTGTAATTATGTAACTATATGCTATTTCTCCTATATTAAACTTTGGTAAAAATAATACAAGAGTATGGTGGCCTTTTGAGTGTTTAAAATTTTCAATATAGTATTCTAGTGTAGTTCGATATCTTGGAATATAAAATACTTGCTAATTAGAAACATGCTTGATTAAATTATAAGATTATATATTAGACCATAACATTTTATATATAGGGATAATTTGATTTTGAATTAGGATCTAGTAGTTCTTGAAAATTGATAATAAAATTAACAAAGGGGATAAAACAAAATTTTCACCAAGCAAAATATACATAAAATGATAAAAGGATAAGTCTATAAATTTGCATCAAGGTTTGAGACTTACATCGACATAAGAGTCCAATATGAACTTAGGTGTCTAAAGGTTAGAAACATAGATATAATATAAAACACATATGGGGAAACCTATAATACATTAGATAATAATGTTTTTATAGCATATAGGCCCAAATGCACCAATAATGTAGGTGGAAAAATATCAAATTGAAAAGGTCCATACGAGATCATGTCACTAGATATTAACTCTTAGTGAAAATATGTCTACCTATAAAAGGCTATGAAAACATGCTATGAAATTATTCTTGTACCAAATATGGGTATCTACATTACCCCTATCCCCTCCCCCTCAATATAGTGATTCATAAAAGTAAAATTACTAGTTTAAAGGAAAATAAAATTCATACCTCGGTGTATATAACACACCTTGTCTTCACTTGAAATTTATTTCAACATTTTACTTGAATATTACCTGAAATAAGGGGCATGTCACAAATTAATCAATGTATGTAATATGAATATGAATAATATAAATTAAAATAAATAAAGAGCATGAATAAAATTCACATATGTATGTGTTGTGTAGTAATGTCTCCAGAATGCTAGAAACTAGAGAAGTAGAATGGAACTCTTAACCTCAACCATATTTTAGCTAGGAAGATGAGTGAACTAGAAAGTGGTCAACTGGGATGCACTATAGTGTTATTTTATCTATAATAGGGATATTTGGGAGGTGATCAGGCTCCCAAATTGGGATATGAAGTGTATTGATTCAATCATCGAGAGTATCATAAGCTAGGTATATTATAGGATTTAATCACTCAAATATATAAATAGAACCGACTTCTATAGATAGATAAGGCTCAAATAATAATATGTAACAACCTAACCTGTGTATTGGTCTATGATGTGGTAAAGTCCATGATAATTTATTGAATATGGAAGATAGATCAATACATAAATATATATAAGGAATTAACGCTTGTTCATGTTCTCTATCATATCTAGTGTGAATAAAGTAGTCTATGTAGATTGTGCTTTTTATGGCATAAACACCATTGTTTTGTAATTTATGTGTAATGGTAATACCAATTTAGAGAATGTTGACCCAAATATATATATCTGAACCATATATTATGCCTAAGATCTTGATAGTTTTTTATGACCTAAGTGTGGATTACACGTTTCCATGATATGCCCCCACTATAATATGGATAAACTAAAAACTCTGTAAAAATGTGGAAGACATGTTTTTAAAACATGCCTCCACTATAATATGGATACGTTCAATTCTAAATTATTATGAGTATGCAAAATCCATGACCTTATGACATGTGCCCACTGATATGCCCCACCCCCTTTACGGGGAATGGAAACATAATATTCTAGTCACCTCATCACAAAAGGAATAATTGATAATGTCATGTATGTGGTTAGTAACAAAATCCATAGTAGTGTTGGTTATAGAGAATGTAATATTACGTTGGTATAACATATGATCTATAATTATATCTATGTGTAATCAAAATTTTATGTAATTTTTGGTACTTGCTAATTTTTTTTCAAATTGAGATAATACAATAGGGTTCATTTCTTAGGTTTTAACACAAATCATGGTTTGAATTTGGACACTTAGTATGCAATATATGTGTGTTTTAAGATCTTATAGAAAGTGTATATTAGATATGTGAAATATAAAATTAAATTTACTTTTACTTTGATCCTTCAAACATTTTGAGCTCTGAGTAGAAAAATAAAATGTCATGTGGTAGGGCCCCATGACTACTATGATCTGAGGTGTTCCAAATAGACTTAGCAAACTTAAACTTTGATGAGTTAGTAACTAGGTTTAAGTGTGCATCACATGGTAATTTTGAATTTTTTAATTTTAAGCAAAAAAAAAATTTATTTTCATGGGTTTACGCACTATTCCATTAGAACCTTGGATAGTAGAGTCAAGGTCTCAATTTTTGTGTATCATTTTTTATTCAACTATCTAACATTGCAATCATGTGTCGATGATAAAATTTAGCACTATTTTATTTCTAATTTTTATAGGTTTTAATTATAAAATATGTATATTATTTATAAAATTTCATGGCTATTAACTACATTTAATTATCTTATTTTGTAGAAATACGTACATATTTGGTAATTTTTGCATGGTAGGCATTTTTCCACCCTAGTAGATTCAAGTCTATATGTGGCCAATTGGTCTATTATAGAATAGTACATATTAGGACATGTGTCCTAGTTAGTACAATTCCTATATGACATCTACCTTCTTAGGGAACTAGATGAGAAGTCGAACCAAAATAGTTACACATTCTAACTCCCCACAGGGGAGATGATAGTTACATTGTAGGACATGTATCACATTTTTTGATTGACTATCAGAGGTGAGAGAGAACATGTTATAAGAGATAGTAATCATGGTTACATTCAATGGTCCCAAATATATATTAATGGGTAGAGAGAACCAGATGTATATTTGAGTAACATGATTTTCCTTGATATCATTATTAGAGGTGAGTTTTGTGGCTACAAAATTTAATCTATGTATTTTTGGGCTCATTTATAGTGGTGTAGGGTGCCACAGTTGAAATTTTATATTGCATGTATCATATAATACAACACATTGATCTAGAGAATACCATATAATCTTGGGTCATACTATAATAGCCCATTTATATAGATATCTATATTTATTTATGTTATAAAATCAAGGTGGTAGTATTAGAGCGAGCACCTTATTACATGTGTTAGATTACAAGCATATTGTGGTAATTCATCCCCTTGGTGGATACCTGGTAGATTGGGTAAGTCCTCAAACATTAGTAGAGAGGTGGCTACTCCCCAATGGTAGGTTATATACCTCAATGGAGTGTCATACTATTTTGGATAGATTGACACCAAACTAAATTACCTAGAATCCATATAAGACATTTATTACATGGATTAAGCATGGGCATGAGCTTTAGAGGATATGTATTAACATGTGGTTGCCTTTCCAAACTCCCATTGTATAAGAGTATTTATAGTATGATCATGTGTTTTGGTAGTTTGGCTTAGAATATGGGGTGCCATCTACCCCATATCCATGGTAGCATAGAATGCAAAGTGGACATAGGCCTAATGTTATACAAACATAAACACCTAGGGATATAGCCCCACATCTTGCTAATGAGATATATCTCATGGTTCCCCTAGTTGTAATGGGCCACTAGCCATTATTTTTCCTATTTATAGTTGCCCATCTTGGTGTCATACCTATAACATAAATATATGCACCAAGTGATGGAGGCATTGGTTCTCCTATTGGAATAAAACCTATATATGTTATGGCTATCAGAGTAACATGTAAGTACCTTACTTTTGAATTGTCACATTTGATTGACATAATATTTTTTTATGATAACTGTAACTAATTTATATTTTATATGTCTTGGGTGTAGAAGATCATAAGTGGGCTACTATGGTAAATTATGTAGTTTGGAATCTCACTCAAAGTGTATCCATGTATATAGATTTCAAGGGATTTATTAAGATAATTATTAACATTGTGATGCCCATGAACCCTTATGTGATCTAGTATTGAGGGATGGCTACATATCACACCACGGTGACTAAGAAATATGAGATGAATGTAGAGCATAGCTACTAAGACATCCCAAAACATAATACCACTAAGATTATGAAGGTTTTGATTGAGGGATATGACACTCTGAAATGTGAGCATGAGGATATTATGTGCTGAATAAAAACATAGGAGGATAGAGTACCTGGGGTATCTCAAGCATGAGGGCACACACTAGACCCAAATGCTTCCACATTGAGAGGTGTGAGGGTGATGGATATAGATAGGGATTATGAGTATACACCTATGTATATACCCCTAGTATATTTTTGATATGTTTATTTGTATAAATTATGTTCATTTTGATATATATATAATTATTCCAATAGATTATTTCACTTCATATGGATGTGTACGATTTAGTTTTGTATGACAATTGCATAGTTTTCTTTTTCAATATGTAGATTCATATGTAATATATTACAAAGTTGTATGAAATATGTCAATTGAATGAAATTGTTTACAATTTTAGCAATAATAGAGTGATAATCATATGCAATGAAATTTGGTTTTAAATAATGATACTCGATGGTAATGACCATATGGTAATGTAACTATTTTTTCTCTTTTGTTATTTGATTCTAAGGTATCTATAGAAATATCTTGTGAATTTTTATGCATCTATTTAGGTACCCATATATATTATGTAGGAACACCTTCTCCACATCTTTATTTATAAAGTATATAAATGAACAATGGTTTCATGGAAGAATCAGTGTGGGAGAGATCAGTTCTGGTGGAGGTTACACTAGGAGAATAACTTCTACTAGTGGTAATATTTTTGTGAAGGTTGATGGAGCACGTGTTTATAAAAAGGAGGAGCATCAAATGTATAGACCCTCTTATAATAACCTATATAATAAGTATGTTAAATTGGTATATAAGTGTCTTTTATAAATTTAATAATTTCATGATTGGATAACTATGTAATCTTTTGTTGAAGAGCTAAACAATCATTATCTTAATGCTCGTTTACACCATGGTAAGTTGAAAAGTGTTTTCATTTTACCTTTTCAAATTTGTGAGATGGATAATGAGAATTATGAGGGAGCTTTATCATTCATTTATCCAATAATGTGTGAAATATATCATGTGGTATATCTTTATACCAACCAAACTAAAATGATTATCATTTTTTAGATATGAATGGTTGAACTGTAGGAGATACTTGGTGAGTATGTTCTTTTCCTTTATGTAATACCCTTATTGGTTATTCTTTAGAATGCACTACTAGTTATGAAGAATATTTGTGGAATGGTTCATGACCCTTCTTATTTTCCTTTTTTCTTTGAAAAGTTTATGTGTACCATATTTTCTTTTTGGTGGAAAAGTAGGTAACATAGTTCTTTTATTCCTTAAATCACACATATATTTATGCACATACTAGTATAAAATATTAAATGATGTAAAGGACTTATTTAATGCACTTTCTCTAAGAGGAAAAAGAATACCCCTACTAAATATAACTTATAGTTCCAAATCCAAGGGGATGCAATTTAAGGAACAAAATATGTCCTCAAATATAATAACATAGTCTTCAATGGACTCATTCTTATTTTTTGTTACTACTTTTAAATGTTTCAATGATGAACTAGGTAAGGTATATCAATGAAAATTTGATAAGAACACATCTTCTAATTATTTTAATTTTGATAAAGAACCATTTATGAATCTATATAACCAATCAAGGGTCTCTTGAGATAAACTTGAAAGAAAATGACTTCAATAGGTGGCATCTATCCTTAGCCCAATGTTTAAATAATGTATATATTATTGAAAGTAAATAGTAACATCCCCATGACCATTAAAGAAATGTAACTTAGTCATGATGAAGTTTGAAGGGTGAGAATAATCGAATACATCTTGAGTAAAAAATTGTTCCTCTAACATATTCTCCTCAAATGTAGCCTCATGAGATGAAACTTGGAGCTTAATAGTATTTACTTGCTGAATATCTCCCATGGTAGTCATGTTTGATGACATATCACAAGTAGGGATTAGTGAATAAGTTGATTACTTTCTTAGAGGTTGTAAACTAAAATTCATATATGAAACATAGGAATGAAATGTTCTTTAACACCTTATTAAATATTATCATCAAATGGTTGCATACTATTTAATAATGGAGTACCCATGGATAAGGAGACAAGTATATCATTTTGGATAGCATGAAGGTTTATATTATTATCATTAAAAGGTGATTTATTTTTTAAAATTCTATGACATAAAATATGAATAAGGGAACGAATCTAACTTGTAAACATATGCTCCTTTTGATGATAAAAATCAAAGGATGGAGAAAAATAAACATTTTATATTTCATTTACAACACCAGGAGAAGGAAAAATGCCAGTTTCAATTTCATTTGTAATTTTAAAATAAGGGAGAGAAAATGCAATGCTATTTTTAATTTTATTTTCATTTTTTCATTTAATCAAGAAAGGAGATAAAATAATACATGCATTTTGATCATTATAATTTTGAGAAATAGGAGAAGTTTCGTTATTTTAATTTGAGTGATCCAAACAAGGGATAATATTTTAAAGGTTAACATCACATTAACTAGAAGGCATGCTCTCAATTCCTTAAACAACTTCATTATTATAAATAAGAGAGGAATATTCAATTTTTCCCACATTTATATCATTAGAAGCAGAATAAGAAAATTCAATTTTTTAATGCATCTAGAGAGTGTATGCATACGACATTTTAAATTTAAACATTATGAATTGTAACCTCTTATTTATCTATTATATAAATTTTTTACAAGTAACTAACCTTCATCATTAGAAAAAGAAGAAACATGAGATCTAGACTCTACATACCCAAGAGGAATAACATCACAATCATAACCATATGAAACAATAATATGTACATTACCATGTTTATTTATAATTTAATTTTCATCATTAGTTCTTTCATTGCCATAGTTATAAGAAAAAGAAGATGTGTAAGCTTGTTTTTGATATGTCATAAGATATTCATATGCAATAAATTTATAATTAGTAACATTAAACAAACAATCCAAATGATAGGTCTTTGTGGGTCCTTACATAGTGATTTCCATAAGTTTTCACCCAATCAATAAGAAAGAAAGAACAATTCCTAGAGAAACAATATAATCAAGTATTCCTTAAACTATGATAAAAAAATAAATCCAGTCTAAAAAATAAATATAGAAAGCTAAAATAAACTTTTGAAAAGTGATAAAACCATAATATGTGAAATAGGATTTGGTTAGTCAAAAAAATATTGGTTTCACTAGAATGTTTTATGCTATTTGGGTTTTTACACAAACACACATAAGCAAATAATTTTTTAATGGAATAACACTATATTATATCAACATTAAAATAAAACTGAAAATATAGATTTAACTAATTTGGCATATGAAATTAAAATAATCAAATACAGTGCATCAAAGTGATTGAGAGATTATATATTGTTCAAACTTTAGATTTGAGATATGTTAGTGATCTATCATCATTTTATAATATTGATCAGGATATAGATCTTATCACTTTAGAATTTGAATATATTTACTTATAGGAGGTTTGTGTTGATTAAAGATAGTTTCATTGATACAAATGTCTAACATCAATACAAGTTTCCAACCCAAAATATACATGAGTGGATCAAAAATATTGTCAAACTTACATTATCACCCATGTGCATGTTTGTACTCCATGATATGTTTGTTTTTGCATGATATTTAGCTAATAATTAAAACCTTAATCTCCTTACCTTTGACCTCTTATAATTTTTTCAAAAGTGGTTAACACATGATTTGAGCTAACCCTAGTAATCTTAGTTATTTTCAAGTGTTGGTTACATAGCTAATACTCTAAAGAGGGCCTCAAAATCACATGTATTTATCCCTATTAGACATGTGTGTGGAATTATAATTTTGAAAATATATTATTTTTATCATATAGTATCCCTTAGTAGAAATAATTCAAGATATTCAATTTAGTACTATAGTGTAGATTGTGTTGACCAAATTTTGACCCTAAGTTAGAATAAGTCAACCCCTCTAAATTAAAAATTTAATAGGGTGGTCATATGGATTTTTCATAGTCTAAAATGATCTTAAAGATTCCCATATGGTCATGTTTTCCCTTCCTTAGACTTGTCCATGTTCCGGTCTTAGGTTCACTTGTTTAGTCCTATGGTCAAGTATAAGGTCTTGTATAGTCAAACTTGGTCAAATATATAGTATGGTCTAAATTCATTTAAAAAATTTATTTGGACATAATTTTTATCATGTTATCAGGATCTAACATTTTCTTGTCTCCTATATGCAAAATATTACATTTTGTCCAACTTTAGCACCATAACGAAGAGTTGGACATGCCACCTCAAGGAGAGAAACTTTTAAGAATATTAAAAACACCCATATTGTTATAAATATGTTATATAAGGTTTATAAATAGTCAAGGTCTGATATAATCTACATTTTAACTCTTAATCTTGGCAAAAGGATAATTTCCAAGTATTTATATGGCTTTGAGAGATAATTTTTCAATTGAAAATGGTTTATAAGTGTCCCTTTGTATCCCTCAAATAATTTTACATCTATAGAACAAGTTTTAATTCAAAATGATACTCTAAACACTTTTTATCCTCCATCACTACCTTCACAAGCTTAGGAAGGCAAATTTGCATTGAATGGTACGGCTGTGTGTGTGTGTGTGTGTGTGTGTGTGTGTGTGTGTGTGTGTGAGAGAGAGAGAGAGAGAGAGAGAGAGAGATGAGAGAGAGAGAGAGAGAGAGAGAGAGAGAGAGAGAGAGAGAGAGAGAGAGAGAGAGAGAGAGAGAGAGAGAGAGAGAGGATTTAAAAGTTATGACATTGTTAGGGGTCAGATCAAGATTGAAATAAATGTCATTTTTTTTCATAATAGTGTCCTCTCATTTATGAACAATTGTTAAGAGTGATAGTAGATCAATATGGCTTATACATATGGGAGGGTTTGGTTCTTGTACCTATTTTTCCATCTCCAAAATTGATGGAGAGGAATGATTTTAAGGGTGTTTTTTTATAGATCTTGGACATCAATTTCATGGTTGTTTTATCATCCAACTCATCTCTATCAATTTCCTTCACTTGGAGGAAGAATGTCTTACTATACAAATTATTTCAGACAATCCTTTCACAATTTCATGTTTCCTCTTCATGGGGATTATTATCATAGGTCTATAATGCTTAATATATCATGTAATTTCCATAATTTTCATTGATTTCATGTGTTTGGTTTGAAGATGTGCTCCTATCTATACTCATCTTGTGTGCTTGTTTTTAAGACAATATCTATGTTTGAACAAGTCTACTAGAGGTTTGATTTACAAATTGATTTAAATACCAATGATAAATCATGGTGTGAAGTTTTGAGATCATATTGGACTATTGAATCATGATAAAAGTGAATAAAAGAGTCTAAATGAACACTTTTCCAATGAGTTCTTATGGTTTCCTTTACACACATGTTATACACACTGTAAGAGTAGTTTGAGGATGCTCATAGTCATGAAAAGAGACTTGGTACACTTAACCATGCATTAAATAATTATGAATACCTCACTACCTTCATCAAATGGTACCAATTGACTAGAATTCTCTAATTCACAACTCACATGGCTTATGCATCAAAATTCTATGTATATAGTCTATGTAGGACTGTAATGTGCATTTGAGGTGATGAGAAACATGGCCATTAACCATTGTATAATATTTATATCCTAAAATTAATGAACTTGATTTACAAACTTGATAGGCTCAAACACCCAGGACATGGATTTGTAACCCTAAACTATCCAATAGTGACCTAAAGGCCTCAGTCCCATAGGTCCTCATTTATACCAAGATCAACATTAAACCCACTAAAATGAGTCTCATGCAGAGGATTCAACCTAAAGGTAGATGAAGATAATGTAATGAATCATCAAATAACACATATAATATACTAGGCAACTTTTAAATGCAATGGTGATAAAAAAACTAAATACACAATCAAATAATCATCTACAACACTTGTACAGACTATATATAGAAGGCAAAAATTAATTTTGTATACACTTTTAGGGTGTTATTATAAAATTTAGTGTAATAAAATTAATCTTTTAAATAACTTGAATTATCTCAAATCATTTTGACATAGTGAAAATACAATTTTCCAAGTTATATAATAAAAAGGTCTAATGATCAATGAATATTGACCTACAGGCAAAGTGTAAAGTAAACATGAATGACAACAAGTGTATAAGATGGCAAGTGCTATGAGAAGGTATTTTGAATGTTTTAAACTTATGAAAAACCATGCATAACCTCCAAGTTCAAGTTATGTAAGTGATCAATCCAATAAGAAATTTAGTATGCAAATTTCAACTTGATAGCACCTATAGTCATCCCCTCACAATCATGCCAATCAAGATGGAAAAATATCCTGAGTAATCCAAGAGAAAATATGTATTAATAGTTGTAATATTATGGATATGTTTTATAATTCATGATAATTAATATCCTAATCTCAAGGTTAATGAATTTGAGTCAAAATGTTAGACCTATATATGTCTACCAAACATAAAGAAACCACATAAGGAATGTGCATATAACAGAAGAGAATGGAGTTATAGAAGGGTGAGACCCTATGGAGAGGATTTTTAAGAGATAATAATGATTTAATATATTTTATAACTATAATTTATTACACATTTATTTTATCCATAGTGATTATCTACAAACAAGCAATGACACCAACTACATGCAACTCTTTACTCATGGGCCTACTATTGACAAGTCTAAACTTCCTCAAAGATAAAAGGTATAAAGAATGTAATAATGGATCTAAAGTAATTAGGATTTTTCAATTATTAAATTATATATCCTATTCATTTATTTAAATCTTAAATGACACAAGCACTCATGGAAGGCCTATCGATTCATCTAAAAGCATATAATATTGAACAGAGTTTAGGGTTCAGTCAAGCCTTGAAAGTATTAAAATCAGCATGGCTAGATTATTTCATACATGTAAAAAATATATTTATATCTATTTCAAACAATTATAATTAAATATAAAAAATCTAAAAGTATAAATTATGACTTCACCTTCAACATATGAAATTTTAACTACATAATCAGGCCTGTGTGTATAAGATACAAGATGATTTCTGAGAGTGAAAGATTGATCTAACTCTATGTAGAATATTTAATAAATATATAATTCATGAGGGTATCAAGGAGTATTTATTTTCAAATATAGTTATGGAGAAAGGATTTCATGCCATAAATAGAAGAGGTTGAGCTAAAACACATGCACACTTACAACTATTTATGGAGATGAAAGAAGCAAAATCAATGTTTGAGAGGAAGAGATGATTCTATTAGGTATGATATTCGTATATATAATTAAATAATCAGTATATAATGTATAAAAAACCCTTAAAATCACATTCATCACCTACCAAGGTCTCAACTACTAAGAAACAACACCTACAACCAATATTGGTAAAGTGTGAGATAGAAACAAGTTTTGATGGTATAACACTTTGATAGGTTATATAGGGTTTGTGAAGAAATTTGAAAAGATGAGAATAATTTTAAAATTTTATTGTATTACTATCAAGATCTCATTTTTACTTTAAGACTCAAACACAATAATGAAAAAAGGCAAACTTAGTCACACACCTCATGAACCATGCATCACTACTTAAAGGCAGACCCAGTCTAGCCATGAAGGAAAATGATGTTTTGGGTCCTCTATAGGCATGTTAAATACTTTAAAGCTGGTATATATGGTGTTAATGATTGGATTTAATTTTTCATAGTCTCTTTAAGGTCATATCAATATTGTACATATCCATTATTTTGTTTTAGACTTTTCCCACTCTATTGGTAAGAGGTAGTCATGAGACTAAGATATATGTTTGATCTATAAGTGTAAAAAAAGTTTATAAAACTCATGGGATGATATTTATGAAACATAAAAATATGAAAAAAAATTAATGCATCTATAGGAGGTACTAAATCTTGGGTTTTCATCTGTGTGCCCTTAAGGGCTAGCAAGAAAGAGACAGACCTTAAACCCTAACACCCTCACTAGTGTATCATAAGCATAAATAGGGGTAATTAAGAATATAAAATAATTTTTTAATAATGTATATGGTTTTTATATGGGTTTATGAGCCTCTCATAGAAGTGGGAATGAGTTTCAATACCCTGAACTCAAAGTAGAGCACTCTTTAAGCCTAAGAATGCCAAACCAGCCATTCAAAGAGCAACTTAAGATGATCATACCATTTCACACACTTTTCATGGGAGTATGAACCTTTAAAATAGTATAATGGGTCTATTAATAATATTTTCCAAGTGTAAGGATGTCATTTAATGATCTATTCTTTATGAATAATCGTTAAGACCCTAGATAGGTCCAAAACATCTCTTTAACCCTAATAGTGACTAGTCATGGGAAAAAGAGTTCAAAAGCACATATGATGACATATTTTTATATTAAAAACTCTTATATTTTGGTTATTACTATAATTAGGTTACCCCCATGTAATTTTATGTTGACATCACTTGTATGGATTGGTATAAATAACATATTTTTTCTTATTTTTAGTGTTTTGTAAGTGTTCTAAGAAGGGAAGAGATTCAAAATAATGGGATGAGGTCATTTGCGATTTTATATATGCATTAAATTCCAAATAATTTCATATTATATTATATATGTGATCAAAATAAAACCATTTTTTAAGGCAGTATCAAACAGGCTCAAAATGATACTAAGTGGTAAGGCCATTACTTGGTTTGCATACTTTCACAAGGCCTAGGACCCAAAATTTGAAATTTATGTTGGTTATGTACTAGGTAAATTTAATAACATTATTTTTGGTGATTTAAAATGTTTGGATTAAGTCTGAAGCAATAAAATAGGTTCCAAAGCAAGGAGGCGTAATTGAGGCCTAATTCAAGAGAGTGAAAGGCAAAAAACATGGGTTTCCACTAAGAGTATGAAAATGAAAGTTTACATGGATATATAAATCCATAAAATTTCCTATAATATTCTATTATTTTTTAAATATTATACATTAAAAACATACACAAGGATATTTATATGAAAAAAGGAATATAAGGAAACTAGGTTGATGGAAGGCTTAAGGAGCAAAACAAGTTCTTGGGAGTTAGTCCAAGAACCAAGATGATTTTTTTAGACATGATAACATATTTTAAGACCAATAATGGATTTTGGATAGTCTAAATAAGATACACTTTAGTTTTGGGCCATTTAGGCCAATCTAGGCATGGAAAATAAAGAGTTTCAAGACACCTATGCACTTCAAAGATGGAATGGTAGGTCAGAGGAGTTTCTTAATTCATTTCATATGTTAAATGAGTTTTTTCACATAATTTTATCTGAATTCATGAATATAAGGTCCATTTTTCACTCCTTTCATACAAATAAGGGCAGTTTTTAAGGATCTAGTTAAGGTGTCAAGTAGGTGTTTAACTCCTATGCCACTTGGAAGGCTGGAGCTAATTCATGGGTGAGAAACATGGCCTTGGAGGTTTGTTACATTTTATCATAACTCCTTGTATTTTTTTAACTCTCATAGACACTTTTAAAACATCTTATACCACATCTCTTTCTCTTTTATGTCATATTATTTATAGATTGACCCACTTTTGGCTATGTTTGTATCTTCCACCTAGGTATGGTGAATCCCTACACAATTATATTCCTTTGATTAATTGAAATCAATAAATTTAAATCCTTTTGTGACTATACTTGTGTGAATATGAGATAGTTGATTTTATCAATTGAATTGACTGCTCTTCCTTAGCATGTTTTACTTTTCTAACACCTAGATACAATTTCAAAGCTTCTTTTATAGGTCATGTGAAGTGTATGAGTGTGGTTCAAGATTTCAAGTGAGTTTTTTATCTTACAGTTTGATTCAATACCTATTGGTTGGTCCTCCTAGCTTAAGCAACCATTACAACCTTCATATTTAAACCCTCATGTGGAAGATTAAGATTAGGAGGAGTATATGTAAGGTTAGTTTTCTTGATTTATAAGTGCACATAAAACTAGCTAATAGTGGTCAAAATGTATTTGGTGAATCACATAATTAAATTAGGTTTCTCTCCATTTTCATATCAAGTGATATATTAGTGTATGAGCATAAGTGATTCATCAGTGGGATCTGTCCCCTTCAATCTATAATTTTACACCTATTATAGATAACCCATAGTTTTAGGGGTAATCCCAAGTTTCACAAAATTTGGAGAGGTCCAAACAACCTTATTCTAGGATGCAAAATTTGGTCATAACAATTTTTGCATGCCCAGTAGGAAAAAGGTTCAAATTTATGGAAGAATTTTTGGTGTTCTTATTTTACCTACTAGCCTTTTGAAGTACTCAACCAAACACCAATGATGATTCTGAATGAAATAAACTAGTTTTAAGTAGACCAGGTACTTATTGTCAATTTTTTTGATAGTATCTTATGTTTTCCTTTGACTCATGAAATTAGGCTGGTTAGGTATGAATAGAACTTCAATTTTGTACCTTAATATAGCCTCAATATGAATCCTATCAGCCCTATGATCCATATCAACATCACTTTGATTCGTATCAGCCTTGTCTTATGTTATATTAGTCTTATTACTATCCTACATTCTCCTCATATGGTTCCAACTTAATGCCTAAACAACCTTACCAATAATTTTAGTAGTCAAAATCCTCTTCTCTTACTTCAATCCCATATCAAAATTATATTTCCCCTTCCATATTCTTGTTGGCACTTAAGCCAAATCTACTAAAATTAGAAGAGGTGATGAGAAAATGGGATAGAGAACTTGATGTGATCCCTTTTCATCTCATAGAAAATATGAGAAATTGAATTCAATTATTGATGGATAAGTGGATTTTATTTAGAGAGGAGACCCCATATATTATTAATGATGAGTTGAGTGAAATGAGAACATTTATCCTATGGTGTATAGACAAGTTAGAGAGGTGGGAGAATCAAGAGGCCCAATCTAAGCAACCCCAATCATCATCTCCTGTCCTTAGTACACATCCTTTGAATTTAATTCCTCCTAAATATATGCCTAATCTCTATAAAAAAATAAGATATCTTCATCATGGAGGCCTTCTTAGACTATTATTCCTAGCTATACCATGCCAACTCTTGTGGAAGAATCTAAACCTATGTAAGTATCTCCATCCCCTCTTCAGGAACCCTCTTGTATTCCACGTCATTTATCTTATGCCCCTTATCCTTTTGAAACCATTCACTATCCTAAAGAGGAGCCTCAAATAAAACCAATCCAATCCTCAAAAGATCCTAATAGCTTAAAAATTCTAACTTAGAACCAAGTAGTGGATTCTTAGGGAAAGAAAGATGAATAAAGTGACGACCAAGAAGTTGATGTCAAAAATGAAGACCTTGTGTTTGTTCAAGCCTAATTTACCTCTCCCCAATAAAATATATTTGTTCTCTATTGGAATTAAATCTGAAATAACACTTACAATAATAAGAAAGGCCTAGTTGAGAAGTTAGATGATCAAGTTACAACTGATAATTAAATTCAAGACTACTATGATAAATATGAGGTGGTCAATAAAGAAAATGGAACATCTATGGAAAAGATAAACCTTCTCTCTCTCTATTTCTCTCTCTCTCTCTCTCTCTCTCTCTCTCTCTCTCTCTCTCTCTCTCTCTCCAAGAATTATTTAAATATTCTCCCATTTACAAGACCCCAAACTGAAATATTACTCCCTCCATTCCCATTCCCATTCATGAAACACCCACCACACCTCATACTCCCTCTCACCTCATCCTTTTTTAAAGGATAACCCATTCTATGGGAGATAAGTGAAGAAGATCAAGCCAGAGTTTTATCTGATCAATATTATACTTTACATGCCTATGATGAAGAGTTAACTATAGGGACTCTCCTTATTGAAGACAATAATAAATCCATATACTTAAGTGAAGAAAAATATGATTAAAATCAAGTTGCAGTTATCAATAAAGAGCTTGATCAAGACATAGAAGAGAAGGTGTTTTAGAAGGGCATCACCATACCTATGATATTTAGATCTCATGGGAATTATCAAGAGTTTTAATCTGAAATAAAAATATAAGATGAAGTTTTTGTTCAGTCCATGAATCAAGATGACATGCGATAAAAATTCAATGAGACATGTGAAGAATTTTAAGGCCTTCAAAAGGATACATCTCCTCCTAGGCAAGTTAAAGACACTCTTGAAGGTTCTTTAAATCATAATGGTTTCTTTATAAAAATATATCCTATGTCATCCAAACTTATGAAAGTTGTAACCAACCTTAATGTTGAAGACTCTTTATGTAATCAAGGTGAAGTTGAGTGAGTACACAATGATAAATATGATTAGCAGCAACATTTTTAACTCCTTCAATAATTTGAATAAATTTTTAAGGTGAAAGGTCATGCATAGAAATATATAAAACAATTTGTCTTCATTGAAGACAATGATGAATATTGGATTTAGTATTCAAATCTCCTTAAAGAGCTTCATGAGCTTGTAGTAACTAGTAAGAGGTTTAGAGATGTGTTTCTTTAAAGATAACATGATAATATCCAAATAACTAAGATTGAGGTTGTTTATATAATTCAAGAGGTTATCATGATTGAAAAAATCACAAACATCAATAGACATCATGATAAGGTTGTTGAAGTAAAAGATGAGTTCACCTTTATAGGTGACATGGTTTTAGCTATCATTATTTCATTTGAGAACATGCCAAGAATAGTGACAAGCATGAAGGAGTTGAAAAAAATAATATAAAGGCTCAATAGGAAATTTTATTCATGCCTCTCTTCATCTCATGAAACAAAATATAGTACAAGCCTCCCTTTTGACCTATGAGGAAGAAGAGAAGTTTAGGTCAATTGTATATAGTTAGTTTACTTCCTTATTTTGTTGTGTTCCCTAAGTGTTTGATAGCACATGTGTGTGTCTTGTTATTTATTAGTGTATTTTTGTTTTATTTTATGTGTTTTTGAGGTTAAATACATTTGTTGTGTCATGTTTAAACTAACACTCCAACCACTTTTTCTCCTCCATTGATGCCTTCACAATCTTAAGAGGGAAAATTTGCATTGAATGGTATGGCCAGGGGAGAGAGAGTTAGGAGACAATTTTTTTTTAAATTTTTAGTGTTCCAATAAATATTAAAATAAATTACATTGGTTTTCATAACAGTTTCCTCTTCTTTACAAACAATTGCTAAGAGTGATAGTAGGTCACTATGGCTTATACATCTAAGAGGGGTCTATTCTTACACTTATTTCTCTATCTTATAAATATATGGAGAGGAATGATTTTAAGGGTGGTTTTTAGATTTATTTGATCTCCATTTAATGGTGTTTTTATCATCCAAATCATCTTTATGATCTACCTTATCATGGAGGAAAAATGTCTTAGTCTATAGGCTATTTCAGATAATCCTGTCACAAGTTCCCATTTCCTCTTCATGGTGATTATTCTTAGAGGTCTATAATGCTTCATAGATCATATAATTTTCCATTATTTCATCTATTTTATTTTTTTGGTATAAATATATGTTCTTATCCATACTCATCTTATGTGCTTACTTTTTGAGACATTATCAGTGTTTGAAAAAGTCTACTAGAGGTTTGATTGAAAAATTGATTCAAATACTATTGATACATCATGGTTTGAAATTTTGAGATAATATTTCACTATTAAATCATGATAAAAGTGAAAAAAATTATCTG
>JARHVA010006563.1:742500-780000 GCA_037957365.1 Torreya grandis | reverse complement strand
CATGAGATGAGGTTATTTAGTTATTTTCATAAACATTAAAGTCAAAGAAAAATTTGATGAAATTATAGAAGTGATAAAACCAGACCCATTTTCAAGGTAGTCTCAAATAGGCTCAAAATGAGACTAGGTGATAAGGGCATTTCTCAGTTTGCATACTTCCACAGGGTCTCACGACCCCAAATTTGACATGGAGTTTGGCGACGGACTAGTTAAATTTAATCACATTATTTTGGGTAATTTAAAATTTGTTTTGGAATTTTAAATCAATAAAATAGGGTCCAAAGTAGAGAGGCCTAATTGAGGCCTAATTCAAGAGAGAGAAAGGTAGAAAAATGGGTTTCCACTCAAAGTATGAAGATTAAATTTTACATGGAGATATAAATCCATATAAGTTCCTAAAATATTCATTTATTTTTTCAATATGATTCATACAAAACTTACACAAGGATATTTACATTAAAAAAGTCCTACAAGGAAACTAGGCCTAGTGAAGGCTTAAGGAGCAAAATGAGTTCCTGGGAGTTCTAACAACTAAAATGGATTTTTCAGACCTTATAACATATTTTAAGACAATTCATGATTTTTTTATGATTTTAAGAAGATACACTTGTGGGTTTTTCCACTTGGACCAATCTAGGCATGGGAAATGAAGAGTTTCAAGATGCCTATGCACTTGAATGATTGAATGGTATGTTAGAGAAGTTTATTAAGGCATGTCATATGTTTAATGAGTTTTTTAGATCATTTCAAGGTGAATTCATTATTCTAAGGTCCATTTTTCACTCCTTTCGTGAAAATAAGGGCATTTTCTATGGAGCTATTCAAGGTGTCAAGAAAGTTTTTAACTCATATGCCACTTGGAAGGTCACAGATGCTTTAGGAGTGTGAAACGTAGCATTGGAAGTCTATTATATTGTCTCATAACTCTTTTTTTGGTTTTAAATCTCATGAACACTTGTCAAATATATTCTATGACATCTCTCTCTTCTCTCTCATATTCTCTATATATTGAGCCTCTTTTTGGTATATTTGTATCCTCCACCTAGGTATGGTAAATCACTACAAAATATTATTCCTTTGATCAATGAGAAACGACTGATTTACCTTCTCTTGTGACTGTATTTAGTGTTCATATGAGAATAGTTGATCTTGTCAATTGAATTGACTTGTCTTCCTTAGTATGCTATCCTTTTCTAACACCTAGATGAAGTTTCAAATCTTCTTTTGTAGGTCATGTGAAGTGTATGAGTGTGGTGCAATATTTGAGTGAGTTTCACTATATTTTAGTTTCATTAAATACCTTTTCATTAGTCTTCCTATATTAAGCAACCATCACAACCTTCACATTAAAACACTCATGTGAGAGATTAAGATTAAAATTAATGTATGTAAGGTTGGTTTTCTCTATATAAAAGTGCATATGAAACTATTTGGTAGTATTCAAAACATATTTGGTGTATTACCTCATTATAGTAGGTTTCTCTCCTTTTTATTTGCAAGTGATAGATTAGTGTGTGAGCCTAAGTGATTCATTAAAGGGAATTGTTCCCTTGAATATAGAGGTTTAATCCTATTATAGACAACCTAGAGGTCTAGGGGTGATCCCATGTTTCACCAAATTTGGAGAGGTCTGAACAACCTTCTCCTATGGTGCAAAAGCTAGTCATACTAGGTTGATAGTTTGGAATATAAAATAATTGATAATTAGAAACTTGTTTGATCAAATTATCAGATTGTGTAATTATACCATAACCTTTTGTATATATATGGATCTCTTGATTTTGAATTAGGACCTATTGGCATGCAAAAATATTAAAATAGAATGAACAAAGAGGATAAAACAAAATGGTCACTAAAAAAAATATTTAAAAAAAAAGATAAAAGGTTAAGTTTAGACACTTGCATTGTGGTTGGACACTTGTGTCAACACAAGATTCTAACATGGACGTAGGTGTACACACGCTAAAAACATAGATATAAAAGAAAACACAGATATGAATCTCCAAAATACATTAGATATAATGTATTTTTATAATATATAGGACCAAATGGGTAAATAAATAAGGTGTAAAAATATGGAACTGAAAAGGTCCATATGATATCACCCCACTAGTTATCTAACTCTTAGTCAAAACACTTTTACCTATAAAAGGCTATGAAAACAATCTATGAAACTTTGATTGCACCAAATATGGGTATCTTTAACTAAATACCCATAAAATAGTAATTTTATGCCTTTAACATAAGGCTTTCACTTTAATTAACCCAACAAAATTCTAAATGTAGCATCAAAACATGGCCCAATTACTTAATTTGACATTCAATTTATGAAAAATAATTTTGTACCAAGTTAAAAAATTACTGAAAATTTTAAAATATATACTCATGCCAAAAGGATGATACAATCTCAACTAACTTCTAAAATATTATCTGATTTTAAATTTCAAAGTTAATGCTATCATAACTAATTCATATAGTATAATAACAATTTTCTCATAAAAGGGATGCATCCCATTACACAAGATTTGTTTATTTTTAAGTTATCACAATCAATGTAAGAATATTATGAGTCTTAACACTACCATTTCAAATTAAAAATTTATTAGATATATTGTTAATATTATCATGAAGGTATAAGAAATAGTTTTCTAAATCCAAAGATGACACAAGACTACTCCGTAAAATAAAATATTAAACAAATTCTAAAGTTGAATTATAACTCATGGTCCTAACCCACATCACTTGATATTTACCCTAATTTTTGAGATTCCTTTCTTGTTGTATTAGATGCCTTTTTGGGAACACCATTTCTAGATGGTTCATTCAAAAATAAAATATCAGAACCATAGAAAAGAAAAAAATTTAGTATTTTATTTCCACTTAAGTCCTATTAGCACTTATTTGTTTGGATGGTTAAGCTTTAGAGGGTGGTTTCACCCATCTCTATTGATGGCTCCCATTTACCTATAACCTACCAAGGTTATGCTAAAAACCTTGTGGGGAATGTTTCCATTTCACTTTATATAATTTTATTTGTGTTTGAGTGGATCTATACACCAAGTGAGGTTATTTAAGGCCTCGTCTATCAGGTGGGTGCATAAATCAATCCTTGGGTTTCTATTTGATTGTGGGTAACATGTCTTGGAAAATAGTTAAAAACATTCATAGGGATTATTTTATTAGTTTTCATGTATCTACAAAGACTTCATATATATTTAATTTCATATTAGTCATGGTATTAGTGGGTATTATCTCCATTGGATAATTTACTATTTTTAAATTATATGGATAATTTATTATTTGAACCATCAAGCTAGTATGTTTATTTTCATGCACCATCCTATAAATATGTATGAAGAGTTTATAAAATAGGTTATCCCAATCTAAACCCAAGACATTCATACCTAAGTTAATATTTTATTTATTTATTTATTTATTTATTATTATTATTATTATTATTATTATTATTATTATTATTATTATTATTATTATTATTATTATTATTATTATTATTATTATTATTATTATTATTATTATTATTATTTTAAATATTTAGATATTATAAAGCTTGGTCACATCAATGTTGTAATTGATGAAGGTCATCCCACACCTAAGCATATTTAGCTTTATAATAATTTAATTGATGGTATGATAATGGAATAATGTACTAGATAATAATCAATTTAATTTGTCCTACAATGATTGTCAACATAATATAAAGTCCGTATGTCTTTAATTTCTAATTTCAAGATATGAATGAACTTATTAAAAAATACCATTTAAATTAATTTAAATGATATCTAAAGAGATGGTTTTCATTCAATTAAATGAAGGAACAATAAATAATTTCAAGAACACATGAATAAAACTTTAAATTACAAATATAATAAATAATAAAGCATTATATAATTTTAATAAATTAGCTTAATGTAAATGAATAAATGTAAAGTCAAAATGAGGTTATGTTGTAGCCCTTAGATGGTGATAATCTTGACCATCTATTTTGTTTTAAGGCCTCAATTTGCCCTAATATTTATTCTAAAATTTATAAAAGATATTTTTTGGCCCCATTTCCATCCTACATTTTGAGCTTTATTTTTCATAAGGTAGAGGGAAATGGAAGAGGGAAAATTGATTCCCCTCTTCCTTCCATACATGCCTTAAATGTTTATACCTTTTGTGGCTTTTCCATTTCTTGATTTATTTAATGAAGGGATTTGAGTTTTTAGTTTTTTATTTAATTCTTGTTGAATGTTTATTTGTAGGTTTTTAATAATATGTATAGGTTCATATCTAATGGAAATGGCTCTATCTCTAAATATATAAACATATTCCTTGCTTATTTCATTCATTTCATTACTAGTGTCTTATTTTCATGTGTTGATGTTTATGTAGGATGGTGATTAATTATAAAAGGCCTTTGTGTAGCATCAAATGAGGGGACAAATAAACCTTATGTTGTCATGAATGAGTTTCTCTTAGGTGATAGGTTATTGCTCTATACCAAAAGGGTGGCATTATTCATTTGAATGATCTACATGAATATTTGTTAGGGAAACCCACTCCCCACCCATATTACAATTTTAATATGATAGACATGTATACTCAACCACATTCTCTTGCTTAGGCTCAGGGTAGTGTGTAAGATTATGTTGCATCCCACACTCTTCTCCTTTCTTGCATAAACCAACAAATTATTTATTTTTAATAATTATATTATTTTTCTTCTTAAAGATTCTAAATGTGATGACCCAACAAACATTTCTAGTCATGATTTTATTTTCCTCCTTATAGGATGAGCTTTTTCAAAGGAAGCACTAAAAAGTAAATTTTAGACTTTGTTTTCCATTTTTTTAATTAATTTTGCATGCAAATTTTGTGTATTTGGATTTGGATAGATTTATTGGAGAAAATTCATTCAAAAAAATAGTTTTATATTAAGATAAAATAGGTTGGCACCTCATAATAATGACTATATTTGCTCCTATAATATTCACATTGTCACTTTGAGTAGGTGTAAAGCCCAAAATATTTTTTAGAATTCTTAAAATCAATGACAAAAATCTATATTTGGGACCCATTAAGGATTAATGATAAAGGATGTATACATATGTATTTTTAAAAACTTGAGTTGAATATTTAACACACATATTAGATTTTAATACCTGCATATATTATATACTATCATTTTACTCAAATGAAATGTCGTATAATATCATATATTATTTCATTTTATGTTAAGTCAAAATATTAGTTTTACTTAGATGTATAAATATGTGTGGTGGACATTATATATTTGAGACTCTATCTTTTAAAAATATTTCAAACTAAAGACCCCTCCAAATGACTCCTAACATTCACAATCCATTGGAAAACATTCAATGCTATAGTAGGATACATCACTTTGTTAGGTCCTACATATCCTAAATTAAAATTCCTTCAGACATATAAGGGGTTGTAGATACTAAATTTTTAATAGCATCTTATTCTCATATTCTTGAAAAATAATTATCTTTACTTTATCCTTGAAATATAGACCTTCATGTTGATGAAATAATTGCACTCACTATCTATTCCACCTAATTTATTATCTCATGGTTTTACCCAATAATTTATGACATCCCAAACTAATAGAAATGAAAATAAAGATTAAAATTTGATATATATCTTTTGATGTAAGTTTCATATCCTCAAAAACTTCCTACCTTTTTGATAACTATAATCCCACATAGGGACACTTGAACCAATGCACGTTTTTAAATTATTATTAAGAGTATAGTCATCAAAAGTCATATAATTTGAAAATATTTATAATCTTATGGGTTGTCCCATTTATCTTATTAAACCCTACCATGATATATTTTCAAAATGTGTGGTATAAATATAAATATAACCATACTCATTATTCATCCAATAAATACAAAGTAATATCCTATTCAAGCACAATCAATCAATCACATAACTAAGTTATAATGCATTATTCTTCCATAGTTTCATATCAGTCATAGGATCATCATATCATAGGTTTGAAGTACTAAAAGAACAACCCATGAGTACTATTTTTCATGTTACAAGTTAGATCATTAAAAGCCTTTTCATATAGCATATTCCACCCTTATGCAAACACAATAAAACATATATGGGAGAACTAGATAATTATAAGGACCTCCTTATATTATTAGATATGTAGTTAGTTCTCATTGACATAGGGATCCTTGAGCTCAACTTGAATTTATGAGCCCACTAATAAATTTTTTGTAAGGTACAAATATCTAAGGTGAAGAAATGGGGTTTGATCCATTTATAATCATTGATAGTCTATGTGCACAAACCCAAAAGGATACAATTGGTCACTTCTAAAAATAATTAATATTTTGTAAAAGGCAATAACAACAAGACTAGGATAGAAGCATTGACATAACTATCCATATGGTGACACATGTTCTAGACATCCATAAACAATTTTTTTATAATATTACAATTGAATATTAATACTTCCCCTACATTTTTCACATTTTTTATGTCTCATATATACCCTAAAATTTACATATAAGGTAATTATTATCCATTGTTCATGTTTATACAATTAAACTACTATTTTTAGTGTAATTTATATATTTAGCATAACTCAAAACTTTAATTAATAATATTTATTTATTTGACTTTTCAATTAATTAGCCTAGTTTATAATATTTTATTCATCCCTTTTTATCAGATATTCTACCCCCTTTAACCCTTCATACATTTCAAAAAATATGTTAACATTTGGTAAACCTAACCACTATGTCTTTTCATGCAAATTGTAGCTTTTTCTACAGTTTTCATTCTCCTATGGTTTCTTATTTTTATAGTTATTCACATTTATTTTTACATTTCCATGTAACCTAAGTGTATTCATTGATTAGGTGTGTTCCTATTGAGTATCTTGAGCTAACCCTTGGGCATCCTAAAATGTCTCATGCTAATACCATGTCAAATTATACTAGTAATGATAATGAGTCACGTAATGAAAAAATTATCATAGAATATGAATTTGGTTGTGAGGATAATGAAACACATGAACATAGTGAAAATGGCTAAGTTGAACAAGAAGAATTTGAATCTATTTAATTATTTTGAGAGAACATTAATATAAATCCTAAATATCTCCATAAGACCCTAAATTCTATATTAGAAACTCAAAAATTAAAGTGTGTTAGCGAAAAACCATTGCTCTCTATTAATTAAAATGGGGCTATTGTATATGTCTATAACATATCCCTTAAATTTTTCCTCCCCTTGAGCATAGCATTGTTTATTTAATCTATTAGGGATGCATGATATATTTTCAAACCATTATTCCATAAAATTAAAATAATTGTTATTAAATCCTCCATGATAAAAATTAATACTTCAACTTGACTATTGGTTAAAAATCCTAGAAAAACATAAGTGGTGTTTTCATCTACTTTGGTGCATTCTATAATATTAAATCTTAATCATAATGGGTATATAATACAAACTCCTATCCAAGTTATAAAATTTTTGGAAACTAAGGTTACTAATATTGAATAAAATGTTTTGAAATTAACTCATGATATTGATTCGTAAGATGTATTGCACAATCCTCTAGCACCTAAGACATATTTTCACCCTTTTACAACTTGTTTTTTTAAACCCAAATTCACATTTTATGGTGTCATATGTGATCTTGAACATCATCTCCAATATTTATATGTGGCATGCTTTTATTATGATTCAAATGATAAAAAGTTGATGAAATCATTTACAATCAGCCTAAATGACTATGCTTTAAGATGATTATATGACTTACTAGCCTAATTAGTAAAATAATTCAAACACATAACCAATCCTTTTATATCACACTTCTCCATCAACATTACTAAAAATATTTCATATTCACAAATTTCCAAGCTCAAACAAAGAACCAATGAGCCTATCATAGAATATGTTTTGAGATATAAAGTGATGTTAGCCAAAATGACAAATCTAATTTAAAATAAAGAGCTTCAAGACATCTTTAGGAAATTTTTCCTTTCCCCATTACATGATTTTTTTTATTTTCAATAAGTTAAAATATTTTGATTACATAGGCCATATTGTTTAAGACTGTGAAATGAAAATTATTTCCTTGAATAGGCTTAGGTATGTAGTGAACATACTCACTAAATGTTCTAAAAAGTTTCATATCAAACCATGTTACAATGTAAAACCTGTAGAACCAAAAATATAAATAACTAAAATTATTAATGAAATGTCACAACAACCTAATCAACTCATCTTATCCAATTCAGCTAAGATATAATTAATGTAATTACTTGCATATCCATATTTAATACTTAATAATATTATGGAGTGTCATCTCATATCTATCCCTCCTCCCATAGAGGTTGATATGAGTTGAACTCTACCAAGAGGATATGATTCTAATGCATATTTTTACTATCATCAAGGCCTTGGGAATTATACAAATAAATGTTACACCTTGAAACATAAAATCCAAGAGCTTATTAACAATAAACATATTACCTTTGATGATCCTCCAAATAATTTGAGTTCACATCCTAGTGACCATCAAAACTAGAATATATTTATAAAACCCCTGCCAAATTATTATAGTACCTCATATGGTTCATAAACCCTTTATTTATTTGATGATAGTGAAATTGTAGAAGATAACTTAGATCATTATTCATTTTATCATACCTTGATCATCATCATTTACAAGGTGTTATGATTCACAATTATGATAGTGAAAATGTATATACCATTAGTGTACTTACATATTTGGCCTATACACATGATGATATATACCCTTTGACTAAAATAGTCAAAGAATTTGATAATATATCACACCACTTTATTGGTGAGATTGATTTACCTTTATAATTTATTCCAATAGATTTGGTTACTATTTTTTTATTAATAACATGTATGAGAATCCTTGATATGTTATTCTAGGATGACCTTGGATGCATAAACTCTGTAAGAACCTTCCATAGTACATGGGTATATTAAGTAAATTAATACTAATAGGGTTTTCATAATTTCCATAATTCTAAATGAGCATCAACTTCAACAAGATAAATGTTATGGTTAATCATCTATGAAAGTGTAAGTAATTAGTAAATCCCCTTTCCTAGGCAACCCATACTTGATAGATAATTGCATAAGAGATACATAGTAAATTACACAAAACCCACGTCTATATTTAGAACATGGAAATGGACTCAAAGGACCCCTTTAAAAGAATAAAAACCTTCAAACATTTTAAACCCTTCTAAACTCTCATTTACAAATTCAAATTTTCAAATTTGTCATTCTGGTGGGAAAACCAACCAAGCTCAAAAGACCCACTTTTCACAAATAACCAATGTTTGGAATACCTCATTATGGACCTTAAAAGAACTCCTACACTCTTAAATTATCATTTTAATAAAAAAAAATATTACAAGGTTTCAAACATCTAAGGAAAACCTTCTTCTTAAGACCCACTTATCGAATCATTGACCAAATCAAACTTTGCATTATCTTGATGATGTTCCTACATCATACTCCCTAGTGGAAAATGTTTGAACTCCAGCTCAAATGAAGTCTTATTATCTCTTTCTTTTCCAATTTCTCAACACCTCCTTGATTTTTATTATACCACCGTTTGTTCTTCCATCTTCTTTATGCTTCAAAAGCCTAATTGGCTCAATTTATGATTCTTCCTATATATTCATGAGTTTTATAAATTAATCCATCTCTTTATCTTATTTTATACCTATACATTAAAGACTGAAATAATGATTAATTTCAAAAATTTGAGACATCATTAGTTCACTCCTCTCACTATTTTGTGTTTCTTCATCTTTAACTCATAACTTAACATCTTCTTGGTTTAGGATCTCCAATACCTCAAATTTTACTTTTTTTAGTCGTTCCTCATCTCTTTTAAAGTCCAAATAATCTAATTATTACCTAATTTTCTTCCATATCAATTCATCCTCTTCACTATGTGCTTCCATTTCTTCATTTTCAGCTTTGCCTTCAATGAGTCTACATAAAGATTCAAGTGATTCTTTATTTAAGGCATTATATTATGCCTTAATCTCATGAAATTATAAAATTTAATGACCATGATAAAAAAAATATTAAAAATAAAAATTTGAGGCCATATAGCCTCTTCAAATTCTTATTGATTTAGCTCTTCTCCTTCTTGAACTATAGTGTCCTCAATGAGACATTATTCTGCTTGAGAATCTTTGTCTTCTCCTAACATCAATCCTTATTTTGGATAGAAAATATCTATCTCTTCATTCTCTAATGGTTTGTTTACCATTAGATTGTCCTCCTTGGCCTTTTTAATGTTTGAGACCTCAAATTAGACTTTTTCATTTATCAACTTGTTTACCTATATTCACACATTCAAATAAATTATTAGAATTAAAATATTGAGGCCTTATTTCCTATCCAAGTTTATATTTAGATTGATTTCATGAACCTTTATAATTATTCTCCATTTTTGGCTTCTTGCTTCATCTTTCTACTCATAATCAGTATCTTTCCATGCCACTTCACCTTATTTCTCAATATGCAGCCATACCGTTGGTTTTCTTCACCTTATATGTGCTCTATCATGAGCCTTATTTCCTCTATCATTTGATTTAACTCATTTATTTCCTCTTCCTTCCTTAAATTTTCTTTCTCTTTCCTCATCTAGTTGTTTTTTATAAGTCCTTCCATCTCTTTTTATTTCTCTCATGCCTCACCCAAAATCTCTTTGGTCTTTTGACACTTATTCACTCTTGTTTTGATCTTATACAAGTCTTTTTCGCCTTGGAATTTTAAATATGTATCCAAGTCTTTTGCACCTTAGAATTGCCTCTTAAGCCTTAATGTGCTCTTACCTTCCACTCAAGCCTCAATGAAATTTATAAATCCTTGAAAATTTATCAAATTAAGGCTTTCTCAAACTTTTTACAACTATACAAAAAAATATTCACAAGAAAATAAACTAAGCTCTGATACCACTTTGATGTCAGTAGGCTTTGTCAAATAAGTTTTTGAGACTGATTTTGGACATGAGTTGATGATCCTAAAATTTTAGTTAACAAATAAGGATTCTTCACTAGCCTACTCACAATGTTATTAAGGATATTCAATATAATTCATCCTTACCAATGGAATAATGGCATCCAAGGTTTCTTATTCAACTTCACTTGATTCCACTATACTCATAATGTAGTATTATACACCTTTCCTTAAGTTTATATATTTTCAAACCTAAATAATAAGCTTTAATTCAATGGTTCTTGACATGACTTATATGATTTACTAGAGGTATTTGGTTTTAAGGTACTTCACAAAGTCTTCTCAACTGATTTTGATGATAGAAACCTCATGTGAAGACGTACTTGTAGATTAGAAAATTTTATAAGTAGATCACCTAAAAATAAGTTACAAGGCTATAATGAATTAAAATGACTTTAAATGTTTTAGGATTAATATAAATATTTTAATTAATTCCTTTACTATATCATAACATAAAAAATATGGATAAATACAACTTGCATGGTCTTTCCCTATGTTTGATTTGAATATACATCATAATACTGATTTATTTCCATAACAAATTAATTCCTACATGACAACACATAGTTTTATCATATCAAACCTTATTTTAATTTTTACCTCAAATATTTAAAAAAATATCCTTCTTAATTTCCTTTACCATCTTAGGGATTTGGACTATCACAATTATACTTTTTACCTTCAAATCACAACACTCAATCATTCTTCTTTGAATAAAATAGTGTTTCTAGTCTTCTAGGATAGTTTATCTTCCAATTGACAAATCCACTACACATATAATATGGTTCTTATAATCATTTTGAATTTGAGTCACTTAGTCAAAACCCTTCACACTTTAATTACCTTTGATGTCTAACCCAAATATAAAAGACTATGTTTTTTTGGCCTTCTTATCAAGATTACAGACCTCTCTAATGGAGATTCATCCTTTATAAAAGGATTACTTAGATAATTTATAGGGTTATAATTTATTTCATTCTCATCCAACCATATATACATATTTCTACCCTTTATTACAATTGATTCTTCTTCATCATGCATAAAATAGGGTTTCTAATCTTATTAGGCAAACCTATAGACCTTATAAATTTCATAACCTTCTTTCCATAAACCATATCAACTTCCAACCAATATTATAATATTATAAATGTAATCCCATAGATTAATTACAATTTTCAAGTCTTTTCAAATTCTAAACCTCATTTTTTTGGACTTTTAGTACTCTCATGTCCTATTTTAGACCTAAAACATAGAATTATGCGTACTCAATCCATTATATCTATTATTCTAAAGATTATTTTGACATAAAAACACTTGGATATTATTTTAAAAACTTTATTAAATAATTATCCAAAATTTTAAAGTTTTTTAGGGGTTAAATATCTCTTTAGATGGTTTTTAGTGTTCAAACCCTCAGATTAGTTCTTATAGGGCCAAGAGATAACAAAAAGGTATAACTTGTATTTTGAGACTCTTTTTTGAACTATTCCACTTTTATTAGAAACTTTATATCCTTTATAAAAAAATTCACTTTCATTTAAATTTTATGTTGTTCTAAAATTGAAGAATGACTAACTTTTCTTCCTTACTGTCAACATAGTCCTAAAATTTTAGAATAAAGAGCACTTTTGGAACAAATAGTTTGAGATGTACTGACTTGCATGGTTTCATTTTAGCTTGATAAAGGTATAAATTCATCCTTATTAATTTATCAAATATTTATAAACCCTGACATTCACCAAAAATTCATGAAAACTTCTCTTTTATAGACAATACTATCAAAAACATTGTTTCTCAATCTTTAAGGCTTACAATTCATCATATAAGCATGAGATATCATAAAATAACAAGATAAATAATGAAATTAATTTTTTAATACCAAGAGTCAAAATGAATCTTTTTATATTTATTTATTCTTAATAATTACTTTCATACCCATGTCACACCTCAAATTCACATATAAACATGTTACTCTTCTATTTAGTATGCTATCAACCTTATACTTATCTTCTGGATATCTTGAGATCCTTCCTAATTTATTAGAGATATATCAAGGATTTACATGAGGTGTAAACTTATATTATTATTATTATTTTATATATAATAATCTCTTCAACAACTTTAAGTGTATCTCTTCATATGCTTTGTTTAGTCCTCCACCCATATTTGAGGCTTCTAGACAAACATTTTGTGATCATAGGAATCTAAGAGGGGAGATTAGTATTGTGTTATTCAAGGAAATAAAATCCAAATTAACACACTAATGAAACTAACACCTCTATCCTAGACACTAGGGAGATCATATTAATAAACAAACATATGGAAACTCAACTAAAACATACAAGAAATGTTATGTTACCTTATTTGGAACTTCCAAATGGCTTGTTGAGTGGCTTGTTCATCTTCTGCATCAATAAGTCTTTGTAAATGAAGCTTGATTATATCTTTCTCTCCTTGGCACCTTGTATTTTATGTTTGTTGGCTTAAGATTTAGGAATTATAACACTATTGGTATGAGGCTTATGGAATAAATCCTTCATAATAACTCTACATTATCCAAGCTTTGAAATGAAGAGGTATGGCCTTATATTTATATCCTTAGGAATTAAATCTCACCCCAGGGAAGTTAGGTTTATAACTAGCCTTGGTTGAGTTATTCTAACCATAAGTTGAGTTACGCTAACTCTAGGTTGGGTTAAAGATAATCATGAGGGCATTGTGAGAGACATGGGTAAATGATTATGTCTACCAACCAATTATTGATATTTTATAAGTGGATTAAAAATTCATAGAATATATTTTTGATTGAATTTATAAATTTTCAAAAATATAAATTCATTAATTCTCCATGATCGACTTGGCCACTTGTCATGAGAGTTGATGAATAAATTTAATTGATGAATTTATAAAATAGGAAATTTCAAAAGTTATGGATTTTATATATTTATGTGATGTAATGATTATGTCATCAAATCCAAATTTATGAATTTATAAAAATATAAATTCAATAACTAGACATGGAATTTTCAATTATGCATTTGATTAGGTTTAATCAATTAAGTAATTTTGATCACGTTAATTGCAATTTCTAAATTTATGTAATGTTGTCCATCACCCTTGGTCAAAAACATCAATTTACTAGGTTGAAATTTGATTGGGGATGAATTCATCATATGTTATTATTAAATAAAAGCTATTATCCAAAATAGGGATGCCTCAACATGATTATAAGCATTGATGAATGATGTACAACCAAAATTAGGATGTTTAATGATTCTTAGGCTTAGTCTAAAGTCCAATCAAAATCTAGTTGTGGATAGTTTTAGGTGTCTAAAGTTTGCCCCTATTCGGGAAGATATTTCAAGCTATAGAAATAGTAATGTCTTCTCAAAGAATGAAAAGGTCCTATATTACTACTACTTTAATGGCAATGGGTGAATTGTAGATCTTCCCTCAAGGGTGTGATTGGTAGAGGGGTAAGTGATTGGTCCCTTGAAAGGAGGAAATAATGAGATCAAAAAAGATAAAATAGTTAGAAGAGACTAGTTTTCCCATAGGTGGTTATAATCAATGGCATGATGAACTACCCTAGTTGGGCAGACAAATAGGATGATTTTCCCATAGGAAATTATAATCATCAGTATAGGTAGGATAAAAGAAGAATGAAACTAACCCATAAGTGAGGTTAATCCAAGTGAGATAATACTTGCATGCATTGATTTAAAAAGAGTATTGATTTTACCAAAGCTTCAAACACTAATTTACCCATAGGTAGTGATAATCAGTGGTATAGGCATATGCCCTAGTAAGGGAAGATGAGTCAAAATAATGATTTCCCCATAGGTAGTTATAATCATTAAGATGGCCTAGATTTGAAAAAAGATATTTCATTATGCTCTAGTAGGGAAGATTGGAAAGTGTAACTAAAGGATATAATCTATCATATAGATAAACGCTGAGTGGGCACAAACATATATGCTATGGTCTAATGACTAAAGAAGCCATAAACAACCAAGAACATGGGGATACATAAAATGATGAAAGAGATGATTGGAAGAATAATAATTGATCAATATAAGTGATTCAATTTTATCTGTCAATGTAGAGATACCCATTCTTACTAGCATTCATATAAATAGAATGGTCAAGGGGTTGATTTGATCAGTATGGATTGGAGGATTTAGCAAGGTTACCAAGTAGAAACTTCTATGGCTCCATTTCTTGTAATATTTCTTGAGATTATTTTTGTTGTAGCACATGATGGTAGGCATCATGATATAAAACACCATTATGACTCTCAATCTAAAAAGAAATTGAAAATAATACACCAATGACAAAAACCATGATGATAATGTTGACATATTAATATCAATAGACTCAATAGTAATGGACAAGGAATCACCTAATTAATGTATATAGTCTAAGTTAAGGCAAAATAATGAAATAAAATAAATAAGAAAACAAAAAAAGACATAACTAAGAAAATAAACACACAAAAAACTTGAAATCAAAAGAAACATAAAACATCTTGTCATCAACTAAATCAATATCTACATGTGAAGGCTCAATAGATTGATAAACAAGTGGTGCCCCCAAATAAGGACACATGCAAATAGAACATCACACCCCCAATGGTAGTGGAATAGTGTAGAAATAATCAATGGAATTGTCATAATAGGGTGGATTGAGAATGACTAAATAGGTTTAAACAGGACAAATTTTGATGGATTTTGAGACTTTATATCTCTCAAGGAGAACGTAATCAGATTTTCAAATTTTAGGATTTTGATGTTTTGTTGATTGTTTTTGTAATTTTCAAATCATCTCAACTTGATGGAGAATGATAAGACATAGAATGGTCCAACTCAAGAAATGGAGAGAGAATGGCATAGGTATCTCACAAAATGGTGGGAGCATTGTGATAGAATATTAATAAATAGTAATAAGGTGACATAATAATCCCACATCCATTGAGATTAAATACTGTTAATAGATAAAGTAGGACAATTAAGAGATGAACATAATGTGAAACACCACAAATACCTTTGATGGAGTTGAGACAAAGGAAGGTTTCCTTCATGAGGAGGCTACAACTTCTGAAAATGTGTGAGGGCAAAACAAAATTGGTAGCATCTATCACTATGATTCATATTTTATAATATGGTGGTCTATAATAATATGCATAGTCTCTTTGGTAAAAGGCCATCATCACTATGTGCTAAGTTTTATGGGTTTTAGCTAAGTGGAGAACTATAAATATTCTATTTAAAGGTTTTTTATATCCTATTTGGAAAAAAAAATAGTATTGTAGTAAGCATTAGTGGATGAACTATCCATAACTCAAGAGTTGCATAGCCAAGATTGGCAAAAGTTGGTGATATATGCATCCACTATTTTATTACCTTGGTACCAATGATTTGTGGGTTCCACTAAGTGGAGATTTTCCATCATGAATATCTATGACCCAAGATAATATGTATACATCTAGAGAATTTTGGGTAGAGTTGATAACTATTCAATAAACCACCATCCCCAAAAGGACCTTGAGACACAAAAACAAGATAAAACATTAGATGCAGATCATATGACATGGACATATATGATGTGACATGACATGATAAATAAAGGATATTATGACTACATATAATGAATTTGTTAGGATGACCATTTTATTAGGGGTGATGTGTCTATGGCAAAATGTGAGTAAATGTGACTTATTCAAGTGGAATGATTATTTAATGGAATTGATCACATCATATGACCCATTAAGTTGGTAGAGTGGAGAACATGTCAAGAAGGAAAAATAGTCATGTAGGTTACTTAATTCATCATCTAGTGAATAAACTAGTAACATTAATTCATTTTTGTTTTGTAGGGCCTTGATAGAGTAGAGAAGTGCAAAGGTTGAAGATGATACATAATGGAAATAATGGAAATGAAGGTGGATATGATGGGCAACCACCATATCCTAAAATTATCTATGAGGTGAAGGTGTCAATTTTCTAGACATTATATTGAGTGATGGACCTCTTAGAAGAAATGCTATGACAATAACAACCAATGGAGATTCAATTGTTACTAGAGCCTAAGCCTCAATCATAGCCTCATCTAATATGAAGAAGGCATGAATTTTATTCCACAAGATATAAAGTAAGAGAAAATAACCTAGTTTTAACAAAAATAAATCCTACGAGTTTGTCATGGAGGGAATCCCCACTGTCCAAGGGAATCACCAAATCTCAATAGAATGAGTAGATGGATGTAATGGATGCATCATCAGAGTAGGTTTCAAGACAAAGAGTGGAATACTAGCTTTTTCCTAGAGGAAGGCACATTGATAATGGGAGAAGAATACACCCACCAATACCATCAATGCAAGGAGTAACATTAATCAAGTACGACAACCAACTATGGTGTTCAAAATATATTAAACACTAGCCATACAATTTGAACATGTTTGAGGAAGAATGTTGTTGATGCTAGTTTAATAAGAAATCAAGAAGGAAGATGTCTTGATTTGAATGCAGAGTTACCAGATAATCAACATAATGATAGGAGAATAACTAGACGAAGGTACAATACATAAGTAGTAAAATGTTTGTATGTGCCTTAGACAATGTGTGTGTAAGTTGATTACCATATGTGGTATGTACCCCTCATTGTAATCTTTGTTCATTTATTACTTATGCCATGATTATGAAATGCTTTATTGATTATCATATGCTTATCAGGTATGACTTAGATTTCTATTTATTTAGAGATGCATGTCTATATAAACATATAACAAATCATAGGTTGTTATTATTTATGATGCATGGATTAAATAATATGTTTGGGTATTTGTCTAGTTCTGATATAATAAATAATTCAAGTGTAAGACTAAATACAATAATTTAAAACTAAAGTACATGATATGGATAATCAAGATGTAATTGAAAATAAATTGTAATAATCCTATGCCAATTGAGAAACAAATAACAAACATAAAAAAAATATTAAAAAAAATAAAACAAGGAGTAATAGAAGAAAAAGAAGGGTAACCAAGATGACTCTAGATACACTAGGCAAGTTGATGTTGCCTACATAGTTATGTGGACACAAGATCCAACATGAACTTTAGGTTAAATTTAGTTCTCCTAGGATATGGGATAGAAGAAAATGATGGTCAAATAAAAATATGATTATGGTAGAGATGAATATTGGAATGATCTCATAAAATGGAAAGAGTGTAGGATGAAGCCAATAAGGATGGGGAAACTAAATGACAAGTGGTTACTTGTGAAGTAGATAGGGATCCAAAAATACTTAAGGCAAAGAAGAGGTTGATGTTATTTGTTTTTGTATTTTATAGATCTTTTTTAAATGTTTTTTTTTTTTTTTCTATGCATCTAAACTTGATACAAAATTATGAGATACTAAATGATCTAACTCACAAAATGATGATAGTGTTCAAACTTAGCATGATCACAAAATGGTGAGAGTACGGTAAAAGGGAAATTGAGCAAGCCTCAACATGAATCAAGAACTACCTACATATTCCCATTAGGACCTCAAGTCACTATAGTTTTCCATACAATAAAGGAATCCATCTAGGTAGCATCAAGTTCACAAATAAAATAGGCAAAGTAGGCAAATGGTATAGCCTGGCATAGGAATGGTGAGGTGATACTTCAAGGAATGATAAAGATGTTATTCCTAATTTGCACATAAGTTTATAATTAGGAAACAAAAACAAAGGTCAATGATACTAATTTTCCCATAGGTGATTATAATTGATAACATGATGATTGCACTCTGATTTACCTACAGGTGATTAAAAATAGTAGTAATTTAATTTAATGAAACAAGGATGCAACTAACAAACCACTATTTTATTGTACCAGGATATGACTTCTACCTAGAATACTAAATCATCTACTAAAACTTGATCTGAATTCCCTTGTTGAAGGTTCCCAAAGAACCATTGGAATGAAGCCAAGGTCAAAGGATTGGGTAAATAAAGGTATGATAAAATGGTATATGCTATAACATAAAGAATAATATTGATACTATAATATAAAAAAAATGGGCCTCATAGATAATACATCAGGTCTTTAAATTGAATTAACGCTTGAGATATATAATGTTTATCAACTCATTACGTTCATCTCTATCTAGTGTAGTGATCTTGTATGCTTCAAAGCCATATTTTGCAATAATGTTATAGGGGCCTATCCAATTAGGTTTGAAATTTCCCTTGTACTTTTTCTCATCCATGGTATTCTATTGGTTTTCCTTGAGAACAAGATCCCCAAGGTAAAAATCTCAATGTTGGACAAACCAATAGTAGTGTCTAGGAAGTTTGTTCTGGTATGCTTGAAGGTTGTTGACTACAGCTATGAATTTTTGATCTAGTGAATCTAGCTCTTATAGGAAAGAAACTAGAAAATATTCATCATCTAGAAAATGTTTCAGTGAGATGTACAAAGAAGTTAATTTAACCTCAATGGGAATAATGGCTTCAGTGTCATAAATACGTGAATAAGGATTGGCTCCTATGAGGATATGGTAATTGGTGATGTATGCCTAGAGGGTATGGACTATTTGGAAGTATTAATCATAGCTAATGTCATTGACAATATTTTTAAGGATTTTAATAATGGTTTTGTTAGATACTTTAGCCTGGTCATTACCTTATGGGTAATCTCCATAGAAAATTCTTGAGTAATTTAGTAATCAACACAAAGAGATTTAACATATTTATTTTTGAATGATCTACCATTATTAAGTATAATATTAGATGGGATACCATAACAAAAAATGATATGGTTAAAGATGAATTTGGAAATTTATTTTTTGGTCATGTAAATAAGGGGTATAACATTAACACACTTAGTGAAATATTTGTTAGTGGTAAGGATGTATTTATGGCCATTAGAAGAGGTTGGGTTAATCTTCTCAATGAGATCAATGCCCCAAGTAGAAAATAATTAGGTGTAAGCATTGGTATCAGAGTCTTGGTTGGGGCATGAATAAAATTGGCATGCCTTTGAAATTTGTTGTGATTTTTAACATACGTAGTTGCATCTACATCCATTATTAGAAAATAATACCTAGTACATAAGAATTTTTGGATAATACATCCCTAACTATGTGGGTTCCCCATACTCCTTTGTTAACTTCCCTTAATGTTAATGTTGATTCTACTAAAGTTAAACAATGAATCAAAGTTCCATCAAAGCTATGGTGGTAAAGGGTTGGTCTAATTAAGGTATATCATGCAGCTTGGTGGGTAAAGTCCTTAATCTATTGACATTATAGGTCTAGCAGAATAATATGGTCATTAAGGTAGGTAAAAAGGTTTGAATATCATATAGAGATTGGACCAACAATATCATAGATCATTATGATGGTTAAAGGTTCATGAGATGGTGATAGAATATTTTTAATAAGTTACTTTTTCATTTCATAATCATGATTCATCATCCACAAGTGGGTATTATTCTTGGCTAGTGGTTGGTGTGAAAATGATAAGAGTTAAACTATGAAATTTGCCTTTTCCTTTTCACTTCCATTCTATGCAAGGTGGTTTGGCTTTAGGTATTCCATAGGAATTAGGGTTTTATAAATTCTTGGAAATGTGAAATATATCATGGGTCAAAGATTATCTTTGGCCATTGGCCAAAATGGTATAATAATTAGACATCTTAAGAGGAAGCATAATGGAAAGTGAATCAAGGGTATTAGGGGCAATGCAACTAGACTCAAGTGAATCAACAATTATTCCCTTCCCCTTGTCCATATTGGGAATTGGACTAAATCCAATGGTAGTTATATATTTCATACTTGGCCTTCAAATGATTGCAATGTTCATAGGGATCCAAATCTTCATGAATGGTGACCTCCATGTCACAATGAGAGAAATTGAAACACTTATGCAATGTTGAAGGGATTGCATGAATTTCATGTATCTAATGTCTTCCCAAAAGCAAATTGTATGAAAAATATAGGTCTAATAAATGGCATAATGTATCATGGGTCTAAGTCCCAATGATAATTTGTAATCTAATCGTGCCTTGTGATTCTTTTTCTTCATTATCATTGACATTGATTTTGATCCTCTCTAGCTGGAGATTTGATATTGTGTATCCAATAGGCTTGATGATCTTTAGAGACAAAATATTTAGGATCGATCCATTTTCTATGAGGAAAAGCTTCAATTTGGGTTGTATGATGAAAAATTTGATGTATAATGGTCTATTATGGAGAGGTCCAAGGGAAAATTTCAATTTGGTTAAAGGATAATTGATGGCATGGAGCTAGATGTCTAACCAAAGCTTATAATTTATTTGGGGATATGTCTTGGGGAACTTGGGGTTGTCCAAGGAAATTCATCAAGATGTTCTTGTGGATGGTTGACATACATAAAAAAATCCAAAATGGAATTTTGTGTAGGCATCTTCTAAAGTTGTTGCTAAATATCAAACATCTTTTCAAACACATTAGTATACATCTTATTCTTATCCAGAATGGTGGGTTGGATGGGTGTAGTTGAAGATGGATGTGGGCCTAGGATGGTAATATTTGACCACCAAGTTGTGATTACATAATCAAGATTAGATACAAGACCATTATTTCTAGAAAATTATGGTGGAGGGGGGTTAGATAAGATAAGTATTGATTGTTGATGTACTTGTATGTGGTCATGGGGAAATGAAAAGTTATCGGTATAAGGTCTGAAAGTGGTAAACACTACTTGTTGGTTTACTTGTATGTAGTCATATGTCATGGAAGGATCATTGACATAGATTGGTTGAGGGTAATTGGTTAGTAATGGTCCTATTTGGTTGGTACTTTGTCTTGGATTGATGGTAATAGTGGAAATTCAACCTAACACAATATGACCTTCAACCTTGTTGTAGTTACATATAACTACATGGTAAGTCTATCAGTTATTGATATTGTTCTAGCCTTGTTTTCATCCATTTGGCTAATGTTATTATTGTTGATGTTGTTGTCTTGGATATTGTTATTGTTGTTGTTGTTATAACCTTTATTATTGGTTTTTTTATTGTTATGTTGTAAAAATGGGTTTTGATAAATACCCAAGTTATGATTATATGTATAACATCTATTATCCAATGTCATTTACCCATTTTCCAACATATTTTGAATAAGATTTTTGATCTACACACAATAGTGAAGATTATTTCCATCAACCCAATGGTACTCATAAAACTCATTTTCTTGGTACCAGTTGGGATAAAGAATGCCCTCAAGATAATGTTTTAGAATCAGATAACTAATCAAATTAGTTGTGGCTAGTTTGTGAAACATAATTTCAATAGGCCATCCAATATCATTGAAAAAATTGATGATTAGGCATATTTATCCTTGGAGGAAGGGTTTGAAGAGGCAAATGTTACTGCATTTGTTGCATTGGTCTAGGTTGTTGATTGGGTTGTGCTTGTTGAATATGTTTTTGGTGAGGAACATTTTTCATTTGTGACATAGGCTGAGAAGATAGGGTTTTCATTATTTGGACATGTCATGACTCAGTTGCTCCATTTATAATAACATTCTTGTTGTGGTTAAAATGCATGGGATTTTCATAATTGTTGGCATGGGCTAGTTGTGACACTTACACATAGACTTAGTTGTGGTTCTAATTTTGGATATTTTTTTGGTTTTGATTTTTGTTCTAATTTGATAAGGTTATATTGATGATTCCTTTATTAGTAAGGGCCTCTTTGATTAACAAACCTTTGTCAATGATTTTCTTGAAAGTGTGTACACATTACAGCTCCAAATGGTAAGATATCTTGATTTGTAGATTTTTGGTAAGCAAAAAAGGTAATTTATTATCTAGTAAACTATGAGTGAAGTGGCTTGAAAGTACTCTCCATCACTATGGATAATTTATGAAACTTTCACCAACCTTCTATTTGGATTACTTCAAATATACCAATAAAATTATATGTTTGAGATTGTAAGAAAGGTTATCAAAATTAGATACTGAGTTCTTGGGTAATTTTAGAAATCATTCCAAATCTTGTCCTAATAGACACCAAGGAAACAATAATAGGAGGTATATGTCACTATATACCACTGGTTGGCAAGCAATAAATAATTCTATTAAATGGGCCTTGGGGTCTCCTTTACCCTTATATTTTTCAAACTTTATTTGTTCATACCCTATAGGAAATGGTATTTGTAAATACTCCATATTGAATGGGTAGGAACACATGTTATCCAACTTAAAATTCTTGGTCTATTTCCCAGCATGGATGGAGATAATTATATCCTTCATCTATTACAATTCTTGTGTCAATAAATTACAAGCAACATTGACTTCAGGTGGAGGTTGGGTGGTCAAAAGTGGATTATTTTGACCATGGTATAATGGAGGCATGGTTTGTTGTAGAATGTTAGTTTGGTTATGAAATTGAACAAAAATACGCATTCATGGATTAGGTTGTGATTATTAAAATTTTACACATTACAATGTAATATTTTGTTTTGGGTTGGGTATGTTGGCCTAGTTTTGAGGAAATTATGGTGAATATGGAAGGATATGGCTCTAGGTGAAGTAATGTGCCTATTGTAGTTGAATAGGGACTTTCTATTGACTAGTCAAACCTTGTTGAATAAGGTGAACTTAAGAACCAAGACCTTATCATCGAGTTTGTGGCATGTTTGGAACAAAAGGCAATTGTTTCCTGATTTGCCCTTATGAAATGATAGAACCTCTTAGTTCCACAAACCCCTTTTGTGAAGTAGATGCTTGTGGAGTGTTCAACATTTGTCATTGTCCACTAGATGTGGGTCAAAACATAATAGTTTATCCCATTTTTGGCATAAAGAGGCCACATAAACTTTAATCTTGTCCTCAAAATATCTTGATTTTGGGTCATTGAAATTAATCAATAAATATGTTTTACATTATATATATAAATATGTAGTGCATATACATTTTTCCAAATTTTCTAAAAATAATTAAATAACTTTTAGGATTTAATTCTTAATATTTTTAAAAAAAAAATTTGGCTGGCTATTGGGATATAGTATTATAATTTAACTAATGTACATTGTTGATTAGGCATATTTTGTGATTGTAATGATATTTTTTTCTACCAATGAAGAGGGACATTCATCACTACTAGGCGAGATGGAACATTGCTTTCCACCTATTGAGGTGACATAAATTTTTGCCTCTAATACATTAGTATTTTAGACTATGCCTATTATTTTATAATGTTAGTCATCACATATTAAGGTGGAGTAACATTTATCATGTGTTGTTGAGACAAGCCACTAGTTATTACTTGACTAATGAATCCTTGCAGTTATGTGCTTGGTAAAGAAACTACTTTAAGGAATAGAAGTAGTTGGTTGAGGTTGGGAGGTAGAAGTTATTTCACCCTACATTTATGAACCACTCATGGTCTCAACTAGAGTCACATTGTTTTGGACTAGTTGTTTGTGCATTTACACCACTTTGTTTTAGATTCAATAATACTTATGTATAATCCATTATGTTTGTCACATTCATCTACATAGAGGCAAAATAAACTTCTTTAATAGTTGGGGCATTTAACATGTCTCCAAATGAAGTTATTTATGTGAATGGGTCTATACCTTGATGTTAACCTACCAATTCAATTAAGACCCATATTTAAGGAGCTAACTCGATAAGAAGAGTGTTTGACATGGTCATGTTGTTAAAGTTGCATGTTAAGTTCAAATAGGTCGTATATGCTATATTCATCTATATGAAGTGGTATTCTATGAGTTATTTTGTTATGATAATCATATGTGGGTCCTGATATGACAACAACACTAGATATTAAGGATTGCTAGAGGAGGCATGTTCATTGGTTTGATTGTAAAGTATTTTGTAAGTCACTCTTACTAGACTTTCTAAGTTTTCCTGGGGGAAGTCTATTATAAATTTAGCATCTACCTTTGTGGATATGATTAAGACTTCATCCTTGTTTATAATAAATTAATGATAAAAAAGGGTCATAGGCTGATGACATCGTAACATAGTATGATTTTTTTTTGATCTTGGTCTACAATTGAAGGTATGCTATCTAGGTGCTACACTATTTGTTCTTGGTCCTAATCCAAGTATGGAGGCATGTTGACCAAATAGTGAGATAAAGGATCTTGGTTTTGCTCCCCCAATTTAGTATTATAAGGTGGATAAGGATTCATCTCATAAATAACATCATCACGATATGGGTCTTGAATAAATTCATCTTATATGACACATTACCATATCATGAATTGTACATGGATCCACTACAATTATATCAAAACATCTTCAAATCAATGGTGAATATTTCAAGACAAAAGGAGCTTAGAGTTCTATAAAATTTAAAAAAATAATGTCTAAAAAGACAAATGGTTTGAACTTGGTCTAACTTTCTCAAAGGATGAATTTATATCTCCAAAAAGGGTTATTATAAAACTTGGTAAAAATAAGCTAACATTAAATGTCTCACATAATGAGGTCAAGTGGATGAAATAAAACCAAAATGACAAACTCTGGGTTTAATGTGTTCCAAAATAGTATAATCTAATAAAATAAAATTTGCTAGGTATTTTGGCCAAAATTTGTGTCAAAATATAGGCTCCAAATAGGTATGTGATAGGATTTTTGGAAAAATAAGCACAAAGGCTAGAATTTTAAACAAAAGGGTATGATTTAATCTAACAAATTTGAAACATTTTGGCATAGACTAGGCATTCAACTTTATACATGAAATTGGTCAATTGGTATAAGGCATGAAACAAAAGACACAAAGAAGATAGTCGATTTCTACCAAATTTAGGCATAAACAATAGTTTTTAGAGTGTGTAAAGAATTAACTTAAGTTACATAATCCAAAAGAGAAAGATCAGTGTCTGGGCTCAAAGTACATAAGGCATAAACAAAAATCAATCAATTTTTTAATTTAAACATGGCAATGTTAATTAGAAAATAAACCTAAGAAACTAGGTTTCATTGAATAAATAATAAACTAGACAAAATTGAATGGCTTAACTATATTAGGTAAAGATCCAAAATGTACACATGGTTTGGTTTCTGAAATTAGAAATATTGACACAAGGAAAAGAAGTCTATGAAATGATTTGAGGATCATAATGAAATTATCACACTCTAAATATGCAATTAATGATTGGTTTTAACACTCTAAGGCACAATATTTGAAATGAATTGGCTAGAGTAATGTTACCCTTTTCAATCAAGTGACACACACACACACACACACACACACAAAGATTTTGTCAAAAGACTAAGGTAAAGGTATAGTGTTAAGTGGACAATATAATTCATCCTTAAACAATGGAGTGATGTCAAAGACAAGACTCATTTTGACAATGCATAATAAAATAGGTAGCTTAGACCTAAAAATAATGTAATAGAGGATAAAATGACCCAAACCTTGAGTGTAACATCTTAGATCCTAAAAATGATATGGTTTCATAGTACTATCAAATCCATCTATATGAATTCCATTGAGATGATTTTAAGTGTTAATATAAAAATAAAATCACATGAATCAGTATGGTTTTTACACCCCCTTCTCTCAAGAGATTATACGATGACATGGAAATTTAGGCTACTCACCTTGTATTAATAGTATGTCTATAATAAGTGGGTTTGTTCTAAAGCTAAATTTTCATGGTCACAAGTGTAGTTAACAATAGATATTAAATAATTTTAATCTAGTTCATAGAAGATAACTTACTATGTAAGGCTCTATTCTTTTGCATAGTGATTTCATCCATGTATTTCTTAGTGGAATCCATTGATTAGTCAAACTTAACTTGGGTTTTCATTATGATTAGAGAGGCTATCTACTCAACCCCCTAGTAATCATAATATCCACACCCTAATTTATATACCTTACAATATAATAGGATTGGTACACTACTATGTTATTAAACCCCAAGTCAACTCACCCCTAGATAACTTATGAGGGAGAAGCGAGCTCCTGTTCACAAGCCAAAATGCATGAAAAAAGGTGTTCTATTTTTATTATTTATATTTACACAAATAACACCTCTAAGGACCCTAAAATCCCATCTTCATTATAATATCCTACATCAAGATGCACATATACACCATTAACCACACAAGGACCCCTACCATCTACAAACCTTCCTTTACCCAAAATAGAAAATGTGTCCATACCAAATATTCATATGATACCTTAACCATTAGGTATTTTAATTTAACCAAATATATCCCATACTTATCACAAATTTAATTCATTTAATACTCCATATCATTGATAAAGGTTTAACATTTAGAAAGATAATTTCTAGAGCCCTATCTCACTCCTTAGGGAAGGGAAGATTGACCAACCTTTTCCATTTCCAACTAGATCTCATCAAACTAGAATGAGTATGAAAATAATCAATCACTTTATTTTCAATGAGATGTATCAACAGTTCCTTCACCTTAAATTTACGCACCAATTATTCCCACATCCCTAATTTACCCACCCCATAAAAACTGTGACCCCTAAATATTGGATGGGTAACATGCCAATCCTAAAACCAAAAATCTAAACCAAGGTAAATTGAACCTATAGAGAGCAATTTATAAAATAAATTTAATACTTTTCTTCACTAACCAACTTTGTGGATTCCTCCTTGTATATCTTGAGAGTGTCCTTTAATTATTTAGCTTCTTTTCCCCTAGACAAACTAAAAATAAAGGTATCATCTATAAACTAGTGATGAGAAAGACTATCCAAATTATCTAGCACCTTAATACCCTTTAGCCTTCCTACTAACTTATCCCGATTGATATATATCCCCAAAGCCTCCACCATCAAAATAAAGATAAAAGGGGAAAGATGGTCCCCTATCATAAACCATGCACTACTTAAAAAAATTCTGTATAGCTACCAATAATCAGTTTCAAAAACCTCAAGCCCACTATACAACCAAAACTCCACTCACACCATTCTCTAAAAAAACCAAAGATCCCTAGAATATTCCTTAAAAACATTAGTTAGCCTAGTCATAAGCCTTACTGATGTTGATCTTAACTATCATCCATTTTTCGTGGTTATGGGATAAATAATGAATAATATCATGATCCAAAATTATTACTTCTTGAATATTTATACCATGGGAAATTTTGGCTTTTTCTTGAGAGATCAAAATTTCTATGAGGGTCTTAAGCCTACATTCCACCAATTTAGAAATGAATTTATAAAAAATATTACAAAGAGAAATAGACTAAAATCACTAATAAAAACCTGAATTAATTTATCTTTGGGAAACAAATAAATGAAAGTGACATCTACCTCGAAGAGCACTTTTTATTTCACCTTGGATTATTCAACCATATTCAAAACATCCACCCTTACCACTTCTTAGAAGATTTAAAAAAATGTTTCTAGAAAGCCATTTGGACTAGGGGATTTTTCCTTAGCCATAAAAAATATCACCCCCTAAATTTATTCTAGAGAAAATGGGGCCATCAACTTTGATTTCATTTCATCCATAGTCAAAAAAGGCACTAGATCTAGATGAGATATTTTAGCCAAAGGATTTGACCTATCCTTACCATTCATAAAATTACAAAAAAACCCACTACCTTTTCCCTTATTTACTCTACAGATTATATCAATGCACTAGTTCTTGACCTAATGCAAGTAATACAATTTGCAATTCTCTTAACTGAAATGAAGAGATGAAATAGTCCAAATTCCAATCACATTCTTTAAGCCAATTCACTCTAGATGTTTTTGTCCAATATATCTCTTCTAAAAAAATAAGCTCCTCATATTCCTTCATTAGAAATTTATCTAAAGCATAATCCTAGGAATCCATCCCTACCAGTGACACCTAATCATTAAGAATGTTTAATTCTTCCTCCATCCCAGTATTTTTCTAAAAATGATTATTAAAATTATCTTAATTCCAATTGAAATACATTCCTTAATATATTGAAGTATATTACACATTTGGAATATTAACAAACCCAAAGGCAATTGATAATTTTACTACTAGTGTTACACTAGGGGGAAAAGTGATGAAATTCCTTAACCAAATTAATTCAAATTTGAAGGGACGCCAATATAAAATTTTAGCACACTCAACTTTGAAATTAATTAGGAAATGATCTGATCTAGAGTTTGACAATACCCAACTATCCACCATCCATCTACTCTCAAACCATTTTGGATTGATAAAAAATCTATCCAACCATTCATTGACATTATCAATACCCTCGATTCCCATACAAAATAACTATCCCACCATTACCAACTAGAAACCATTAAATACAATATTTTTTCTAAACTCAACTTTATTTATTAGCATAGTATAACATCTAGCTTCTAACATTCCAATATATGAGCTTTATTTAATTAGAGAGGGGACTTATAAACCCCACCTTAAATAGTCAAGAAACTAGTCCAATGTTGCTTGTTTACCTCCCAAAACTTCCTATGTCACCTTTTCATTCTTATATGTCCAACCCCTCTTCTTATTTGGCCCCCAATTTAGGTGACCTAGGGAAAAATGAGTTTATGAAATGGATAATACTTCTCTAGAATTTAATTCCCTTCTAAATCCTCTATTTCATCACCCTTTAAAAACACGTAAACCTACTTCCATTGATAGTCTTTCTACTCCATCATCTCAACCATTTTCAACTCATGGTTTCTTTACCAATCCCTTATTAGATTATCTCAACAAGGGCTTAATAGTATTGGATTATTATTCAATGGTTTCATAAATATTCATCAAGGATGTCAAAGAAATTGCATCTCCTTTACCAAGATTTTTTATGAGATCATACATTTCTCCAATTTTCATGCTCTGATTCTTCAAAGTGATCTAATTATCTCATGCTAAAACCTTCAAACTTATTATTCCAAAGATCTTGCCTTTGAACCCCCCTTTTTATATCTAGGTTGCCAAAAAGGTTTCACATAAATAAGACTTTTTAGGGGATTTTTAACACACTCTATAATACTTTTGATTGTGACCAAGATGAAGACCCTTAAAACATCTGAATGAAATTTTTTTTGCATCCACTATTTTTCTCCATTCTCACCCCGTAGATTTGATCAAGATGCTCTCTGGAATCTCATTATCCATATCAATGAAAATGTTAACCCTTGCATAATCCACCCTTCCTCATTCAATAGAATCCTCATCTACATCTATTAAAGTTCCTGGTAGACCTCCAAATGATGCAAATAAATCTCTACCCTAATATTCCAAGGGAAAGTGACATAAACAAACCCATACCGTATACCTCCCATTCCAAAAAACCAAAAAATCAAAATTAGGGATCCAAATTTATAGCCACAACCCCACACCATTTAAATAAAAAAAATGCAATTCAAAAATCTTCTACTTTTCTTCTTTAAAATTAAACATGACCACAAAAAAACTTGGGCAAAAAACTTAACTTTGTTCAAGAACCCTAATTTTCCAGAACCTAGATTTTGTTCTCCCTAATCAGCAACCATTTCCTAGTGAACTTACAAATTAAGTCACAATATGGTATGAGCTCCACCTTCAAATTACAAAGTCATCCATATTCCAATTTAGAACCACATAATATCTTATATTCAAACCATATATGGAACGAGAGAGGCCTTTGCCTAACACTTCCCCCATGTTATCACCTAGTCTAGAGACCCCCTTAGCTCCACCAATAAGGAACACATTAACCGAGGTCCCCACTTTCTTTGTTGCATTATGTCCCTCTTATAACCTACCAAAATATTTCATCTCTTTCTCTTTCTTTTTACCTTTCAAGCACACCTTTTTCTTACCGAAATACTTTATATCACCCCACTAATCCTTTACCTCACAAATTTCCTCCTTTAGATCTCAATTTATATCATCTTTTCCATAATTTTCTCAAACAATAAAATAGGGAAAACAATAATTTTGATTAATTTATATTTATTATTATTATTATTAATCAAATTTTAAATGATTTATTTTCTTATGACTATGTTACCACACAATTTAATCTAGATATACTCAAACTCATCAAAATCTAGATATATGTAACTAAAATAAAAAATATGAAAAAATTAATACGTTCATTATTAAAAAAATGAAACATTATACATCATGGTCATATTAAAAATTTTCATACAAAATTAATTATAACTTTAGAATATATTTCAACTAAAATAAATAGTGATCGAGTTGGTTATCAACCAAGATAAATCAGACCTCAAATTTATGAATTGACTCATGAAAAGTTATATTTTCAAGGTTTAAAAAATTAGTCTTATTATGATAAGGTAATATTATATCACTGGATTTAATGTGTTTCCAATACCTGAACTTTATTTTAGAAGGTTGAAGTAAAAAAACTAGATGACATGATTGATAAATCTAAATAATATACACCTCGAGTCTTCTTAAACTATTTTCACAATCTTTTCTCATGAATGCACAATATATTATGAATTATAATTTTTAAAATAATAATTTAAATTATAAATTCATATTCGAAATGAAATTTATATTTTAAATTTTATTATATTAATTATAAATAAGATATTATATGCCTACACCATTTCAATGTTGTTTTTAAAAGTGAAGAATATATGGAAACCAAGTTTTAATATAATGTTTGTATATAATATATAAAAAAAGTGAAGAGATAAAGAATCATAAAATATCAATATAAAATTACCGAGGTTTTATCTAATGATAGATATGATAGTACTAAACATGAATATAATTTATTAAAAGAAGAATTATATATCAAATATTATTTATTAATCAAAGCATACATATATAAGTTATAATAATATTCATTATGGTAAAAATAATAAAAACATTAAAAATTATCATTTATATTATGTACTTCCTTTTTAAGGTAAGAGCTTCCCAACAAATATAGTAAATATTTTACCTATACACTTGTTTGATTTGATAGGTCAATACAACACTTCCAATATTATCTCTAGAAAGATATTAATGAAAATAAATTCTTGAATACATTGATTTCCCAATAAAATATTTTTATAATAAAATATCTAAAAAATGTAAAATTTATTTGAAAATGTTATCTATTAAAATCAACATTCACAATTAACAAGAGATAATAATAGAAAGATACATTTATTTCTAATTTTACTAAATAATAATTTTTAATAAAAGATAATTATAATATAAAAAAATAATAAAATGATATCAATTTTTATTTAGGATTCAACATTACAAATAATTATTAAAAAGAACAAAATAATAAGTTTTTATAAGAAATCAATTATAAACAATAAAATAGTAAAACATGATCAATTTTCATTGAAGATTTAACATTACAAAATAATCATTAGGAAGAAAATGTATTGGATATTATGGCCTAAAATAGCATTATACATTTAATAAAATAACACATATAAAAGAATCCAAAATTTATCTTAGAACAAGGATCTAAAAACGTGTTAGAAAATCAGAATATCATCCACAACATTTTCTTAAGATTTAGATATTTAAGTATCGTCATTTGTCAACATAAAAGCTTATTTGGAAATGTACCATTTCAGTATGCCACTTATATTTTTAGGTTATATATTTTAGATTAAAATGAAGTATGATATGATACCTATAACTATATTATAATCTACAAACATGTGGATATGTATTACTCATATAAATTTGCTTCTAAGATATGTATAGTTTTATGTTTGAATATATTATAAAAATAATATTTCAATATTATTTTAAAATAGATTACCATGGTATAGAAACAAAACTGGCTAGAATTGTTAAGTATGATCTTTAGATAATCATATAAAAGGTTTCAAACATTTATAACAATACAAATTATTCATTACAAATAAATAACCTAGGTTAAATATTAAATCATTTATAAACAAAGGATTTCTAAGATATTAAAATGTAACTATTATCACTCATTAAATCATATATTCAGATAGATAAAACTCTATATGCAATACAAATTCCCATTGAATCACCTATATGACGTTAAATTTAAGTTATGTATGAAGGTCCTTGGTTTATAAATTTTGAACCATAAATTTATATAATAATGTGCTTATTAAAAATTAAATTTATGAGTATACACAAAAGGTTTTAATCTAAAAAATATATTTTTCAAATTTTAAATAAATCATGTTTTTAAGTAATAAAATATAACAAATTAAAATAAATCTAAGTTTAATTATTTTTATTATTTTTGTCCATTAAATTACCTATTTAAATAAATTAAGTTTTGTGTATAAATAAAACATCCAAGTTGTGTATCCAAACAATTTTGCCTCAATAAATTCATCCATTCAATAGGGAGATTTCTAGGCATTAACAAAAAAAATTTGATTGTAAAGAAAAATTAAAATTTGCCCATATAATTTATCCATCAAATACGGATGTTATAAGGAATAAACAAAAGGGTAATATCCATAAATAAAAATATTTTTATCTCATTTAATTTTTCCATCAAACATTTAGATATATGAATATAGATAAAAAGTATGTGGGTTACCTTTTTGGGTTCCTAGGTTTCATAGGGGTTCATTCATGGTATTGTGTTCCCTAACCACACCTATCAGGTCATCGATGACCACTTTGTAGATGATACATTCCTTATGATTGAAGAAAGTGAGGCCAGTTTTAATGAAGCTATGCAATGCCTAGATATCTTTTGTCTGGCTTCCAGCTTCAACATTCAATGTAGGAAATCCTAATGTTTCTGTCAAAGCATAATTCTTGTGCATGAGTGGCTTAGGAAATAAAAATTGTAGTGGATTGCTTAGGGGGGAATAATTCAAGTTTTTTGGAATCTCCTTTGCTTTTAAAATCTCATCATCTAAGCTTTGGCAATTTGTCCTCAACAAGATTGAAAGGAAGATTGAGTATTGGATCACCAATCCCCTTTCTCTAGCAAGTTCTATATTTTCCCTAGGATCTTGGTTGTAATGGAATTATATTATTCCTCTTAATGTGACCCCTCTAAATCCTCTTATGATAATCTAGTCAAGCTTCTCTAAGATTTCCTTTGGGATAATCCTAATAGGGCTCAAGGTTTTTATTGAGTGGGCTAGGATATTTGTGTTCTTCCTCATGATAATAGTGGCATAGGCATCATTTACACCTATAGACAAAGTATGGCATTGTGAACTAAATGGGTTATTTTTTGAATTGATGGAACTGAGTTTTGGAAAATCATCCTCCACCATTGTGTCTCTTTGGGCTCTCCCTATGGAAAAACCAATTAGTATAATATTGGATTTCAATCCCTCCTCATCACTAATGTGCCTATTAAGATTACATTCTCCGTTGTAGTTAAAAGTATCTAGAAATATTTTTAAGTAGTTAAACCCCACTTGAAATGGGCAGGGGATGTATTTCACATAGGGTTATCTTTTAATGATTTTAGCTTATGGTGGTTTCCTATTATGTGGAATTAAAGCTCTGTGATTATTCTATAAAGGGATTCACTCTATTCATTATTTATTCACCTATAGAGATTGGATTCCCTGGCTTGCTTTAAAAAACAAGTTTTAATTAAATAATGCCAACTTACCTTCCATCCTTCACATTCAGGAATTACTTCCTCATGCTATGTATCATAAGCTTGGCCTATAACCTCCTAAGACTTGGTGGAAAGATTAGAGGTGGAAATATGATACACACATTAAAATCTAGTCTTTTAAGATTATTTATTAGGTGATGAGTTCTTCCTCTCCATCTCTTGACAAGTTTAATAGATGTTGAGGCCTTTAGTCCTCTCCTAGAACTTGCATCACCCATCTGGATCGTGTGTAGTACCCTTGCCTAGATCCCAAGTTGGATCATTTTATATGGTGTTTAATTTACTAGAGCATAATTCCTTGTGCAAAATAAGTAGAGTTAAACTAGACAACTCACCCCTTAGTCCCCCACCATCTCCTCATAGGAGGCATAGAAACAAAATATAGTCCTGAAGCAGGGGCCAACTTTATCCTCACCTTCTTTGTGGGTTAGTTGGAGTTCTCATGGAAAATATGATTATGCTCCTATACAATAGTCTCTACTGAGCATTATTATTCTTGTATAACTCACATATGGTTGGCTTAATACTATTCATGGTGACCACTTGGATGGCTATAATGCTCTAGAAATTCTTGATGTGGAATTGCCTATTTAGTCAGTGCTTCCTAAGGATGATCATTAGCCTCCATCTATTGGGGAGACATCATGTGCTTAATTATATTTTTATTTATTTTTAGTTATTCTTGTCATACTTTGATTAACTATTTTTTTTATGTTTTAAGCCAATTTCTTCCTCCAGCATAAAGTTTAGACCATGATTTATCTAGTCAAAAGAGGATTTATTATCCAATTTTAAACAACTAAGACATTCTCATCGAATACATCTATTCATTCAAGATTCATGTCACATTCAAAACTTGTTACAAAATAGGATCTTAAAATATGTTTTTTATATAACCCACAGTGTATTAGAATTATGGAATAGACAACATCAAACAAATTAATTTTAATAAATTAATCTTATACATTTTTCACTTCATGACCATAAAATAAATTTACACATATTTTGTCACAAATATATACCACTAATACTTTATTAAAATCAGGTTAATGTAGGTACAACATAATACAATGGGCTCTCACAATCTAACCATTTTAAAATCAAAGAATTATTCAAAAAATTAAGGAAATGTAAGAGGGATAGCCTTAAGTTTATGGAGTAGGAGAAGCCACATAAATATATAAGGTTTCATTAATGTAGATGTTTACATGAATTGAAGATGTTGGAACTAATTTCTTAAAGTCTATTTTAGTGTACAACTTATACTTTTATGCAAGTTAGCATGTTAGTATCAAAATCTCATTTGAGTGAAAATTTCAAAATCTAAATAGGATTTTTTTATAAAAAATAAAATTATATTTTTGGAAAAATTTAATTACCATAGATGCATAAATATGGTCATAGGTGTTTAATAATGTTAGTTCTTAACATATTTAAAATTACATGAATTCTGAAAAAATACGTGACTCTTATTCATCATTTATTTAAGACATTTTTTTAAATCTATAGTCTTGACCCCTTGCTTCTATTAACACTATATAAATATTTCATTGTCAATTAATCATGCTATATCAAATTACCCTTAGATTATTCCCTACAAAACATATGTCTCTAATCTTCTTGGATAGTCCTAATCTAATCAGACAACATCACACTACACCCATGTCAAAAAGGACTAGCCATGTTCCACACCAAATAATAGATAGCTTCCAAAATTTAAATAAATATTCTTGTCCTTCCTACATGTTTCACAAGGTAGTAGAGTGGAAAATTTTAAAATATTCACTTATAAATACATGTTAAGAATCATTCATTAAGACAACCTTTTATTCAATTTATATAATAATTATCACTTTTGCACATTGAATAAATATGAAATATTTCCTCAAATTATGAATCATTAAAAAGGATCATCCATAACACAACTCAAATCCCTTTTAAATCAATTCAATAACTACCAGTTTCAACTTATCTCTTAATAGGTATAATATAATTTATTTTTGGGGATACCTTAGATCCATACCATAAACAATTTAACTTATACATTCCATTTTTGTATCAAGTTTATTGATGAATGATATGAATATACTCTTGTAATAGATGACACCTTTCAGATACTACAAAATTACTCAATCAAAATTTGAGGATCACATTATTATACCACCTTTTCAACCTATAACAATTAATCAAATACATATATACAAGGTAGATGACTCAACTAAGTAACATGATATGGCACCAATAATAAGCACTTAAGAAGATAAAAATAAATAATTATCAGTAACTGTATAGAAAGAGGAGATAACCAATATTTTAATGTTTTGGTTAACTCTAAATATCAAAATTACATAATTTGAAATTGGTATGATAGTGATGGTGATGATATGCAATATCAAATAGATGACAAGTTTTGTAATTTAAATTTAGGTCATACTGATCTAGAATAATAACTATCTCATTTTTATGATTGCCACTTATAATATTGTAAATATGTAGAATATAATATAGATCAACACGACACAAGAAATATTAAAGAATACTTATCTCATTTATAATATTGGAAATATGTAGAATATAATATAGATCAACATAATAAATTAGATATTAGTTGGATAATATGCCCAAATAATTAATATATGCAATAATAAAATAATACCCTTAAGTTAGGGAAACACCATATAATACTCCTTTAGGAAGAAATAAATCCAGAATGCCACTTAGAGAAGATAATATCCAATATCCTTATACCAAATACAAAACTCAAAAATTACATTATATCTTTTACAATCATATACATACAATTTATGTAGACCTATATAACTAATAATGGATGGATAATGTCCTAATCCTAATGTAGGCGAACTCATTATCTAATG
>JARHVA010006563.1:715000-735000 GCA_037957365.1 Torreya grandis | reverse complement strand
ATGTAAACACACAAACACATTTACACGCAAACATGTGTGAAAAAACAAGACAAACACACTCGATTCCATCTAACTCATCTCATTACCATTAACATTCACTGCATTACAACTTTTAGTGGAAAAGATAAAACAATGAATATTTTTTCCATAAAAGTTGTATGTTTATAGAATCAAATTACATTCCTAGAAATAAAATAAAAGTGTTTCTTTTCCCTCTTCATTACTTGTATTACAAATCTCTCAATTGCCTTTCCATCATGCTACTCTTTTCTTTATACTCGCCATGTCCATAAAAATGCGCCCCAGATTCCTTATAAAATCATCTATATTCTTCATTTTCAGAGATATCTAAGGCTTCCCATATGTGCCATTATGATATTGCCTATATTATTAAGTCCATAACCAACTACAAATCCCATGAAATGGACATAAATCATTTATGTATAATTCCATTTGTCCGATGCAATTCTGAAAATCAGGAAAAGGTGTTCAGAAGGAAATTCCGTAGCCTTTCATTCCAATGGTTTACAATTTGGTTATCCTTCTAGAGCGCTGCTATTTGGAATGGCCAAGAATAAGTCTTCCTATTTCCAAAACTAATAAACGTACATAATGACAAGAATGATAGAAAAGTGTCAAGATATACAGGTTTATATGCATGCTCTCAATGCACATAGGCCCTTGCTCTAAACATTTCATCCAAGGTTAAACCCTTAATCAGAGTTAATTTATCTTTCTCTTTTTCCTGTTTAATGGTTTGATCAATTATTTTGTAAGTCATGTGAAAAATATTTTAGAAAGGTTATTTTAAAGAAAAAAAAACACACACACACATTTTCAATTTTTTGATATTTGATTTAATTTTTCTGATAATAAGTTTAATGCTTAAACATAAATGTTTATAGTATTATAAAAACCACTTCAATTGTTTGGAAAAGATGGAGTCACAAATCTATTAATATTATCTTTTATTTTAATATAAAAATACAATTTATAAAATAAAATTATAAATAAAATAAAAAAACATTTAAATAAAATTTAAAATTTAAAAAAATAAAAAATAAAAATAAAAGTAATGATCCATATATAAATATAATAATATTAAAATTATATATCTACAGCAATTGCTTCATTTTAACCAATTCAAGTTAAAGACAAACATAAAATTAGATGATGGTCAAATTTTCAACTTTTTTAAGTCAACATTAGATTTATAAAACTTACATGACATTAGGAGGGTACGAAATTAGGGTGACATTGGAGGGTGACTTTAGAGACAACTTTAGCTTTGTCATTGTTATTTTTCTGAATTTAATTGTTTGACTTTCAGCCATCTTTGTATTAAGTTGGATGGAAAAATATTTGGGTGTTAAAAGTGCCATCTAAAATACTTGGAATCATATTGTTGAATGATTGTAATGAATATAATTGTATTGAATCTAGATTAAATTGGATATTCAAGGTGTTGTCACAGTGAATAAATAAATTGGATATTCAAGGTGATGTCACAGTAAATTAAGTTTTTATGAGAAATTTAAGGTTAATTGGCTTATTTGACAAAGAATAGAGAGTGATTTAAATTTTTGTTATAAAATTTTGAAAGAAAATTAAATATGATGAATTATTAAAAATTATATTTTTAAGATTTGTATATATTATTTGAATAATTTTATTATTATTAAATTATTCAAACCTTTCGTTCTTTTAAAAAAAAAAAAAAAAAAATTGATTTGATTTAGATATTAACATCCACAAGAGACTAAAAATGGCCCATAGGATTGAACAACATATTCCATGAATCCAGATAAAAATTGTGATACTTAAAGATTATTCAACATTGTCATATATAATGATTGAAAGATTACATATGGAGGGCACCACCTTATCTCATTATTTCATGTAAAATAACTAAACATTACAACTGACCACAGAGAGAAAAGAGGCCTGCATTCAGCAAGCCAGAAACCCAGCACGCAGATTATTATATTTATTGCACAGGTGATAAAACCACCAAGGTCAGAACCATGACTAACTACAATCCTTGAAGCCACAAAACATTGGCTTAAAAATGCATTTACCGGGAGGGCTGTTCGGTGAGCTGCAAACAAATTCATAGCAACAATCAGTTGCAATGCAGTTCTTTAATCCTGCAGTGCAACACGTACAGTTTCAATATTCTTTTGTACCGTGAGGCTTCGATTGACTGTATGGCCGGAATCCACTTTCATTTGCTGGGACGAACTGATCCTCATCGTCATTCTTGACTGTTGCTGCTGCGGAACACACCTCCACTACTGCGAAAATCATCGCCAATTTCCCAAATCAGAATTTCATCTTGAGAAAAAATCTAGCATTCGTATAAATTTTACATAATTTCGAAGACAGGAGAAAATTTGGGGAAAATATCTCTATTGAATGTGGAGGAGATATAAGCTGAAAGTGTTTAAACTTCCAAACATTAAATATTTGATGTCCGATACCTGACAATAAAATGACAGTAGAGAAAAACAACAGAAGGGGCCATTTCAGTTTATCCATATCATCCAATCTGAGGCAGAAATGGTGAAACAGTACGATCTCTGTTTACTCAACGATCGCGGATATAAAGAAGTTTGGGCTGTTCACGGGAAGTAGCTATAGGCGGATCCTATGGATTAGGCTAATCCGAATTACGGTTATCGTGATCAATTAGTTATAACAACGAGCTAAATAGAGCCGTTAGACTTTATATTTAGAAAATTAATATTAATCATATGTATAAAATGTTAAGGAATGAATGCTCTGATTAGCGGGATTGAAAAGGCCGGGATTCCAATCACCCAATTTGAGCTATTATATAAATTAAGGAAATATCAAGTAAAAGCTAAATTTCACTTCAAATAAATTAAATTACAGAAATGGATTAGCGTTTTTCCACATCCCGATGGCAGTAAGTATACTACCGGTGATTTCTTACATCAACACGAATGATGATGATGATGATGATGATGATGATGATGATGATGATGATGATGATGATGATGATGATGATGATGATGATGATGATGATGATGATGATGATGATGATGATGATGATGATGATGATGATGATGATGATGATGATGATGAAATTTATTTTAGAATATTTAAAAGAAATGTTTGTCTTAAAGATTTTGTATAGCAAAGAAAATAATTTTGATTTGAGAGTTTACCTTGTAAAATTAAAAAAAATTGATTCAGGATTCAAGGATTTTATGTTGAAAATATATAAAATTAATTATTATGAAATTTGTATTTATTAAATTATATGTTTTAAAAATATTTATGTATATTTTTAATTATTAATTTAAATTAAATATTATTGATATATTTATTTATTTATTTTTCAGTAGTTTCAATAATTTGTTTATCACCTTACACTTTAAAAATATGTAGATAGTCAATGTATAATTCTTACATATATTTCTTTAACCTTTTTAGTATCCATGAGATTTTAGTTATATCCTTTTTACCTTTTTAACTATTAAATGTTTGTTTCTATTATTTTTCAAACACTTCTAATTTTCAATATACTTCCATTCTTTATTTTATTTGTCAATCACCCAATTTCAATTGTATCTTATATATTTCTAAAATATGTTTCTCATAGTTTTCCTTACTTACTTTACATGTTAATACCTTTCTAATTTAAATTTATTTTATTCCAACATATTTTGCTTCTTCATCTATTATTTTTATACCAAACCTAAAATTTATTAATATAAAATGTATATTAAGTACATTATACTAACAAATCAAAATTATTTTAGAAGGGTCTCGAAGGCTAATTAGCAAGGTGACGCCCAATGACATTCTCTTAAACAAATTGTTTTAACGAAGTGTTTAGATATCTCTTTTCAATGATATTTGTGGTTCTAAAATTTGAAGTGTTAATCAAAAGAGATCTTATGATTCTTGTTTATATTTTCTTCATAATAATAAAATATTAATTATGTTATTTTTAAAGAGATTCAAAGACCAACTAAATCATTAAAAAAAAATTAAAATTTTATTTTAAATATTCTAAGAGAAAATTTTATCTATAAAAATATATAATTGATATATAAATTTTGAAATATTATTTATTAAAATGTAAGAAGAAAAAATCAAATCACAACCCCAAAAAAATCTTAATCGAAGAAAGCAAATACGAGGACATACAAAAGGGAATGTTAACCAACGAGCCAAATATATAGACATACTAAACGTGATAATGTACATAGGAGAAGCAATGGAAAGGGACATTGTAACAAACCTAGGTATTTAAATTAATCTTTGCCAATAGATATTAAGGGTTTATTTATATAGTTTTGATCTTATATTATTTTAAAATTGAATTAGTTGAAATGCATTTCATTTATAGAGTAACTTCCTAACATGTCAAGTCTTGTTGTGTATTTTTTTATAATGCCAAGTGTAAGTTTTGATTACAGATTTTTATGGATTTATTTATATTAATCATACTTTATCCTATTTTAGTATTTATGAGTGTTCTACATGGGACATTACTAATGTAGCTTCACGTTCCATACCTTTTTCTAAGCATGTAAGCTCATATTATATTTCATAGTGATTTCAGTGTATGTAAAAGTTAACATGATTTATAAGTTTCGATGATTTATAATAATCATTTTTCTTTCATTAAATATATATATATATATATATATATATATATATATATATATATATATGTGTGTGTGTGTGTGGATAAAGACTTAAAATAATTGTAAATATAAAAGAGAGTAATGAACACTCAAATTTAAATATAAAATAGTTTAAAAGATTAAACTTATAAGATATCACTTTTGTTAGATTTAATATAGATAAGATATTATATAGAATATAACTAAAGATTGTATTAATAATATAATGAAAATAATACATGAAATTAATTGATTAGATTTAATATAAATATAAATACTAAATTGTTAAGAATATGATAGTACAATGGTCAAATAATGGATAGTCTATGCAACTTACGGTGAGAATAAAAAGACTATACAATTATATATTTATTCTAGTTTATATTGTATAAAAAGAGCATAGCAAGTATAATAATATAATAATCAAATCAATATATAATCTACTAAATAAAGAAACAAGAATGACGATATAAATATTTAACTTTGGGTGGACTCAATAATAACACAATCTCCCCCATGGCTAAAGGAGTACTTTACAGGAGATGTGTGTTGAAGACATAAAATGGTAAGAAAAAGACATATATTATTAGCTTGGAAATCAAATTACTAAGACATATACTCACGAGTACTCCTATTGAAATTAAATGACCATAAGTAACACTAGCCCTCAAAAGTAAGAATATCATTTAAACTTATTATTTGATTTCTTAAGCATATAAATGCAAGTGAAAGTAGAGAAAATGAGTGATTTATATACTTTAAAAATTAAATATGAACTATATAACTGTAATCATTTGGATCTTGACCCTAGTTATAAGAATTATATACTGTAAAAAATTAAAATAGAAAATGGAAGGAGATATTTTACATTGGGTGGACCTATTTATGCATTGATCTTGCCCTTTAGATCAAGTGGTACTTTGTAGGGAGTGTTGTAGGTTGAAGAAATCACATTTTAAGAAGAAGATGAAAAAAATAGATAGGGCAAAAGGATAGAGGTGAATAAGTGAGGATGAAGGAATTGACTCTAGGGTGTCAAGGGAGGTTGAGGTAGGGATCATCGATACAAATTTACAAAAGCCTTCGTTCATCCTAAGCAATGTGGTCCTAATCCGAATAAGTCATTTGTATCATCAAAACCAAACCCCACCATTACATTTATAGGGGAGGGGCTAGTTAAGGTGATTGAAATATAAAAATGGTTTACAAATAAAATAATAATATGTGAATTTAATGTTTTATGGCCTATATTTCTATATGTACACCAATGATTCATAGGTTGCTAGCGACCCCTAATGGAAGGTAATTAAAAAAATTCCCCTATGCTAAAGGTATATGTGTTATGGTTTTTAATATCTTAAAATAAAAGGATGTGATTTTAAAATGATATATGGTCATGTGATCAACATATTCTTCTGGTAAAGCCATGGTTTTAGACATTCAACCCCATTTTAGAATCAGTAAACACTAGACCTATATGGGTTTGGTTATCGCATCTACCACTTCATGTTTGGAATGAAAAGAGTTTCAAATATACTGGTAATGTTCTAGGTGGGAATATTTAAATATATTCTACAAAAAAAAATTTTTGTCATTTTTCTATTTTTCTAATTTTAATTAACATAGATATCTGATAAAATATTCTAGCTCATATTAAATTTCAAGTTAGGGATCAACACAAGCTAAAACCTTTTGATTATTAGGGCTTACCTTTCAATTGTCAGACATGCTTTAAAAAAGGACATATGATCATATCATGTAACAAAGATGCCTTTAATGAAATTTTAACTGTTGAAGGTGCTTATGATAATGACAGTGGTGTATAAAATTAAGTTATGATAGCTATTGATGAAGAGAAAATGGTTCCTAAAGTAACTAAAGAAAAATAAAAGTTGGCGGTTAGTATATATTAGGAAGAAGGGGAATTGATGAACCCAAATTATGATCTAAATTAATATGTAGTAGCTCATGTTTCAATGGTGAGATATCATCCAATCAACTCTTTAAAAGTAATTATTCCTATTTATCCTTATTTTGGGGTAGATGGGATTGGAGTGTTGTAAGAAACATGAGAAAAAAACATTTTAAAAATGGTCTTGAATGACTTAGCATGAACCTATGCTCTAAAAAATGGGTTGGTGAGGGATGGAAATAGTTATTTATGATGTTGGTTTCTATTTTACAATAGGTATGCAACAAGTTCACAACTTACTTTTTGTTTTTCACTGGTATAGTATTGTATTTTAATCATTTATTTCCGTATTGTTTCTCTTTATGTAAGAGGAAAGGGATCCTCCCAAAACCCTAGTCTTATAATTATCTTTAAAAATGTAAGAAGAAGACCCATACCTACTTAGTTTCCTACACTCTAATTACTAAGACACCTTGATGTGACCCATTCTATTCGAATACCATAATAAATACTAGATATCCAAGCTAATAATATACATATGTCCTAGTTTTAGTACTTAGGATAATAAAAATGAACACAAGCAATGTAGATGAGTGGGTTATATAATTTAGTAGTGAAATATGACCCTTGTATACATAGCTCCAATTATCGTAAATAATATTCAAATCTAATCCAATGGTATCAACAAGGATGATACAAATTGAAATAATTTTGGCTAGAATAGTGTTTTAATTGTCAAGTTGATACATAATAGAATATAGAAGATAAAACTAGAACCTATCAGTTCTAAATAGAAAGTAGATGGAGAGTAAAAGTGGAAAAAGACTTAGAGAAGGTGAGAGTAATCAAACTGAAGGTATGATTAAATAGCGTACATGAAACTCTCTTGAAGTACCACATGATGATCCCACCCCATTCCTAATGCACCTTTTAAGATGTGCACTCATGAAGATTGATGTGTGGATAAACCCATATGAAATAAATTGTCAATAATATTATAAAGAAAAAAATATTAACTATATAAAATATATAAATTTGAATCATATATTTTTTTTTAATTTGATTTTTTTAATTATTATTAATTTTTTTTTCTAATTTTCCATTTACTCTATTAAAAAATTAACTCACTCAAACATGCAATCCCATGTCATGGAAGGTATTTTCATACCCCCTACATCCTTACTAGAAACTCATAACACGATAGTGGCATCACATATTTAATCCAATAACATTCCATGGAAAATATTAGTCTTCCATTTGCATGAGTACACCACAATTAAGGAAAAATTCTTCTTGGTTGGGTTAAATCCAAATTCACCCACCAATAATAAAATAAATATCCTCAAGGAGTTCCTTAGAATCATAATAAAAATTATAAAGGATCTCACAAAATACTCAAAAAAATGTCTCCATATTTATTGAGTACATATTTCAATATTCACAATTTCAAATGTTTTAGTTTAAGGTGTTTTCTATATTTTATAGTTTACAATTATTTCCAAGAAACATTGTTGTTTTGTTTTGTTTTATTTTCGTTTTGTTTTCTTAAGTGGTGGTTTTTTTTTGTAAATATATTTATTTAGATCATTACCGAGTTTATATAGTCACCCCAACCTACAAAGAGACAGTTTTACAAAGCACAACACAAGAGTTTACAAAGCACAACACAATTCCAACCAAAAGATAAATAAATAGAAACATCACCAAATACAATAGTGAATGTAGAGCCCTAGATGAACACATACACTCTACGAAAGACCATCAAAATAGAAAATAAAAAGAAACCAATAACCAAAAATAAACCAAACAATAGGAAGAAATGAAACCAATTAGTTTTAGACATTTAGACCCACCAAGGCATCATCCATATTAGTCAGGAGCACAGTTTTCCATCTAGTACCAACTAGTTCCTTCTATAAAACCACAACTTCTTCAAAGATATGTTCTAATGACTCTTTGCCCTTAGATGAAGATGACATTGAGTGAACAATACCCTCTGGGGCATCAAGGCCTATTTCTTCCTCTAACATTGAGTTATACCATAATGGTGATGCTACCTTGCCTTTGAGTACCCATCTTACCAATTTTTTGACTGCCTCTACTCACCTCTACTCTTGTGGGTAATATCATAGCTAGACCAATTATAGAATTGAGATTTTTAGCTATGAAATAAATGGTAGAGAAATGAATTTCCCAATTTTCATGTTCAATAGGATCACCTTATTTTGTAAATCTTCCACAAAACCTAAGAGGATTGTAAATATTGACTCAAGATCCCTAAAGGTAGAAACCAGAAGAACCCCCAAGCCATTCCACCCAGAGAATGAAAGATTTGGTAGGGGAGTTGGGTCATGCAATAAAATTTTCTTTACTAGACTGGCATAAAACTCCAAATGAACATAGAAAACTACCATTTTCACCATAAATTTAGCATCAGATACCAAAAACATTATATTTGAAGTAAAAACTTTTGCCAATTCAAAACTTACCCTACTTTTCACCCCCTTAACAAAAAAATAGTGTCCTAGGATGCCCATAATTACATCATGCATGTCATTCATTGGTATCCAGAAGATATTCCCAAGTTGAGCATGAGATATTAGTCCATCAAATGCAATTTTTATGACATCACTCACTCCCTAAATGCACGTAGTTTCTAATGCTATCTCGCTTCTACTCTCCATGTTGTACCTAGCCAAATACAATAAAACACACTATAATTGACTAACTACAAACACATGACTTAAAAAATGAGGTGGTAGTAAACTTAAGAGGCATGAGGGAAGCCTATAGGCTCCCTCATGCCATTGGATGCCATAAATCCATCCAATAATACATCCATCCTTCATTAATGTCAATTTTCCATCTGAATCCTTTCATAAACACTAAGTGTGTCATGCAATAATGATAGGCGGTGGTAGATTGAGAAGCCCAAAAGATTTAATCAACACCCCCTTTGTTAAAGATAGATCACCACCTAAATAACTAGTGGTTTTGAAACTACTTTGTGGATCAAAGCAATACAAAATAGATATCAGGATGAGGGTTAACCAAAATCCATTATCGATGCAGTTGGGAAATTATCCCATGCATCTCGGACTTACCCACATGGCACATCACTTCTTGGTCAATAATGTACTTTGTCAAGAAGTTTGTAGCTGAATTTACCTCCCGATAACAATGTTTCCACTTCAACGAAGAAAAAACATTCAGATTCCTCCATATATTCTTAAAAATGTTGTTAATATACCAAGAGTTAGCCTCTTTTTTGTCCAAGGCTGATATGACTACTTGAGAGTCACCTTCCACAATCAGATTTAGAATCCCACACTGGATGGCCAATTCAATGCCGCTTGTCAGTTCTTGTGCTTCCACTTCATTATTGGACCCATCCTAAATTTTCCTAGACAAGGTGTGGATCATAGATACACAACAAACTCAAATGATGCAACCTGCCCCATATGCGCTTGGGTTTCTATGAGCTGCACATTCAAAATTGAGTTAAGGAGGGCGAGCTCATTTATGCTTCCTTGTTCTATCCTTATTGCCAATAACTATTGACCCATTAACAGGGGTTAAATATATTATTATTATTATTTAAAGAAATATATTTTTTTAATATTATTACTAATTAAAGAAAAATTAATTTTTTATGAAATTTTAAATATATGATATTTATGAAATATTAGGTTTTTAAGTTTGTAGTTAAGTTTTTTTATTTTGATATCATAATTTTATATAAAATTTTGAAATTTTTAATTGATATTTTTAATTAATATTTTTTATCTTTTTGATATATATTAATTGTGATATTGGCAGGGTTACACTCAACTTGAAATATAAGTACGGTTCTCATCCCCATATTATTTTATGTCCCATGTTAAGTTTGTTCTTGCTGGGCCAACATATTATATGAGATACAAGTATAGGTTCTAATCTTTATACCTCCACTTTATCAATTTGTGAATTTATTATCCCCTCAATAAATATCCTAATTATTGATAAGATTGTTAATTAAGTCACTTTAATATGAATATATTCACTTTAAATATTACACATCCTTAAAAAAACAACTCAACATTTACATTATAAATATAGAAAATAAATACAAAATTGCATAATCTATCGATAATGGCTAGTACTTCAACCCCTAACATTGCAATGGCCTTTTGATAACTACGAAAGGAAAGAGAGAGGTTACCGTATTGATAACACTGAAGTGATTTGTACTAGAGGATGAAATAGGGTTAAAAGTCTTGAATGTTATCTTTAATTATGTTGAATAATTATCTGGAAATACCATCGAAATGGATTGGAGAAAACTAGCAATTCAAAGAAAAATAAGCTCTACCAAGATGTCATATCAATGTTTGGAAATCCTGGTTTTAAATATGCTCAAATACATTCACTAGAAATAACATTCACTATAAATTGGAAAATTTAAGGTTGAAAAGCTAACAAACCAGTTGAGCTATCTTTCCGAGCTTGCATAGAAAGTAAGAGGAAAGCCCGTAAGATCAAAACTATCGGCCATTTTCGTGAATATTTTCATTTATTTTTTCTTATTTTTTCAGAAAAGCATATTTCAAAATTTTGAGTTTATTGAAATATATTGGATTTCCTTTTCATTTTTGTTTATTTTAAATTTTGTCGTCACTTAGTCGGAGTGTTACATCGTCTTTTCTCTTTCACTTAAAGCTAGAGTTAACGAAGAGGAATATGAAATGAATGTTGTTAATTTGACAGATAGTGCATACCAACGATCCCAACACGTTTCATTTTTTTTTTGGAGTCTCATTATTTTATGGTAAATCAAAATTTTAGCATAACAATTTTTAACAGAATTTATATTGATTCATGAAAAAAATTGAGATAGTGCATATCAATGATCCCAACATATCTTATTTTTTGGACTCCATTCTTTCATCATAAGTCAAAATTCTGAAATCATAATAACTCCTAACAGAATTTGTATTGATTTATGAAAAAACTTGGGATAGCGTATATCAAAGATCTTAACAGGTTTCATCTTTGGAAGTTGCATTCCTTCATGGCAAGTTAAATTTTTGGAATCATAGCTCCCAACAGAATTCGTATTGATATATGAAAAAACTTGGGATAACGCATACCAACAATCCCAACACGTCTCATGTTTTGGAGTCACATTGTTTTATAGTAAATCAAAATTCTGGAATCATAACAATTTCGAACAAAATTTATATTGATTTCTGAAGAAGCTCTGGATAGTGCATACCAACAATCCCAAGAAATCTCATCTTTTGGAGTTGCATTATAAATTAAAATTCTGGAATCATAACAATTTTGAACAAAATTTATATTGATTTATGAAGAAACTTAAAGATAACGCATACTATTAATCCCAACACGTCTCATCTTTTGGAATTGTATTCCTTCATAATAAATCAAAATTCATGAATCATAACAACTCCTAACAGAATTTCATGGTTTATGAAAAAATTTGGGATAGCATTAGATGAGCCGAATATAGTATTTAAGTGACTTGTGCGGAATATTTTGAAGACTTTTACACCGAACCTGAATGCGACCTTTCATCAAAGATTTTGACAAGAATTTCTAAGATTTTAAAGTTTTGTTATCAGTCCTGCCAACATATTCCACTGTCCTCTCTATAGAAGATGAAGAAATTCTACTCCGTGTTTATTTAGCCAAAGAAAAGCGTCGTTTAGGTGTTTCTTGTTATGCTCATTTTTTTGAGTCGGTAAATGCAAAAAGATTTGTTTTTGGATCAGTGTCTTTATAGTAACAAAGATAGATACGTTATGATAGATATGTTAGGAATCGATGGCCGGATCGCTTATATTTCTTTCCTCACATCGCATTTCATGATTAAAGCTTTCATTTTGCAGATTGGTGAAATTTTCCTAGAGCTTGGTGGTGTTTCATATTTCAAGAATGCCTTCAATGAATTCCAGTTGCTGGGCTTACCGAAGGGAAACTTTTAGTCATTTAAGAATTAATGGCTGTATTTTTCTTTTTATGTTTATGTTATCTATCGTTTGTGTTTCTGAAGCGAATAAATTCTATAATGACAGATATTTGATCATGTCACGAAATTAGTGGTGGCGATATATTTGTATCCTTGATGGAGATGGGTTTTTCAGGAATATGGGCAGTGAAATTTGATCTATATATTTGAAGTACTATTTACAAAATAATTTGAAATAATTTGACCTTGTCCTTGACGTCAATCAAGTGCAATGCATATGGATAGGTATATGTTCTTTATCATTTCAATAAGGGTTGTAGACCTTATCCTATTTTCAGTATTATATCTACAAGTTAGTGGTCAAAATCTTGATGTCAGTGCCAAGAAATTAAATGGTTCAGGTGTCCTATTGTAGGTCATTAGTTAGTTATATATATTTAAAAAAAATTATTTACATATGTACAAGATAGTGGTGGAAATCTTGATGTCAATGCGAAGAAATTGAATGGTTCAGGGTTCTTTCTATATAGTTAGTTAGTTATAGTTATATATATTTAAAAAACATTATATATGTAAATAAGGAAGAGAGGAGACTTAGGGTAGAGTCAAGCATAAATTTAAAAAAAAAAGGGAAACTAAGACATAAGAATAGTGTTTTAAGGGTATATTTTTAATGAAAAATACATTTTTATTAATAAAAATAATATATTACAATATTCATTATATAAACAAATTAGTTGGAAGAAACTATACTTCAAAATGTATATCACATCGAGTTAAAAAAAGCTTTGAGAGTGTATAATTAAATCACAATGTTAAAATTAAGACAACAAAATAATTAAAGTTAAAGTGCTAAAAATAGATAGCTTTTATGCATTGTTATTAAGAAAAATAGTTTCGAGGAGGTGGACGCGGTGATGCCGAGTGAGGGTTCCGGAGGTCAACGTGGGGCGGATACTTCCATAACTGGTCGATCTCTGCCAGGCGACAGTGCGCAGGAGGAGAGGTAGGAGGCTTTCTTTGTGGGTGAGCGAGCGAAGTTTAGTAAAATCAATGGATGCTTTCCACGCAGCCAAGACAGGCCTGTGCTTGTCATCTCATCAGAAACGGTTCAGGAAGATGTCTATTATTTAGCTTCTCATAATCTAATTTGCAAGTTTCTTGGAATTCGCATTTCCCAGGTGGCTCTGGAAGCATGGATTCACCGGACATGGCAGATTGAAGGGCATTTTGACATCATGCTAGCTAGGAACAACTATTTCATGGTTAACTTCACCTCCATTTCTGACAGGAATAGGATTTTCGAGGGAGGCCCATACTTTTATGACCGTATTGGCCTTTTTATAAAACCCTGGCATGTGGGGTTTAACTCGACTGAGGATCTTCCTTCACGAGTCCCAGTTTGGGTTCGCCTTCTAAGGCTGCCACTGGAATTTTGGTGTGAGGACATCCTGCGCCATATTGGCACCATGATTGGAACTCCAACTGCTATCACTCACCATACACTGGATAAGAAGGTTATATCTTACGTCTGTATTTGTGTTGATATAGAAATAAGCAACCCTCTACCAGATTCTATCGAGATCTACTTGGGCTCCTCATCCTGGATCCAGCAAATTGATTATGAATCCATTCCCTTCTAGTGTCATATCTATCATGTGTATGGACACCTTCAACATCAATGTCCTCATCCGGCCAAAGGCCCAGGCAATCAGGAGGGACCAGCTAGTCCACAAACTGCCACTGCTAGAATGAGGAATGGACAGGTAGACCCTACTAGTAACAGCAAGGGGCAACCAGACAGAGCCGCAAAGGGGAAAGCCCACCTGTATCCCTCGAGTTTGGAACTAGGCCAACCTGACTCTTACGACCCTGATAGAGATGGCTTCACTCTAGTTCGACACCGCTCAAGAGGGAGAGGCCAGAAATGATCTCACTTAGATCGGCAAGGTGATGAAGGTTTCAATCATTTTGAAGTTCTTGATAATATGATCATAAAGGAGGGTATTCTAGTAGTGGAACAGTGTGGGGCACTGGAGCTAGAAGGAGGGATCACTTTCCCTAATGACTCCTAGGACATCGTCAATCAGCAAACCTCAGAATCAGTCCTAGAACTAGAGTGCAAAGCCCTTGTGGAGGTGCCCACACAGAACAAAGATTTACGCTGGGCAGATTTGGTAAAAGAAGTGGAAGCTCCTAGCAAAGAAAAGGGACTATCTCCTGCTCTTGGCTTAATGATGAGACCCTTTAAGAAGATTTCCATCTCCACACCTCCCAGAGTAGGACGAAGGAAAGATCAAGATAGAATTAAACTCACAGGGGATCTTCTGGTTGAGTCAGGGGTGGTGAAAACCATAGATGAGCACTTCCCTCATTCTACTCAATGATTATTCTGTCATGGAATGTGAGGGGGTTGAATAGCATCCCCAGACAAAAGGTTATTCATGAATTGGTGAAAGACCACTCACTTGATATCCTCTGCATTCAAGAGACCAAGCTCTCCATGGACTCTTTGTTCACTTGGTGTCCTAATATTTGGATCCACGGTCAATGGCAGTGTATCGACACACTGGGGACTTCGGGAGGTCTTTCTATGGGCTGGGATCTGAGAAGAGTCGAGCCAATTCTTTGGATGTCCTGCATCTCAGCCATCTCAATGGTAGCTTCCTCTTTGGAGAATGGGGAGCTGATTTTGGTCACTAATGTATATGCACCGATTGATCTCCCAAGTCAACTCAAGCTTTGGGACCATATCCGATATGTTCAAAGCTGCCACCCCTTCTTGCCTTGGATTGTATCAGGGGATTTTAAAGCTATTCTCAGCCTGGAGTTGAAGAAAGGAGGACTAGCTCGGCTAGGGTCTTTTTCGGAGCTACTTCGACAAAATATCAACAGGTTACATCTTTCAGATGTTAAACCCCTCAATGGACTTTTCACATGGAAAAATTGAAGGATGGGAGATGCGGCCATCTTGAAACATCTAGACAGGTTCCTTGTATCTTATTTTTGGTGCTCTAGCTCCTTCTCTCTCTCCTCAAAAATTCTTGATTGGCGGGGGTCTGACCACTGGCCTATTAAGCTCTCAGCGAGACACATTACTGCTCCTAAGAATCCCCCATTCAAATTTCAGCTGATGTGGCTCTGGGATGCTTCCCTTCACGACTTAATGACAGGCTGGTGGCAGCAAGGGGCTCCAAATTATGGTACAGCTATGTTTACTTTTGCTACGAAGCTCTAGTATGTGAAAAAGAAACTAAAATACTGGAAAAACCACTACTTTGGGAACTTCCACATCAGGAAGAGGAGAGCACAAGACCAGGTGGATGTTATCACTAGACAGATTTGTGACCTTGGATTGACAGAAGGCCTGCACTCGGCTGAGATTCAAGCCTCTACAAAATTGATTAAATGGGACCTTCGTGAAGAGATTTTTTGGAAACAAAAGGCTCAGGTGGACTGGATTCAGGAGGGGGAACAAGAAAACGGCTTTCTTTCATAAATCGGTCCAAAACCGTTAGAATAGGAGCTTCATCTCATCCCTAATTACAGCAGATGGTAGAAGCCTGACTTCCTCCCAAGACATTTCCAGGGAAGCTATTAGGTTTTATTTTGCACTCTTCTCAAATGATACTCCTTCAGATGAGCTTGTAGAAGGTATAGTATTATCTTGTATTCCTCCTATTATGTCTTCAGATTTGAACGATTCCCTTATGCGGCCTATTAGTAAGTCTAAACTGGAGGGGGTGGTCTTTTGCATGAAGAAAGGCAAGGCTCTGGGACCTAACAGATTCCTTGAGGAATTCTTCCAAGAATTCTGGGATGTCATTAATTAGGATCTCCTGGGGGTGATTTAGGAGTCCTACTTCAACAAAGAAATGCTCAGGGCTTTGAATGCTACTTTTTTGGTGCTCATTTTGAAATGTGAACAAGCTAATCAATTGGAGTATTTCAGGCCTATTGCCTTCTGAAACATTGTTTACAAGATCATCACTAAACTCATTGCAGAAAGACTTAAAATTTGTCTTCCCAAACTCATCTACGAGGAGCAAGGGGGATTCGTTGTTGGGAAGTAGATTCTAGATGGAGTTGTTATAGCGTCAGAAGTGATCCATTCCATGAGCACTTCCTAGGAATGTGCTATGTTTGTCAAGTTGGATATGGCCAAGGCGTACGATAGAGTTAGTTGGAGATTCCTGCATAAAGTTCTCCAGGCCTTTTGCTTCAATCAGGACTGGATCAGCTGGGTGCTTAGTTGTGTCACGACTCCTTCTTTCTCGGTCCTTATTAATGGGGCCCCTTCTGAGATTTTTGGTGCATCTAGAGGACTTTGCTAGGGAGATCCTCTCTCCCCATATTTGTTTATTATTCTGGCAGAAGGCCTTGGGCATCTTATCAAACTTTGGGTCTCTCAGTAAGTAATACAGGGCTGGCAATGGGGAAATGGATTACCTACCTTTTCCCACCTTTAGTTTGTGGATGACACCTCGCTGGCGGGGAGAGCTAGAATCTGGGAAGCTGAGTCTTTTTGGCTCACTCTAGACACTTATATGGTGGCTTCTGGATAGAAGGTCAATGACCATAAATCCTCTATTTTGTTCTTTAACACCCTCGAGCCTATTTAGCGTAGGATTATGGCCATCCTTAGGTTTCAGATACAGTCTCTCCCTCTTAATTACCTTGGGGTCCCTGTCATGGTTGGAAAGCAGCCCAGGCTCTACTGGCAGAAGGTTCTGGACAAACTTAGACTGAAGGTTAATCACTGGACGCACAAGTGGCTCTCTACTATTGGCTAGGTGACACTCTTGCATTCGGTAATTCAAGCCCTCCCTACTTATCGTAGTATGGTGCAGGCTGCTCCAAGATACTTTTTGAAGGAATTTGATGCTCTTTCCCACCAATTTTTATGGGGTGGTAATTTGTTAAACACTAAGTGGAGCCTGCTTAGCTGGGATACAGTGTGTCGGCCAAAGAAGGAAGATGGTCTGGGGCTACAATCTGCAATTTTGTGTAGTCAAGCTCTTACTGCCAAGCTATATTGGCGCTAGTGCTCCATCTCGGCTCATCTTTGGGCCCATATTTTATCTTTTAAATACTACCTCGGGGAGAAGCCAAAGGACATTTCAATACTCCCCCTGGAGGGAAGAGGGTCTATGGTGTGGAACACCCTCAAATGGGGAGCCTAGTTGGTGAAGAGCATCCTCTTTTGGATCTGCAATAGGGGAATGGACACCCTTTTTTGGAGTGACTCCTAGGATGGGTTTCCCCCTCTCTTAGTCTCTCATCCACATTTGTAGCTGCTCTATTATTCTTTGCTTGTGGCTGGATGGAACACGGTGAATCATTATAAGGACACCTTCAGGATGGGCACTGTGGTAGGGTTTCGATGGAAGAATTCCTCAAATTTGCCATAGAGAGGTTCGATAGAAGATCGTCTGGAGTTGTCTATGATACTGGCCTCAAGGGAGTGTAGTTCCTTGTAGGGGTGTGATGTTCTACCCTGGGGGGGTTATCCCTCATGAAATTATTCTGTGTCTACCGGGTACCTTGCTCTTACTAAACAACTCCTTGGGGAGGTGGTGATCTCATGGGGGAACAAAGTCTAGAATAGTTATGCTTGGCCCAAGTGTAATTTCTTCCTTTGGGTGTTGGTTCATAATAGATGTCTTACTTGGGATAATCTTTGCAAACGGGGTTTTTAGGGGCCCTCAATGTGTGTTCTCTATCACGGTAGTGTGGAATCCATCTCCCATCTTTTATTTTAGTGCCCTATCGCCAAGTTGATCTGCCACTTGTGGTGGGATGTGTGGGATCGCCCATGCTGGCATGTTTATTCTTTAGCCAAATTCTATGACCACTTGGGTCACTCCCCCTCTCAAGCTTCATTTATCTAGGTCACTTGGCACATTGGCCTATCCTTTATCCTGTTGTTGGAGAGGAACAGACAAATTTTCCAAGATGTAAGTATTGAGACCAGTGTCTTGTGGGGGAGAATTTTGAGTGCTTTTTTTGAAACTCTTTATGCCAAGTGTGATGTGATGGTGGACTTAGGCTCGGTCGATGCTTAGGTCTATGCACACCTCGCCCCTACCTTCCCCAAGGATATTTCCTTTGCCAATCACAATGCTGCACGTTCCCATGGTCAACTAAAGTGGCTTGTTGATTAGATGGGTTGGTGGATTCCCCCTGATCCTGTTATGTTTAAAATCAATACAGATGGCTTAGCTCACGACAACCCTAGTCCTACTGGAGTCAATGGGGTGGGTCATGATAGCTCGAGTAAGGTGCATTTGCTCTTCTCCATTCACAAAGGAAGGCATACCAATAATTACATGGAAGCTCTGGTGATTTTGGTTGCTGTCCAACAGTGTTGTTCTCTCGGCTGGAAAAGAATTATCTATGAATTTGACTCACAGGTTGTTATTAACATGATGAGTGGTCAGGATCTCGAAACGGCTGAGTGGCACTTGGCTAGAGTGGTGTGTCAGGTTCATCAACTTTGTAATTCTTTTGATTCTATTTCCTTCAAGTATATTCCCCACGAGTGGAATGAAGTGGCTGACTACTTGGCCAAATGGGCCTCTGAGTGTGAGCCACCCTGGAATATCTCAGACTAACAGATGTTACCTTTGGATTTATCTCAAAAGCTTGACTAGTTGATTGATCAGGATAAACTTATGTAATTTTGGTCTTTTCTACTATTAATAATATTTTTACCCCTTTTAGTTAAAGAAAAAGTGATAAAAATAAGAACCAACAAACACAAACACCAAGGGTATTAGGTAGCAACAACTAACATGGTAGTAAGAGGAGGTGGGGGAGGGGAACTATCAGGGTTTCCCATCTAGCAATTGGTGCTTAGAGGATTTGTCAAGTTAGATAATGGTTCTGACCTATCATTTTATTTCTTTTCTTTAGAATACTAACCCTACCAAGAGGGGGAAATGCCAAGAGCCAAGAAAGAAAACTTATCTTGGGGAGGTGAATCTCAATTGCTACCACCACTATGTGTAAAATAGTCAAATAGGCCACCCCATGGGGAAGAGAAGGTCACCAAAAATAGAGAGGAGATTTTCTTTCTTCTATATTGAAGAGGACAAAAATCTTGGCCCCATCCTTGAGAGGGGAAATACTGGTGTAAGGGATCTAGAAGCACTCCAACGACTACACATGGGACATACCCCAAGTGGACCAATAGGGTATAGAGGTGATCCACCTTTAGGAAGACCTTCACCACCTAGAATTTTTATTTGAAGCAAAACATTGGAGATGAAAGTAATTTTTTTAGTCACTAAAAATTCTCATTCTCTAGTATCATTATTTAAAATAGATTAATTTCTAGCTTTTCATATATGAAATAGAACATTAGCACAAACGTTCTTTCAAATAAATTATATCTTTTAGGTAACTTGGTTGAGTCCTAAGAAAAAGTCCACTTTCCACATAAGGAATTCTAGAATAA
>JARHVA010006563.1:695000-710000 GCA_037957365.1 Torreya grandis | reverse complement strand
GTAAATAAAAGTGAAAACTCACTTATTTAGGAAAGCCATGTATAATTTGGGATGATTATGATAAATTAATCTCCAAAGGGTTTGATGTGTTGCTAAAATAATGTGTTAGAAAGGTATGGGGAGAGATAGGAACTCAGTCTAGACTAGATTTTGAGTGTAGCTTTCTTAGATACAATGAAATATCTGGTCCAATGATAAAATACCACAAGATTATTATGAATAAACCAAGGACCATGATTAGAAATAGCTGTATAATGGTCATCATTATCAAAGTGTAACTAGAAAACCTTTTTTCATATTATGTACCCTATCATGTTTGATGTCATGGATTTAGAATTGGTTGTGAACCCACTTATTCAATAAGCTTGGGGGACTCAATGAACAAAACAAACAACAAAATTAAAAGATTAAAACTAGTTTCAATCTTTATAAACTTTAAGAAAATAAAGGACAATATCAAGTAAAGGGGTTTCTATGTTAGAATCAATGACTTGTAAAAGACCTTGAAAACAAATTTCCTTTTCATTTTTAATGGCATGATCATTCAACTATTTCTTAGTGACAAAATTTGATAATATTGATCAAGAGAGTTGTGTCCTTTGCTTGGCTATGGTTTACTCCATGCATGATATTGAGTGGGCCCTTGTTTTTTTGCCTGCATAACCTTGTGGCATATCACATCCTTAATTCACCTATAAGGCTTGCATTTATTACCAATGAGGGTTTCTCGCCATTAGGTGAAGCAAAAATTTATAATGACTTCTCCCCATTATATCATGGTTGTTTTAGATATGGAGAAGAATGATAGAGCATCAACCAATGGCCACCTAAAAGCACCCAAGGAAGTTTGTCCTAAAGGTTTACTATGAGGTAATGCTTCAGAACCTAATATCATATCACCCATTCCTAAATTTAGTTATACATTTCAATGGATAAAGAAAATTTATTTAATAGGATATTTTGTTGGGATAATTCCCTCTAAAATGATGTTATGGTCTTGGGTTCAAAATCACTAGGAAGCTCACGACATTAACCTAGAAAGTGTCCAAAACATGACTACAGGTTTTTCGCTTTTGCTTTTTTAACACCTCCCATATATGAGGAATCCTCCATAAGTCTACCATTTCATATGCTAGGAACACACTTATTTTTCTCTCCCCCTGGACATGAGACTTTATGGTCTCAAAGCACATTGCTCTTAAAATCCCAGTTTGGATTAAATTTCTTGGCCTCCCACTCCCCTGTTGGCACTTTATTCACTAGATAACATCATCCATAGGATGTGTGGTTTATCATGAACAAATAGAGTTCTACTCTATTAGAATATAAAAAAGGGTCTATCTATAAGTAAACCTCTCCCAAGACCTCAAAGAGTTTGTATAACTTCAAGTTGGGGATGTGAGGCACTCCCAATGAGTCCTATTTATCAACTTTCCTGACACTTGATTTTGTTGCCAAGCCATATACCATAAGATTTAGGATTATCCCCTTTAGTTAGATCAAAAAAATGTTTCTAATATCTCCTCCTCTCCCCCAATCTCTCTCCTAAAGCTTGTAAAAAACTAGTTAAGGATGGGTGGACTACAATAGAGAAGAACAACCGCTCCAAAGCCACAAGTGTAGTTGATGTTCCCAAAGGAGGCATGCCATATTTGATAAATGGCCCATATGAGAAAGTGAATCTTCATGTTGAAGCTTTGAAATTAGTTGAAAAGCCTTAGGTATTAAATAAACCTCTAGATGATAGGATCTTGTCCTGAGGTTTTGAGGCCTCTGTGCCCAGTTCTTCTAGATTTTCAAACTCACAACCAACCACTCTTCTACTTCCTACTCGATGGGATGCACACAAACACTATTGTAGACCTCATTGGAGGAGAGATGAGGTGGATGAAGGAGAGTACCAAGCTAACCCTGATGTGAGGAAGCAATTTGATTATTTTTTTAGTGCTAATAGTGGGCACTTTGTGTAGAATCGATATGATGCCCTGAAAGTTTTGGACTCAAAGGACATGTCACTTGACACCTGTGCTCTATGAAATGATTTTCATGTAATGTTTTGGGTCTCATAAACCCAAAATGAGAGTTTGTTGTGCATGATTTTAGGAGGAAGTTTCTTGAGATGGACATTATTTATTTGTAAGAAGTCAAGGTTGTAGATTTTCTATTGATAGTTGTCAATAATTTGATCTGGGAACACAAATATCATTCTTCATATCAATCATGAGACAAGACATGGAGGGGTGAGTGTATTCATTACTCTAAGGTGGTGACCACACTTAGTATAATCTAGCATGGACCCACCAACCGATTAGTATGATTGAAATCCACTCTTTTGACTTTATTAATATTTATGCCTCAAATGATTCCTTGGAATGTACCCATTTATGGTGGTGGATAGAGAATGATCTTCCCAATGTCCATTGGGTATTATGTGGTGACTTTAATAACATGGCCTCTTCTGAGGACAAAGTGGGTCACTTGCCTATGAGGTGGGTAGTTGGTGAAAGGGATGAATGGTTCTACATTTGTACTAAATGGGGAATTTATGACTCCAATTTAACCCATTATCCTACAAATGGAGTTTAGTACACCCAGAGTAATTTCAAGGAAGGCCCCACTCAGGTTCTAAAGCATCTATAGAGGGAATTGATATCCACCCAATTGTATTTATCCTTTTATAGTGATTTTTTCCCTCTAGTATAGGCACTGCTAGATTTTGGTATTTTTGACAACTCCCCCATTTAGTTTAGAGTGACATGGCAATTTATGAAACCCAAAGTCTAAAAAATGTAATTATTCCTAAACACCTATTTGCTCAAACATGGGTTCATATTAGTGAACATTAGAAGAGTTTTAAATTTAGCTCCACATCCTTCCCAAGAATTTAGTTGGATTCTTTGGTGGGATGATGCCATTAGAAGGGCCTCTCACTTTCTATGAATCTATGGTCTCTAACGTGCTAAAATTTGGAGATACTCTTACTCTACTACTTCCTTAGAGCTGATCCACATGGATTTAGGCCTATAAAAGGATCCGTCTAATGAGATGTTAAAGGTTGGGGTTTTCTCCTTACAAAACTACATTTATATTACAAAAAAGTACAATTCCTAGGGAACTAAAGTCAAATCCAGACATCACTAGCTTAAGATTGGGGATAAAGCTTCAAATGATTTCTTTCAGATGCTAAAAACTAGAAGCTCAAAATAGAAAATTCAAGTAATCTCTAAGGCTGTAAATAGACTTATATAAACTCCACATATTATTCAAGCCTTTGTCTACCTTTATCAGTAAGTGATCAAAGCTCAAACCTTCTTGATTGAGTGTGAAATTGTCTTCTAATAATGCCTCATAGTGGTGCCATGCAAGTGTACTCTTGCCAAGTAGGTTTCTAGTGATAAGACACTCAATATTGATGACTTTCATAATGCAGTGTCTCACATGGATAATGATATATCTCCTAGAGTTGATGGCTTTCACTATAAATTTTATAAAACTTTTTGGGACCTTGTGGGCAGTTACTTGCATAAGTTTTATCAAGAAGTGTTTCAATCACGTTCATTGGGTTAAAATATAAATAAAATGAATATTAAATTCATATCTAACTATACAGATCCTAAGCTGATCTACAACTTTTGATCCATAAAACTCTAGAATGTCTCTTATAATATCGTTGTCATGTCTCTAATGATTCACCTCCATAATATGTTACCTTTCATTGTGTGTCTAAAACAACCAGGTTTCATCTAAAGCTGTTATATATTAGATAACATCATTGTAGTTTGGGAGGGATGGACTGGGATAGATAGTCTAAGATATAAGCTATGTTAATTAAAATTGACTTTAAAATATCTTATGACGGCATCGAATGGCCATTCATTTTATCCATGCTTCAAGCACTGGGATTCAGGCCCATCTTCATCCAAACCATCAATATGATTTTTATAAATGTTTTGGCTCTCCTCTCCACTAATGGAGTCACCTCTGAGCAATATGGCTTATTCTACTCCATTCGATAAGGGTAATCATTGGATTGCACCTTGTATGTGCTTATAGCTAAGGGTTTTGGATATCTTCTTAGCAATGCCAAAGCTAGGAGCCTTATTAAGGGAATTTATCTACCTCCAAATGTTGTGAATGTGTAAAAACATATGTAACTTCTTAATAGTCACTTTGTAGATGACACCTTCCTTACCCTCATTAAGGATGAATCTAATGTGGACAATGCCTTGCAGTGTCTCCACACCTTCTACATCACCTCTAGCTCCAACATCCAATGGTAGATTTTTTTTTGCTATAGATAATATTACCTATCTTCATTGGTGTGGGCTACTAAATTTGGTTGGAAGTGGATCCAACATGATGAATTTTTTAAATTTCTTCACATCCCCTTTATTTTTTATGGTTTTCCACTTTTATTGTGTTAATATGTTATTGACAGTGTTGCTAAGAAGCTAGATTACTAGGTGACCAAGTCTCTTTCATTAGAAAAAAATTTCAAATTTGCTCAAAGATTCTTCCAAATAACCATGTGTACAACTCATCATATTGGGCACCTTCTAATAAATCTTCACAAAAGTTAGATAAATTGCTCAGAGATTTTCTTTTGGCCACTTCCCCCCAAGATAAAGGATTCCATAAGGTGACCTGGAAATATTATTGCCTCATGTATGATGCCAGAGGGATGGGACTCATTGACATAGCTCTACAAGGAATTTCCTTATGTACCAAATGGATTGTGTGGGCCATTGAGGGCCAATAAGCTTGGAAGGTGTTTTTCAGACACTATATCACCTCATGCTTGCATAAGGGAAAGAAATCCTAGAAAGGTCTTGGCTTCCCTAATTTCCTTTTCATTCATTCTCTCATCCAAATCATAATATCCTTTGTGGATAAAAGCATCTATAAAGCATTGGAAAAGATTAAGCCATGGCCTCTCTAGAATGGTTCTAGTTTTTGAAATGGGCATTCCTATAACACCGACTCTCTTTTGTGGTCTCCCATTTTTACTCTCACTAAAGTGCCCTTGGTAGAAGTGCCATGGATCAACACTCTCAAACTTTTTTGAAGGGGAATTCATTCTATCCAAGATATATTTTCTAGGATATATTAACATAATTTGATGCAAGGAATGGGTAAAGTTTATAATGTTTTATGGAGTAATGAGAGTATATTTTACATACCTAATATAGTTATTCAATTTATGATACAACCATGGTTAATTTTTCATTGCATACCTTATTTTTTAATATCTCAAACATAAAGGTATAAATGTTGCAAACAAACTAGTTTGTGTGCTCCAGTTTATGTTATTGCCACACATGTTCTCTCTTTATTAACCACCTTCATGGATTTATATAAACTCAAGAATTGATGAGGAATATATTGAATTGGATTTTTCTTGGTCATACTAGAAGAATTCTATTAGATTATCATGAAATAAAAGACAATTATTCTAGAAAGCATGAAAACTATTCTAACAAAATCAAATGACATAAGAAGAAACATAGTTATGAAAGAGGTTACTCTTAAACCTACCATAGAATTATTTATTTCTCTAAGACATATATAAATGGAACAACCATGAATTAGTGCTTCAAAAACTATTCATGTATTGGATATGTTAGTTAATTACATTATATCTCCCTCAAATGGAAAGTATTATTACTGAAGATCTCCCATATCTGAGGTCATACCCATAGGGGGTTAAACATTTCATGATATCCTTTATTCTTATGGGATTTATCCCACAAAATCACTAGGTCATATATTCTAATTGATTTAACCTTTTCTCTTATATCAAACCATCTCTAGACTAGGTCTTGATGTTTGTTATAAATTTGCAAGGCTTCCATCGTTAGATCTTTAATATCTATTATATCCAACAATCAAGACTCTACCTCTTGATTGGGTTCCATATATTTTTGCATAAACTGATACATTGGAAATTTAATAATAATTATAAATACTAATTTTCATCCATATCCTAATAAGTATGGTGAAGCCTTAAGGGCTTACTTATATCTCATTTGATCTGCCCATAATCCATACTTAAGTATATGGTGCCACTCTTAGGGTTTGTTTTAACCTAACTTATTGATATCATCAATAAAGTTTTAATTTATTGATTTAAGCAATCCATTCCCCTATGGGTAGTTATTAGAAGATGATATGATGGTTATTTGGTTACCATGGGCCCATTTAATAAACTTGGATGATTAAACATTGATCCATTGTCAAAAACCAAAGATATGCAGTAACTAAACCTAGTTTTGATGTTGTCTTTAAGAAAATTGATCACATATTATTCTCTAGAATTCCTTGTCATAATATATTATATACATTTAGTGAATTAATATTTAGTTATATTCACAAAATTTTGCTTTGATAAGAATTTAGTTTTATGACATCCATGAAATCTAAGCCCCACTAAGCAAATACTCTTTTTTCAATTATAAGATGGAATGATATTGTTGCTTACACTTATCTCATTACCAAGACCTGAAATTGGTGGCATGTTCTCACATGATTGTGTGTGTCCTTGAAGACTGTTAGCGAAAATATCCCATTTTAGTAATCTTATGTGTTGTGGTGTTTCTAAAAGTATGACCACTTCTTATATTTTTGTGCTAGTTCTCAAGGATATATTAAGGTTCTTCTTTGGATATGCATCTAAAGTAGATGCCTTCATAATTTATTCTATATAGAATCCCCTTATTATTTATATAATGATCATATTTAAGCCTAAAATATCTATTTTATTCTTTGTTGTGTTTTGGGGGTAGGTCCCTATGAGTAGATATTGAATGATATTTTTATACCAGTCTCATGTAGATACTTAGGTCTCAATAACCCCTTTAATGGTGATGTAGGGTTAGACTCAATCATAAACTAAATGATATGCATTATAATATGAAAATTTTAGTAATCTTTATTTATATCTCAAGCTAATATAATGGTTCCCTCCATTTTCCTCTCTACTCTGCCAATTTGTTTTATCCTAAAGTGAGATTAAAATAAGCGTCCAATACAATAACAATAGTTTTATTCCTCAAGATATAATGTTAAAATTTATTTATTTCTTTGAAAAAAGTAATGATATGTTTATCTATCATAGAGTACTTGAGTTTTGCATCCTTAGATTTTTTCTCATAAATTAAACAAGATGTTCACTTTCATCTTTGTTTAGGTAAATACAACAACAATTATATGTTCTGAACTAAACAAATACAAGTAGTAGTCAATGTTAATAAACACTAAGACCTGACATATGAAATATTTGATTTCTTAAAAATAATTTTGAGCTTTAGGTGTCTATTCTAATTTGGTTTATTGCTTGACCATTGCATTAAAAGGACTATCAATTTATACAAAAATAGAGATAAACTTCTTCAAAAAATTATTATTTCCAAAGAAGGACTTGAGATATTTCTTACTATTTAGGAATGCAATATTTAAAATTCCTTGAACTTTATATAGATAAATAATGATCCATTATTTAGTGATAATGTGACCTAAATATTTAACCTTGATAACACTAAATATGCTCTTCTTCGGGTTGATCAAGATGAGAAACATTCTGTATCTTTCAAATAGTGATTGTAAATGACTGACATGATCAATTATGTTCTATGAGAAAATAATGAGTTCATACATGTAAATTATTATGCATTTACCTATGTTGATTAGGCAAGAAGAAACTATTTTGTATGTATAAGTAACCCACTTCCTGGTAAATGCAGTCTTCATCCTATCTTTAGATTCATTCAAAATCTAGTTATACCCGAGAATCCATCTAAGAAGAACGTCATTATAGAAGCTATCACTATCTAGATCACTTCATCTAGAGAAGATAGGGCTAATTCTATTTCTCATAAGCCTTGCTAAGTTCCTAAAATCAAAATAGAACTTCATTCACCCACTCTTTTTTCTGACTAAAACCAAATTGGCAACCTAAGTTGAGTGACTAAAAGGGAACACTATCCTATTAGTTAATGATTTATGCATTTCCTTCTACATAAGGTGTTCCGAGATTGGGATTGACTAGACTTTGTATCTAACTAAATGGCTTATGGTATAGTTTTAATGGGATCATATGGGTGAAAAATCCTGGGTTGAAATTTTTTAACTCTTCTTAAGTCCATGAAATCACATTCTTATATTAGATAAACAAATCCCTCACCCTTTGATTTTATTCTTGAGTGTAGGTGAGAGTAGTGTTGATAAAACATGGATTACTTTCATCCCCTATGTTTTTATTATTAAACTCAGATTCATTAACTTTGGGTTATCTTTTTTTCTATTATTGGGGATCCATATTAAATTCTCTCTCCATGGAAACTATTCATAGAGGAATTTTGATTTTATTTAAGTTGAATGACTTCTTCCTCTACCAATTCATCTAGATATAAACACTTAAAATATTTATCATCAAAGATTTAGGATTGAAAGTCTCTTAAATTAGTCAAAAATTGGACATTTTGTATGTCATCATGAAACGCCTAATTTTTTTTATATTATCATGAACTTATGGTCAAGGTACAAGCTCTATAGAAAACCTCTAAACATTGGATTTATGTAATGGTGCCAAATTGGTAGTTAAATTAGCCATAAAATCAAAAACCTAGTTTTATTCTCTAACAAAAACCAATATATTTAATCTCAAGCCTTATGTTTGTACCTCTTAATATCTAACAACTTGTACTTATTCTAGACCTGATTAATCACCAGTTATGAATCTCCAAGTATGTGGAGTTCCCTACCATTATGCTTGAGAGTAAACTACAACCCAAAAATTAGTGTTTATAATATATTATTTATTAAGGGAATTTCAACCCATATGATGTTAATAAATTATTATCTTATGGTTTAAAAATTTTGACACCAACATTTGATCTTTGCTTGGATCTTGCACCATCAAAATAGAGAATTTATAACTGCAAAGGACCCAAGATTTCTTGTTATTTACTTAAAATTTCATGGTCAATGTGTTAATCCCAAGATTATGATATTTGTATCTAACCTATTCATTTTTAACACTGTAATACGTAATGGGATGTTTCATCTTTTTCCCTTAATCGATTTGAATTTGATTTTAAATACCCATCCATGGTGACTGTATGTGGGATAAGTATGTCACCATATATCCATTCAATGTATTTGACTAGTGTCTACTTAGAATTAATTCATACCCTTATAGGATGTCTACCATAATTATATCAATATTCATTTATACATATGTCTCAAATATGACTTGAATAAGGATGTTAGTTACTTTCCCAAAAACATGATCTATTGTCTTTTCTATCTATAAAATCATCTTCTTAGATGGGATTGGAGTTAAATTCATCTTTTAGTAGATGAATGATAGCATTATAGTAGATTAAACAATTGAATAAATTAAGTAGTTGTGTATATTATTACAAAATGCTCTAATCATTAACAAGAAAGGAGGAAATTATGGATTGATTTTGTAGATGACATTTGTATGTGTATACTTTTGTTTGTCTATAACAGACTTCCTTGTGATATAATTCCAAAAGAGCTTTATTTATTTAGTAATTTGAGCCAACTCATGGAGGGCTATGTTCACTTTTATCTTATTCATATCTTACATGATGTTTTAGCCCATTTTTATATACTTATGTGTCCAATAGGTGATCATTACCCTTTTAAAGAGATGGATTATTATCGAACTTCAAGTTTAGGGCATAACCATATTATTTGAAGGAGTAGACATGGTGAATGGTTTATTTTTCCTCAAATTGTAATTACTTCTCTAGAACTAATTAAAAACATGTACCTTAACTAGATTATCCTTTGACTCATTGTCATCTTTGCTTGGAAAATCAAAATCATGAGTTTTGAAGACAATAAATTTATTTGAGGAATTGGGAGCATGGGGTAACTCTGGTGGATTATTCATTAAATCCTTCCTCACCATTTATCTTTGGAATATTTCTAATGCTACACAAAAATAAACACAATCAAGTTTAGCATGATATGATGTGTTATGAACCCTACACCAATTGGGTAAGGCTATATTTATTATGTTGACCTCTAGTAACCTATTAGCTTGAACTTCTTATGTATTATTAACATGATTGTTGAATGGTATATTTTATTTGGAAAACCTAAAAATCTAGTTAATTTTTAACCTTGTATTATTACACGTTTGATTTTACATGTTCATAAAGTCATTATTCAATTTATGAACCATACTTCATATAGAATCAAATTCTACCTTGGTATAATATACATTTAGAGTGGTTATTATGTTGACTAGGATTGAATGTTAATTCTGTTGATTATTGATCATATGTACATGCTAGTTTAAAAATCCATAATTCTTATTTGGTGTCATAATTATTAGAGGAGGAAATACATACACTTGATTTTGATCATATACCAAAACATTTTGATTTACCTGAAGTACAAAACTCAAGGCTTTAAATCTAGCATTGAGACTAATAAATCCTAGTACCTTAGGATTAATCCACCTATCAATGTTAATAGCCTCATCATATGACAAATCTAACATATAAACAGTAGTAACCCTTAATACCAACATTGTTTTCATTGGATCCACAATGTTCTTGTACATATCTATGGCTGAAGCTTCTAATGGCTTATATGTATTATTCACCTAAGTGTACATAATTTGGAACTTGACATTGACAACATGGATTGGTTCATTGGGATCCCTATTCATATTGATGAAGTATTGATATATAAGATTTGGGTCAGTAACATGCCCAAATTAAGAAAGAAAATAATTTGGGAATCATCACATAAACTAATTAAGCATTTTTATAATTTATGGTACCAGTCATATGCAACATCTTGTAATGTGAATGGTAAAATCCTACATTGAATGTCTTCATGAATATCAAGGCATACTTATAAGACATGATATGTTATTTAATCATTCTTCATCCTATGGGAGAGAAAGAAGGTAGTTAATTATCTAGATTCTTTGATAGATTATTCACATCAACTAGAACAATAATATAAAAATTGAGTAAGCATGGGTGATCTATAGGCTAATTAATATGTTTAACCACTCTCACTAGAGATGGTTTTAAAGATCAAGGTATCATGGGGAAAATTGGTATAGTTTTATGTATTCAATGAATCGGTAAAGGTGAGATAAAGATAATATATTGATACCTAGACCTAGTTACTCTCAAAGTTGTCTCCAATGTAACTCAAATGTAAAGGATAACTTATTCTAGATAAAAACACATGAAGTTTGCTCCTAGCACCAATTTATATTTATTTAATTTTTATGCACATGATATACAATAAGGTAACTAATAACATTATGTGATTAGAAAAAGAATTGACTCCAAGGAATGAGCTATAGGTATGGATTAGACAACCGGTTGGTGGAGTAGTTGGTTGAGCATGCATGTTGCTAACTAGGTGTGTATGGGTAAATAAAACCTTAAATAAATTGAAACCTATTTGATTTGGATAGAAGGAAACTTATTATAAAGTGGGTATATCTAAAAAATAAACTCCAAAAAAAGGGGAGGGTAGAGAAGAAAAGGACTCTATGATCACAAAAGGTATTACATCCAAACTAGTATCATTCATAGATAAGTGTCTGAAATTGGTATTTGTAGATATTAGTTATTTCTCACAAACGTACAAAAACAGTGAGGTATTCCAAGGATATATGATATACTATACTCCAATACATTAGATAAAGATTGATTTTGTTTAGAGTAGAATTTGCACATCCTTATAACAATAGATTGTAACTCAGGTTAGGGAGGTATCTAAGTTAGTTTTTTTTCTCACTCCTAGAAATTTATACCATGGGAAACACTTCTACACATCAAGATAAAATAAACAATCAACCCCATTACATAAAGTTAATAATGTTTACTAGTCATCCAATCGATATTGCACATTTTATATCATCATAAACTATTGATAACAATAAGGAATACTAATTAATGTTTTCATACTTCAATTTATTGAATCAACCAATAAGAAAAATAAAACATAGTTAATTACATAAATTTGGATAATAAATACATAACATAGTTACATGACAATCTAATTATTTCTTCTTGTATTAATGAAATTTTCAACCATAATGAAATGAGTGAATTACAAGTATAAATAAATTTGGAAGGGTTTACTGCATATTCCAAATCCCTTCAAATTAATAGATTATATTGTAGTAATTAAAACAAGAGTTCTAATTGGATGTAAACTTTACATGTACAATTAAAGCTAGCCAGAACTATGTCATCAGAATAAGGTTCACTCTTACAAAATAATGCAATGTGTGCATGTTACAAAATTCTTATGCTAAATCTTACATGTATTTATTAAGTAATAATAAACTCTAGTTATTACTATCAATTTACATGAAAAATATATATAACATTAACTTCATAAAATTATGTTTTACTCAGAAATAGGTCCTACATGACACTTGATCTATTCAAAGGCACAAAAGTGGTCAAAGGAGTTAGACACTTGATCTAGTCAAAGGCACAAAATTGGTCAAAGGAGTTAAACTAGTTGGTGGAATTAAGATTGATATTATAGGCATGGCCTATTTCTTTGCCTCTATATCTTTATAATACTTGGAACTAATATAATTCTAAACTCTATTTGCATCCATGTTTAGAAAATATGGCATATGTTATCTAGTTACTTTTTCAAATAATTATGCATGATTAGATTTCATGGCTATGAACTCCACCCAAAATATTTCCACTTCAGTTAACTTCTTCATAGAAAAACTTAGTTCTTATTCAATTTCCTCCAACATACACCCATGAAGACTATACTTGAAATTAGTAGATACTTGATGGAGTAATTTATAAAAATTAGCCCAATACATGAGTTTCCATAAATAATCTCTAGCTTTAGATAGCTTTAACACTCATAAAATTTGTAGACCCTATTTCTCATGCTCTATTATCTTTGGGATCTCATGCTTACAACATCCTTATGACCACCAAATTGACAGAATTGGCTACTTCATGTGGTGTCAATAGATCTAGATGGATGAAGGACACATTAGTTTTATATAATATAAGTAAATTTAATTTATTCTCATCTTCTTTGAAGTAATTGAATAATTTAGATGTTTCAACAATATGGGGATACAATTGTATTCTTATTTAATTGATGGTGTCCATAATATTACATAACCTAAAGGATGATTTCTAGACATAGTTCTTAATTTTCCTAGGAAAATGCATAATTTGTTATTATTCTCACACATAAACCACCTCTTGTTGTAACTCTATCCTAGATTGCTCAGTGCCTACATATGTTTTTCTCAAAGCCTCTATATGATTCTAGAAATAGGGTACAAAATATTCATTATAGAGAGACTATCTAATTATCTTATTATTTATCTTGGATAGATAGAAAATGTATTACATTTATTCTAAATTCAATCCCCTAATAGATTTATCTTCTATTTTTATTTTCTTTATCCTCTACACAAATTGTATTGATTTATCAAAAATATGGCTCATAGTGGGCAGCTCTGTTATTATCAAACTTGGTTTTTGTGTAGCTTAGGATTTTAATCAAATCAGCTAGGAGAATGATCAAATAATTCATCATTAGACCACCCACCCTACCCAAATATATACTGCTACCAAATTCCATATTCAACCTAGCTAATTTTCCATGTTCTTACAATCACCAAAATAATACATCAGCAGTATTTAAATGAAATACCAATATCCAATATAATATATCAAATTTTGAGCTGAAATAAATATCAATTCATAATAATGAATCTCATCAAAATTTTAATGAAAAAAATAATCTTAATCTACAAAATCAAATTAACATTAGCAGAAAACACTAATCATGGTAATTAGTATCTGACTAAACATCAAAGTAATGTCTCAAAGGAAATGAAAATGCATGAAAATTTGAGGTCATGACATCCTCGCCCTCTTAAAGAGGATTCATCCCAATGACTAAAATAACCATCAATAATGTTTCCTAAAAAGTTGTTAATATTACCAAGAAACATATCGTTCACTCAATCAATCTTATTGAATTAAAATTTTCAAAATATCATTATTTCATAATTTAACACAAAATCTAAATCCACAAACCTTCTTGATGATCTATGGCCTCAGGCATTTGGTCATCATTCCCTAATTCTATATTAAGGTGAAAACCCATTGATAAAAAAATATCAATAATAAATTAATGTTCACACCATGACCTAGTCATCGTCCCCTTATATGTTCAAGCCATTGAGTCAATAATAAACATGATCAATAGAGAAACTAGCAAGCATCAAGACTATAAAAATCATGAAATCACCAAACTAATGAAATAGAGGAAAAACACAAGAGAAATATATGCCAACCAAGATAAAATTAATGTATAAATGAACTAAGGCATAAGAATATGAAATGTCAAGTCAACCACAAAATAAGACTATAACTCATAATCAACTTGACTAGGATAATGATCAAATAGCTCATCATTAGACCACCCACCTTACCTAGATATATACTACTACCAAATTCCACATTCAACCTAACTCATTTTCCATGTTTTTAAAATCACTAAAATAATGCATTAGTAATATTTAAATAAAATACCAATTTTCAATATAATAAATCAAATTTTGAACCAAATTAAATATTAATAAGATGACAAAAAAGTTCTGAAATACATCTTAATTGATATCAAATGATCATAACACTGACTCTCATCAAAGTTTTAATGAAAAAAAAACCTTAATCTAGAAAATCAAATTAACATTAGTAGAAAAAACTAATCATGGTAATCAATATCTAACTGAATATCAAAGTAATGTCTCAAAGCAAATGAAAATGCATCAAAATATGATGTCATGACATCCTCACCTTCTTAAAGAGGATTTATCTTGATAACTAAAATAGCCATGGATAATGTGGCCTAAATTTTTTATAATATTACCAAGAAACAAATCTTTCACTCAATCGATCTCATTAAACTAAAATTTTCAAAATATCA
>JARHVA010006563.1:625000-690000 GCA_037957365.1 Torreya grandis | reverse complement strand
CAATGTTTTATATTAGGAAATTTATTCTGATAGTGATTATCACTATATTCCCAATATTGAATAGTAGTATGAGGTGTTATAGTAACAATATTTTCTCTCATGGTAGGTACATGTAAGTTACCCTAATTTACATTATTCTTAAATTCTTAGTTTTCAGAGAATTTTGGTTATTAAAATTATTATTTTTCCATTAAAACGTGTTTAAAACACTATTTATCCTTTTGAATCTATCATTATAATAAATACTTTTGAATATTTTAGTTAAGGGAAAAATATTCTTAGCCTTAGTTTACTATTTATTCGGTTTAAAATATTGTCTTCATTTTTTCTAAGGCTTTTCTTTCTCTTCTTATCATTGAATAGATTCAATGGTAACTACCAAGGTTATTGTGTTGGTCATATTGACATCATGAATCAATATTTCTTTCATACCTAGCTTGAATTTTGCTAATTTTTTCTCCTCATCATGAATATAATTCCCATGACACAATAATTTCAAAAACTTGTTCTTAAATTCAATCACAAACATATTCTCCTATTTTAGTAACTATAAATTAGTTATTTTTTCTTACAAAATTACCACTTTGAGATATTTTTGAAATTGGTTCTCAAGAATAGAGTTGGTAATTTTTAAAGATTGATATCTTTCTTAGACATATAGGTGATTCCACCATAATTTTATAGTTATAACTAGTTCATAAGTTACTACCCTTGCATTCACATTTAAGGGTGTATTATGTTTATTAAATTATTTTTTCAAGTGAACCAATCATGCATCAATTATGTTTCCTAATTCCTCATCTAAAAAATTAGGTGGTGGAATATTTTATAATTTCTTGATGGTGTGATCAACCACCATCAATGGTAACTCTTGAAGTTTTTTCTCACCTCCTGGTCCATTGTCTAACCTTGGTAATTCTTCTTTAAAGACACCCTTAATGTTGTTCAATCTACGTTCTTAATTTTTTAATTAGATTTGTAGAGAATTTAAGGATGTTAAAATATAATTAATGAATTATTCTTGATTATTAGTTGAATTACCCAAAATAACATTGGCATTTAATTCTTTGGCATTACTACCAACATTGTTAAGAGGAGGTTCTTCTCTAACAACATTGATATTTTAGATTCTACATCCTATACATCTACTTATAACTGAGTTATCATTACCTTAGCTGTCATTATTTTCAACACCAAACCATGTTCTAACCATCCTAAGGTAGAAAAATAATAATTTAGGTATATTTAAATAGAAAAAATCGTCCCCCAAATTTCCCTAGAGAATAAAACCTTTAATTTGATACCAAAATGTCACAACCTATTTTTTTAAACTATAATATTTACAAAATAAAATGCTAATTTTCAACATGATTCAAGAAAAAAAATATCTTACAAGTGTTATTAGGACCATAAATGCATTATGTCGAATACATCTACTGAACCGAGGTTAGAAACTCTTTAGGGATTTTATTAGGAAAATAATTTACAAATAAGACATGTACATGGGTTATATTAGTGAAATTTCATCTACAATCAAAATCCAATCTAATAATCTTACCTTCTAGTTCTTCTTAGTAGTACTTTATAAAAACTCATAACTTTTCTTCAATGCTTGAAATGAAATATAAAATAATTTATTGTAGAATCATCATACTAATCAACATGATAAATGTAATACTACCTTATCTAAGGTGTTGAGTTAAATAAATGATGACATCTATTAGAATATTACTTCAACCAATACTTATAAAACTAATACAATATAACTCATTTAAATAATATTTATCTTAATGGTTGGGAGTAGGCTATTACTATCAACTATTTCTACCGACTTAAGTCATGTAAACATGAAAAATAGTTTTAGCATCATTTAAAATATATTTAATTCACATACCAAAAGTGTTAATTATATATTAAAAAATATATTAAATATAATCAATCAAGAGATGATAAATAATTAAATATTCTTATTACTAACAAACATTACCACATAAATGGTTATCTCTTCAACACAAATCATAGCTCATTATTCTTAACCAATTAATTAGATCCAAACATAAATCATAATTAAATTAGAACTTGACCATCCTACAACTATGACATAGTATGTGTTTGGAATATATATTCCATGTTTTCATATGGTCTCAATTCATATGCTTTTTTATAATGAAATACAATAGGATTGATTAATATGTGAGAAAAAATAAAACAAAGAAATGTATGCTTCAATAACCATGATTATTAAACATTTTCATAAGATCAACTATCAAATTCCTAGGATGCTTCATAGTGCTTCTAGGTTTACTTTGATTAAATAAATAACCCATTGTCCATATACTTACTAGCTTGTTTTCATATAAAAATTTATACCACTATGTAAAAATCTAATATACATTCATACAATAGACTTTATTATGTATACATTGATCTATATATATTATTATAAAAAAACAACCTGTGTCCATCCATTTGCTCTTAAAACATAATGGATACTAATTAAGTTTATAGTTCATTTCCTAAAGTCTCAATGAACGAAAAGGAATTATTCAATCCTATTCCTCAAATTTATCATTCCGTTTAGCTGAAGTCTTAACCTATTTCAAAAAAATTATACTTTCAATGGTTCACAAAAATAACAAGATTTAACAAATAGTATATCCTCTTTTACTTAATGTGGAAATAGTATCTTTACTCAACCATTAAAGACACATTATATAAGCTTAACTTAGTAAAATAAAATTCATTCCAAAACATAAATATTTCATTGACCTTTAAACATTTCCTTAAAAAATAAAATAAAGGAAAATATCATTAATTCCTTTAGTATTTACCCAATTCATATATATCTTTTGTACTTTAATCTAATGGAAAACCAATTCATTCCAAAGAAGTTAATTAAAGACAAATCAATTTAATCTTTAGTTACAACAATTTATTTATAATAATATTCATATATAGATGTATGTTATTTTTTATAACTCCAATACACGTTTAAAACCATCTATCTAACATGAAGTCTTTTATCAACAAAGGATTTACTACCAACACCCATATTTGTCCTTCATATCAATATTAATGCTGAATATTAATTCAACAATATTTCATTGATATATATAAATGGAATCTTTTCATTTTTATTACACTTCATTGATTGAAATGATTACAATACAAGTTACTCATATTCAAAATAATCCTACAGAATAGGTTTACAATTTATCATTAAAATATATGAATTCATAAGATTGCTAAGAACTAAAAAAACTAATGAAACAACACTTCATAATTTATTCATAATCAGCCTAGAATGAAATAAGAACTTATTCACTTTTTCATCAAACACACAACACAAATGAAACAATTTATTTTTGAATTGCTGACAAGCTAAAATCAATCAAAACCCCCCAAAAAAACCCAAGAAATTATGCCATGTCTAAGTATCAAGTGACCAATCCACCCTTTCCATCCCAATGAGACCTTGTTGGATGCTCTAGGCCACCCCATCCATGAGTTGAATGTGAATTTTTCATTAGATATATCATAGAATGGGTAAAATAAGAACCAATTTTTTTATCCAACTAAATACAAATAAAATAATATATCAAAACATAAAATAGTCTAATGAGAATAATAATCCCAAAAGGAATTTAACCAAAGAACATAACAACAAAATCCATTGAATGGGCATGGAACAATGAATGATTTTTAATAGAATTAGCATATAACCCTTAGTTTTAGTTATGGAATGTTTTATATTTTTTTGAGGCCATATGTGACCATATGAGGGTTTGAAATTATAGTTTAATTATAAATTTAGGTTTTTTTTATAAATTTATAAATTGTTTGTTTTCATAACTGGACTTGAAATTTAGTTGAAATTCATGTGATAGGTTAATGTTATTATTTAGATTATTTTAAGATCTATACATGATTTCCTATGAAACTTATTAAAAATAATAGGTGCTAAAAATAAAAATTTAATTTTTATTTATTTTTCAAGTCCCAAATTTTGTAAGTCAATTCCAATTTTGAGTTAAGGCTTATTTATGCATGGTTTTAAATTATTTGAATCATTCAATATAAATCAATACATAGTATTTTTTTATAAGATTTTACTATTGGTAATTTATTTATCCTGATAGTATTTAGGTTCATTATTTTGTATTAGATCAAGTTTGAATCTTGGATGTGTAAGAGATGGTGAGAGGACAAGGAGGAATTGCTTAGATGAACTAGACTACGCAACAGATGCATAGGCAAGTAGAATAATTAACCAATATCAGTGTGAATCAAAGATTTAAAAAATAGTTTAAGATGATGTCAAGGATGACATAGATCATGAAGATAAAAATTTTCAAGTGGAGGAGAAATAATCACTGCCATCATCAATGAAAGATAGGATTTTTAGTAGTTTAAAAGGAAGGAATGAATGAATCAAGATTGACATTCTAGATTATGGAGGAAGTTTAAAACAGAGGAATTGATAGATTGGATAAACAACATGGATAATTTTTCTCAATGTAGAAATATGAGAGAAGATAAGAAGGTAAAGTTTGCATGCACAAAATTTAAGGGTCATGCAATGATCTAGTAGGATCATGTGTAGAAGGAAAGACAAAAAAAAGGAAAAGAGATGATCAATTTGTGGAAAAATATGGAGAATAATATGAGGGAGAACTTTTTTCATATGAATTATGGACAAACCTTATACACTAGATTTCATAAATTGAGATATAAGGATCACAGTAAACAAGAGTACATAAATGAGTTTTACAAACTTTTCATATGATTAGATGATGATAAAATAGAAGAGTAGATTGCCACAAGGTATGTAAATGGTTTAATGTTTTCTATTAAAGATGATTTAATCATGCATATAGTACTTTGCATGGAGGAAACTTATTAGTTAGATTTGAAGATAAAACAAAAATAAAATAGACATAATTTTAGAAGAGCATCTATTGGGCCAAAAAGAGAAAAATCCCCTCTAATAAGGGGATGAGGTGGATTTAATACAAGAAGAGGTGGGTTTAATACCACTAAAGGATAATCTTCACATGGTCCAAAAAATTAATAAGATAATAGACAAGGGTTTCAAAACTAACAAAGAGGAATAATTTTTCAAAGAAGATGAAGTTATGGTGGTGGTAGAGGATGGTTTTCAAAACAACACACATCTAATGTTTGTTATAGATGTGGGGAAGAAAGGCGTAACATGTCTGAGTGTCGAAAATAAAAATATAAATAAAGGAGATAAGAATATTTCCCAGGAGTTAATTTAGTGGAAGCTGAAATATGAGAGCAAAATATTGATGTTAGGATAGCAAATATTGGATAAAATCCCGTGATGAGAACAATAATTGCTCCAAGAGAAGAACATGTGTATAATAAATAAGGTGGTGATGCATGGATGAGAAAAAATATCTTTAGTATAAGTTGTACTTTAGGAGGTAAGATATGCAAGGTAATTATAGATGGTGGTAGTTTTGAAAATTTTGTTTCTAAAAATATGATTGAAAAACTAGGTTTGTATTGTGAAAAACATCCTAATCCTTATCATATTTCATGGTTTAAGAAATAAAATTAAGTTATAATAGATAAAAGGTGTTTAATCAAGTTTTGTATAGGTAAACCTTGCATCGATTAAATATGGTGTGATGTTATAGCAATAGATATATGCCATGTATTATTGAGAAGGCCATGGTAGTTTGATAGAAAAAAAATTCATGATGGAGTAAAGAACACATATACTTTATGGAAAGGTAGTACGAAGGCAGTTTTATTACCTCTTAAATAATAAGGGTATGATTAAAACATGCTAAGTGAAAAATAATTTATCAAAGACAAGAAGATCACAAGCAATCAATATGAATTAGTAGTAAAGAAAGAAGACATAGATGTGGTGCAAATACAAATAGAAGTATAAGTAGGGTTAAAATAATATGCAAATGTTATACTTGATGAGATACCAAAGGTATACCACCAATCAAATATATTTATCATCATATTAATTTGATTCTAAGATTATATTTACCCAATAAAGTAGCTTATAGGATGAGTCCAATAGAACATATAGAATTAAATAAGTAGGTTATTGAATTGGTGAGAAAGGATGTAGTAAGGGAGAGCATGAGTCATTATGCAATACCAGTGTTGATATCTCCAAATAAAAATAGAGGGTGGAGGATGTATGTGGATAGTAGAGTAATCTTAAAATTACAATGACATACAAGTTTCCTATACCTCATTTATATGATATGATGGACATTCTTACAGGAGAAAGATATTTTACCGAGATTGATCTAAGGAGTGGATACTATCAATTTCAGATTTCTGAAGGAGATGAATGGAAAAGAGAATTCAAGACTAGACATGGTTTATATCAATGGATGGTAACATCACTTAAGTTATATAATGCACCTTGCACATTTATGAGGGTGATGAATACAGTGGTATGAGAATACAGTGGTATGTTTATGGTGGTTTATTTTGATGACATTTTAATATTTAGTAAGAATAAATAAGAGCACTTAGAAAATTTTAGAATGGTATTAGAATTGTTAAGAAAATAAAAGATCTAAGAAAATTTAAATAAGTGCAAGTTTTTTTAAAATAGTTTTGTTTTTTGGGATTTGTAGTTTGAGAATATAATGTAAAAATATATGAATAAAAAGGAAATCAAATTTTGAGTGGCCTATCCCAAAGAGCACCCCATAGGTAAGAATTTTTGATGGGATAGTAAATTTTTATAGAAAGTTTATTAAGAATTATAGTAGTCACAAGAGGAAAAGAATTTGTATGGATAAGGGTAGAAACAAAAATATTTGAGTTATTGAAGAATAAAATTATAGAAAAACCTATTTTAGCATTACCATATTTTAGTAATGTGTTTAAGGTTAATTGTGATGTTTCATTTGTGGGAGTTGGTGATCTATTAATTCAAGAAGGGAAGCCAACAACATATTTCATGGAGATGTTAAATGAGATAAGATCAAAGTATTCTACATATGACATTTAATTTTATGTCATTGTACAAAAATGAATACATTAGAGGCACTATTCGGTGCCTATATAATTTATCCTATTTATTGATTATGATGCTTTGAAGTATGTAAACAATTAAAAGAATGTAAATAGTAGGCATGAAATGTGGGTGTATTTATTTTCTGGTTATAATTTTATGTTGAAGTGTAACTTTTTAAAACAAAATCATGTATCTGATGCTTTGAGTAGTCAATTGAGTTTGATAACTACTATGGTGATTGAAGTAGTTATGTTTAACCTTATTAAATATGTATATGTTAGTGATCCAATTTTTGGAAAGGGAGTTGAATAATGTAGGTTTGCATTGATAGGTGATCCATTTAATGTGTATGAAGCATATATTATGTAGGATGGTTATCTCTTTAAGGGGAAATAATTATGTATTCCAATTGGGTCTCTAGGAGATAATATAATAAGATAATTACATAGTGGTGGTTTGGCTGGACATTTTGGTAAGATAAAGATAATAAATTTGATGGAGGAGAAGTATTTTTTGAAAAGGATGAAGAGATAAGTGATAATATATGTTTTAAGGTGTAGAATATTTTAGGGGGAAAGATGATATGCATAAAATATAGGTATGTACATTCCATCACCAGCTCTAAGATGACCATGGATAGATTTGAGTATAAATTTTGTATTGGGATTAATAAACACACACAGAGGTAATGATTCAATTTTGGTTATTGTAAACAATATTTGTAAAATGGTTCATTTTTCTTTCACATAATAAAACCAGTGATGCCACTAGAGTTGAATAATTTTTTTATGGATATTGTGAGATTGCACAGTGTTCCAAAAACCATTACATTAGATAATGACATGAAATATATAAGTTGTTTTTTAGGGACTTAATGGAGGAAGATGGAGACTAAGCTAAAATTTAGTACTGCATACCATCCCTAAATAGATGGATAGTCAGAAGTTGTAAATAGGGGCTTGAGAAATTTATTGAGATGCATAGTTAGATAGAAATCAAAGCAATGGGGCTTGATTTTACCACAAGCTAATTTTAAATATAATAGTTTAATTAATAGATTAATAGATAAATAAAAAATTTAGATTATTTATGGAAAAAATCCTATGGGTTTTTTAGAATTGTTATAGCTACTAATTTTAAAATGATTTAATGATGATGCAAAAAAATTTGTAGAACATATACAACAATTACTATAAGGAATAAGAAGAAAGTTGCAGGAAAATAATGAAAAGCATAAAACACCAACAAATGTCAGAAGAAGGTTAAAAATACTTGAAGTAGATTTAGTGATTGTTTACTTGAGGAAAAAGAGATTTATGAAAGGCACATATAACAAATTAAAGTACAATAAAATTGGACGATGCATAATTTTGAATAAAGTCAATGACAATACTTACGAGGTGAGTTTTGATAGAATATTTAATGTCTAAGTGGGACAATTTAGACCCTTATCATACTTTGGTTTATTATTAAATAATAATAATTAATTATTTATTAAACATGAGGTGAAAACCTCATGTAAATAAATAATAAAATACTATGATATGTTATTAACCAATTAAATTAAATGATTCTTAAGAAGGATAGATCCGTCAGTTGTAATGATCACCTCCCCTCACATTTAATGTAAATAGGGTTTTATCCCTATCATATTATTCACTATGAATACACTTAACGAATTTAATATTTATGTGTGGTTAATATTTACAAAGATTTTGTGAAGGCTTATGTGAAGAAGTGAGAAGGGAATTCTTTGTATTGGGGTGCAATGTTTTTTAATTTCTTGAATATCATTTTAAAGCATTTATTATCCTCTAGAGGTTTTCCCACCTTAAATTCTTATGTACCATGTCAATTTTGTGTGTGTTTTACCATCATTTATTCATCTAGATTCAATATATATTTTATATTCTATTGATTTTATCATGAAATCAGAGCCATGAGATGATTGGGTGATTAGAAAGAGTTTTTTTTTGGAATATTTAAAGCTTTGTCAAATAAATTTTTATTTATCTGAGCCTAGTATGATATGTTGTATGACTTTGGGGGCATACTATACTTTTTTCGGATCATTCTTTGCTATGTGGAGTATTAAAGTTTAGTATTGGGTCTTTTAAGAACTTAATCAAGCATCCAAAGTAACAAAATATCATCCTAAAACCTCTCTTTTCCACCATTTTCATAGAGTGACCATAACTAGCTTGAGAAAACATAAAAAAATAATTTGTAGTCAAAATTTATTTTTTTAAATTCCTTCATTGTTAAAAAAATTATGAAAGATTGAAACAATTTTTAATATGTTTTAGTGCCTATACAAGTTTATGGGCTCTCCAAAGCATTACTAGGGTGCCATAATTTAGCTTCGGCAATTCAAAATATTGAATTCTTCATAATATATTTTATTTTGATGGTCTAGATGTTTTTATCAAATAAAAATAGGAGGTTTGCTAAATTTTCAAGTAAATCTGAGACCTATACAAGGAGATCTCAGCTCTTGAAATTCTAAAGGGGCACTATTATGAAGCTACAAGTATTTATATTAAGTTATATACTTTTAGAAATTATTTTTTAAACATTTTTTTTTAATTTAAACATCAATTTATCTACGTAGACTTGTGGCCCCCACTTTCCTTGTCTTTTACTCTAAAAGTTAAAAGAAAGTAATTGTTATTCACTAGTAATTTTACATCCACAATAAATATTTATTTGTATTTTATTTATTATTATTAAAAACTAAATAAGAAAATATCAACTAATGCATGTAAATTTTTAATTAACCTCATAGAAGAGTTGGTGATCCTAATTTTATGAAAACATATAACTAAGAAGATCTCAAGTTCAAAACCTTTCAAAAAATTTCTTTTTTGATATTACTGGTTATTTTGGTAAAATTAATTACATGCATCTAAAATCTTAGTTGGCATGTCAAACTTGTTTCGACTTTAGACATAGTGAATATTTTTTAAAATATAGTCATGTGATCAGTCGATCTCTAGGGTTTGGCACCTTATAAACACATATAATTAGTTTATTTTGTGTTTTGAAACATTCTATTATTAACTTTATAATTGTTTTAATAATAGTGTCTAGGTTGTCATTTTGGATGTGACTCTTTCAACACCTTGTTTAGTAAAAATTTCTTTAATTTTTTTGCAATTTTTTTCATGTAAATAGATATTTAAATAAATTTCCACTTTTTATTTTCTTTATTTTACAATAAAAGTATAAAAACTCATTCAAAAGGTTATTTTTTGAAAAACTATTCTTATATTAATATATTTTTATGACACTTGAGATAGCCTATTTTACATCAATCTTTCACAATTTTTTGCTTTGTCTAGTATTAAATTGAAAATTTATTATGTATTTTCACTTTAAAATATATTTTAAAATCAAATTAATTTAAAATTTACATTAAAATGTTTCATTTTAACCATTTGTTTACTGTCTTATTTAAAGGGAAGTTATGGCTTCGCTCATTTTTTCTTAGATAAATCTCAAATACTTAATGTAAATAACTATAATATATGAAAAATTGATCTTAAAGATGAATTTATGGCCTATGAATTGTGTAATATTTTCATCGAGACTTAAAAATTCTATTTTAGATGGCATGTGACCCCTGAGCTTACCAATGCATTTCAATAGAAATTGTAGAAAACTTTGTCTATTATCTTGTAAAATGTTAAGGATGTATTAATTATCCACATCCATTCTCAAGAGTCTCCTAATGATTCTTTAAAAATCCTTAAATCCATGCATGAGGGCACTTGTCTCTTGAATATTATTAATTTAATCCTTGAATTTTTAACTACACCTATGAAACTGATGAGAAAGTTATGAATTTTATTACTAAAATTAAGAACATTAAAGTTTAATTAGATAGATGTAATTATAATTTTATTTAATATCAAATTATTTATTTTATCATTATTTTAAATATTCATGAAAGTTTAAAAATATTATTTCAATTTTGATTTTGAATTCTAAGTATCAAACTGAGGAAGATATCCCTAACCATACCACCGTGTATGCTCTCTTTATTCAAGAAGAACAAGTTATGATAATTTTGATTATAAATAGAATTTAAATTAAGAACTTGTCACATTTAAATAATTTTTTTATACCACATAAAAATATATATTTAACCGTAATTATATTAAAGACAAATATAGGAATAAAAAATCTAGTAATAAGAATCATAAACCTACGTTCAATGGAAATTGTAATTTATGTTGTAAATTTTGTCATAAAATAGAAATATATTATAAAAAAAAGGATATAAATAAAAATAATTTCAAAATAATAAATGAATTAAATCTAATAAAATAAGTATAAGAATCAAAACTCTAATCAGATTAACAATCAGGATTCAAATGTTATTGCTTTATGTGTTGCTTTATTTACTTCAAATCAAAAAGAGTGGATTTTAAATAGTGATGAATCATACCATATGAATTAATTATATAATATTAAATGTGATTCTAGAGATATATATGAGATAATTTACTTATAAGATATTTTTGTTTGAAAAAAAACTAAATAGGGAAAAGTAATGTTTTTAAATATTATTATAAATAGTGTTTTTTATGTACTTAAGTTTTAAAAGAATTTGTTATAATGTTCTCAACTTAAAGATGATAATTTAATTATAGAATTAATTAAAGGTGTTTGGTCCATTAGAAATTAATATTGTTCCTTGATTTTTGAAGATGTTTAAAATAATAGTTTATAAATATTTTCTCATTCTTTTGCATATTTTCTTTCATTGCATAGTAAGAATTTATCTAAATTATGGAATGGAAGATTAGGAAATGCTAATTTTTTAAGTTTATATCATATGTTTGTAATAAATATTATTTTTAAACTTCTTTTTGTCCCTTCTCATTATGGAATTTATGAAATTTTCTTATGTGGTAAGAAATATATTAACCCCTTCCACAAGAATCGTGATGCAAATTCCTCACATCCTTTATAATTGATTCATAGTGATGTTGTAGGACCTCTTGAAGTTATATATTTTAATTTTTACTTATATTATATTATTTTTATTTATGATTTCACTAGAATGATCTAGCTTTTTTTCATTTAAAATAACTCTGATGTCTTATCTAAATTCAAATAATTTAAATTTAATTTTGAAAATGCATCTAATTATTCTATTAAAAGATTAAAAAAAGTTGATAATGGTGTTAAATATGTTTGTAAATATTTCTATTCTTTTTTACATTATTTATGGTAATCAAAGGGAACTAAAAAATTCTTATTTCCCTTAAAACAAAGGTACTGCTAAAAGGAAAAACTATGCCATCATAGAAATGGCTAGAACAATGTTACAAGCTATAAATGTTCCTATGTTTTAATGTGAAAAAGCTATGAATACTATTGTGAATAATATAAATATTGTCCCTACCAAAGCCTTTCATCTTTCTACCCTTTTATAAAAGTGGACTGTAAATAAGCCTAGTGTGGCTCATCTAAAGACCTTTTGTATTCATACTTTTCTCTTTATTGCTAAAGTTAAAAGAAACATGCTTGATCCCACTTCCTGATCTTGTATTTTTTTAGGTTATAGAGGTAAGGAAAAAAGTTAAATAGATTATGTTCCTTATAAATGTCAGATCATTAAGAATAATAATGTTTTTATTCTTTAAAAATATTTTTGTGAGCCCTCTACGGAACCTCCTCAGTATTCTTCTATTGATGAAACTGACTCTCATGTTTCTCATAGTGATGAAACAGATGCCCTTGAGGAAGATAATCAAGTTTTGGATAAATTAGATTTTGGTATAGGATATTAATTATTATATTTACTTATTAAATAGATAATTCTTACACATGTAACTTTATCTTACTTATGTGTGATAAGATGTCAAGTAGGTGAGAGGGCGAGTTCCACCTAGAGTTCCCCCTAGAGTTGAATTGAGTCCCACTGTGAGTTCTCCATGAGTTCCATAGTGAGTTACACTTAGTCTAATTATGATTTATCTAGTAATTTAACTCCTCCTACTCCTTTATATTCCTCTTCACCATATTATTGTAATTAACTAGAACATAGTTATGCAAAGTAGATATTAGTAAGCAAGACATTTAATACATAAGGTAATTATTGCATATCTTCTTGAATATTTATAAATATAAATAAGGTAATAATTAATATAGAATATTTGTGTGCTCACTGTACTAGAAGATCACCTACTAGCTTAGTCTGGCATGGTAGTAGAGATTTAGGTTATGGTAATGAGCATCAGTTAATCTTTTGATTTCTATTTTATATTCTCCTGAAATTATTAAGAAGAATTTGTATATTGATTAAAATTAGCATTTTCATGTATTGGTATTAGTCATTTAATGAATTTTGTGTGGATATAAAAGTTTTTTCATTAGTTGAGAAGCATTACAGGGTACAAAGTCAACAAGGAAGGATATAGCACTCAACTACAAAAAGACACAACACTAGGAAGAAAATAAAAAAGTTTAGCCCTAAGGACCATGAGGTGGACATACGTAGCTCCATGACTTCAAATATGCCTCCCATACCATTGCATCAAGGCTCAACTATGCTTGGTTGTTCATCATTTACTAATTATCACTGCCATTAACAAATTGTAAAGAAATAGAGTGATAAGTTTTTTCTTTTGGGTGCCATCTTCTACAATTATTCCATCACAACCATTTCTGTAATGAAGGATCAAAGGATTAGTATAAAGGTTCTCTCCATAAAATCTCAGTGATTTCTAGGTTGTTTTACTAGCCTATGTAAAGATTCCAACCTCCTTACCAATCATCATGCTCCATTAGCTCCAACAGTGGGTTGATCTATGAATGAAGAGGTGTTTATTAATGGAGAGATCACTACTTGTTGTAGGTCTAATTGAGCCATAACCATGCTCAATAAACTGATTGACATTAACCTTAGTTTGATGGTTTTTTTATTAGAATTCACATTAAACCATCAACAAGATCAGATCCATGCTCACCATCTCCACATCATCACATAGACTCCATATGACCTTCCTCCAATAAGTCCTTAGTTTTGTGTTCCCCTAATGTCCTTATGACCCATGCATCATCTAGGTATTATCTATTATACATAGTGCTTTCACATTTTTGTCCATCCTTTGCATGTTGATCAAACTCCCACCACCTATTAAACCATTTTTTATGCATGTGGCATGCATATGGTGGAATTCATCTCTTAGTTTGCATGCTTATGATGGTGTCTCCATGATCTCCTTGCTAAAACACAAAAACATTAAATTTTTTCCCTATCATATTTTTAGAAAACATGTTATTTTTTACCATTTTTAAATCACTATTTTCCTTTTCTTTAAGTATTGAAAATTAAAACTTGTTTCAATTTTGTTTAAAATAGTTTTATTTTTTAACAATTAAAACACTTTTTATAAGTGTTTTCTAAAGAAGTACATGTCAATGTGTATGGGCAAGGATATTTTTGTTTTTCATTATCTTGAGGAGGTCAAGCTCTCCATTCTAGTTCTAATGAGTGGTTAGAAGGACCCCTTATAATTTATTTGGATAGATGTTTTAAACTTCTTAGTGCAATTTAATTAAACAGGCCATTAATGACTAAAAATGTATTTTTCTATAACATTTGACTGGTAACTTAGAATTGAGTGCCACTTTTTTCAAAAGTAAATATTTTTTCATCCTATTCTCATTGGTCTATGTTTTTTGTAAATTTCACTCAAGTTATAAAGTGCCATATTTATGGGGGATTATAGGCCCTACTACTTTCTATAGCATACTTACTACACTAGTTGATCTCCTTTGTATGGACTCATCTCAACCCAGTATTAAGTCCATATTTGAAGTGTGCACCATTATTTACCCACTATAGTAATGATTGATCATTTAGACACATTCTTAGTTGTATCTGAAATCCCTTTCATGAGTGTGCTTTAAAGGATTACAGAGTATATTGTGCAGTTGTGCAATTTCTTGGTGTATTCTCTCATTCATGTCAACCCCATTTGAGAGAATCTAGATGAGGAGATTTGTTTCATCTCCATTATCCTTCTTGCAAAGGATAATTATGATTTATGGTATGCTTATATGGAACACTTGATACCATGAAAAAATCATATTCCATTTCTATATGGATAGATTCTTGAACCTATTGATCGTGTTTAGTTTGATAAGTGGGATAATACTTGTGAGAATGTTTTATCCACTACATATTTCTATGGATATTCATTGCCATGTGGAATATATAGAGTGCCGATGCACTATTTGGAGCATACTATAAAGTCTTTTCGATGATCTTGTTGAGATTTATGTCACACCTCATCCTCCACTCCCTATCATCTCTTTAGAGACTATTTTATTCTCTCCTCATGATTTTATTTCTTCTAATGATACATAGATGGTGGATATTTCTATTCCCTGTATCGAGCCCCTAATACAGGATGAGATTATACCATACCTTAGTTATCGTTTTGTAGATTGTACTTTCATTCCTATGCATATTATTACCCTTTTAGAGCCTTTATAGATTTGCATTTTTGAGGACTTTAATAATTTTAATATGATTAAACCTATTATGAGCATCAATGACTCATCTCTACCTATGGAAATTATTTATTCAATTGGTGAATCATTCTCCGCTCTTCACATCATGATTCTTACATGCATTTCACTTAAGTGGGAATATAGTAGTTTGACATTTCACGCTTTCTTTCTTCTGAAAAGAAAAGACAATATTTATTGTATATGGATTTACTACAACATTCACCATGAAAAATTTTATCCATACATTCTCTCTCTTCTTTATGGAGGCACACATCCTTCATATCTTGTAGGATATTGAGATCATCACTATATACTTGGGTACCTCATCAGGACTCATAGTCGGGACCCAATTTTACATCCCATATAAGCTATGATTAGGGGGGTGTTGGAGTGTAATTTATAGTCCCTTATTTTTTTGTCTCTCTTTTGAGCAGAGAATTTTTCCCATTGATTTTTCTCCTTTTACTTCACTTATTGAGAGTTGCATTGTATATGGATACCTCATCGGGGCTTGTTGTCAACACATATATTTTCTTTTCTACCCACATAAGATGTTTTCAATGGGGTGTTGGTATAGGATATTTATTATTTCATTTAATTATTAAATGAATAATTCCTACACTTGTATCTTTAGCTTACTTAGGTGTGATAAGAGGTTAAGTGGGTGAGAGGGTGAGTTCCACCGAGAGCTTCCCCTAGAGTTGAACTAAGTCCCACTATGAGTTATACATGAGTTCCATAGTGATTTAATCTTAGTTTAATGATGATTTATCCAGTGAGTTAACTCCTACTTCGGTATATTCTTATTCACCATGTTATTGTAATTAACTAGAGCAAAGTAGTGTAAAACAAATATTGGGAAGAAAGACATTTAATACACAAGGTAATTATTTCACATATTCTTACATGTTTATAAATATAAAAAAGGTTATCATTTTTGTAGAATACTTGTGTGCTCACTCAACTAGAAGATCACCTACTAGTTTATTATGACATTAGAGTCTATAAAGTCCCCTAAGTTTCATGTTCAATCTAAAAGACTTAAATTGGTAGAGTCTCTAATTCAATATTATAATATTATAAATTTAATAAATAAATTATAATTCAAAATTACAATCATGCATTAATTACTATGTATGAATGTGAAACTCAATTATTTTAGGAATCTACTCAAGATGATGGATGGAATGTTATTATACAAGCTTAATATAATGCTTTAATTAAAACTTAGACTTGTGATCTTGTCCCTCCTCTACCTAAAAGCCATATTATCCATAGTAGGTAGATTTATAAGATCAAATATAATTCAAGTAGTAAACTTTTTAATTTTAAATCTAGATTAGTTGCTTGTATATTTACTCAAAAACCTAAGATTGACTATGTTGAAACCTTTGATCTTATAGCAAAAATGAGTACTATTAGATATTTTATTGTTCTTGTAGCTCAAAAAGGTTGTATTATCCAGAAAATGGATGTTAGAAATGAATTTATAAATGGTTATTTATAATAATAAATCTACATAACTAAGAATAAAGGTCATGCTAATCCTAACAGATAACATCATGTATGCAAATTCAGAAAAAAATTGTATGTTTTAAAACAAGATCCTCGAGCTTTGTATTTTAAAACCATTTTTCTTCAAAGAATTAGGTTTTTTCATCTATTTTTTGGATAATGATCTCTTTTTTAAAGTTAAAAATGGTTATTTGATTCTAATTTTATTATATGTTGATAATTTATTGATTATTGCCGATCTATCTAGTTTAATTCATAAATATAAGGATAAACTATGTCAAATATTTGTAAATACTAATTTAGGCATTCTTAATCATTTTTTTAAGGAATGACTACATTTTGGGATAAAAATTCAACTATTTTATCACAATATATGTTTGCAGAGAATCTTCTTGTTAGGTTTAACATGCTTGATTTTAAACCTATTTCTACTCCTATTGAAGTTGGTATTGAACTTGATCCTAAACCTGCATGTAAAAAATTGAATCTGACTTTATATAGACATATTTTTGGTTATCTAATTTATCTAACCATTACCAAGACAAATATTTGATATGTTGTTAGTGTTGATTCTATATTTATGTAAGATCCATATTTAGATCATTGAAAATTAGTCAAATAAATTCTTCCTTATATCAAAGGAATAATTAATTTTGATTTGTTTTATTCTTCCATTGATAATATTAAATTATATAGTTATTGTGATGTTGACCATGCTAGTGATACTATATATCACAAATCTACTTATGGATATGTGTTTAAGTTTGGTGCAGGTGCTATCACTTAGAATAACAAGAATAAACTTTTTATCTCTAAATATTCTACTAAAATGGAGTACAAAAGTGCTATGCAAGTTTCCAAAGAAGCTATGTGATTGTGAAGGTGGTTGGGAGAACTTTATTTGGATAATTTTCATAGTACCATCCTTTATTTCTATGACCAATGTTGTATAGATATGATAAAAATTCAAGTGCAACACAAAATAACTAAACATATTAAAATTAACATGTATTTTATTTGAGAGAAAGTCCTCAATGGTGATTTTGATCTATAATTATATCTTATAGATGAGAAAGTGGTAGATATATTCACAAAACCACTTGGTAATACCAAGTTTTATCAATTTTATGCAATGTTAAGCCTCTTAGAGTTACCATTGAGGGTGAATGTGTATGATAATGCCACTTTATAATGACCATATATTCCTTCTTCTTCTCTATACTTTTTCTCATTGTAAAGCATTGTAAATTTCATTTGGAAGTTATGTTATTTTAGTAAAATTCATGCAAAATTTTTACTTTTGTACCCCAATACATAAAAGATTACTTTTTAATGGTCTTTATATTGTAAAAGGTTCAAAATATGCTTAAATGATTATTCATGAGAAACTCTGAGATGTAGACTCACGATAATACTAGCCTTGACTTACTTTATATTATTTTATAGATAATAATTTATTTTATTTCAAAAGGTGATGCTTGTCATGATGAAGGTTTTTAAATCATTCAGTTGTGTACATAGTATAATTATTTCAAAGGTGATTATGGCATAGATCTCCACTTGACATTAAGGTGGAGTGTTAAAGCATTCAATGAATAAGTGGACTAACTTAGACCCCTAACATGCTTTGAATTATTACTAAATAATAATAATTTATTATTTATTAAACATGAAGTGAAAACCTGATGTAAATTAATAATAGAATATTGTGATTTATTATTAGCCAATTAAATTAAATGATTCTTAGGAAGGATAGACCCATTGGTTACAATGGTAACCTCCCCTCATATTTATTATAAATTGGATTTTACCCTTATTATATTATTCATTGTGAACACACTTAGTGAATTTAATATTTACGTGTGGTAAATATTTAAAAATTTCTATGAAAGCTTATTTGAAGAAGTGAGAATGGAAGGCTTTGTATTGGGGTGCAGAATTTATGAATTTATGGAATATCATTTTCATGGGTTTTTACTTCTTAGACATTTTTAAACTTTAAATTATTATCTACTGTGTCAATTATGTGTGATCTTTGCCATCATTTATTTATCTAGATTCAATATATATTTTATATTATATTGATTTTATCAATTTGACTATAGAATTTTGATATCTATCTAGTATTTAATGTTTTAGATTTATGTGTTTTCCATGGAAAATATGGTGAAGGTGAGGAATATAAAGAAGTAGATTGGTAGAAACTGGTGCTAAAGAAGAAGAAGAAAAAAATAGTGTAGGTTCTAGATAAGAATATAGTAAACACAAGGAAATGAAGTTATAATAGGTATTTATTATAGTGGGAAGGATTAAAATAAAAAGATAATACTTGGATTGCATAATGAGAAATAAATAATATAGATAAGAACAAATGGTAGCTATATAATCAAAGCAACTTGCATGAGTTGAGATGTTTTGAAACAGAGGAAAATGATCCAGAATAAAATCCACCCAAATTATGGACTTTAGATGATCAAGCCCTTAAGTCAGCAATCAACATGATCACCACACAATTAACACAAATTCTTATCAATATATAAACCAACAAGCACTAAGATAATAACAACACCACAATCACCAAAAGAATACAATCCATGAAAAGCATAATATAAAAATATGCACACCAAGATAAAATTAACATAGTCAAAAACTAATTACAAAACAACTGATAATAAAAGTGGATTAAGACATAAAAATTTGAAAGGTCAAGTCAAACAAAAATAAGAATAAAAATAAAAATCAAATCAAATTAAATACTGATCAAATAACTCATCATTAACCCCAAACTCGTATTGCAACCAAACTCCACACTCAACATAACTCATTTTTCATGTTCCTACAATCACCAAAATAATACATAAATATTATCTGAATGGAATATAATATCCAATATAATAACATAATTTTTGAACTAGGTTAAACATCAATATGACAATATAAAGTGTCCAAAATACATCATGATCAACATCATATCATCATAATAATGAATCTCATCAAATGTCTAATGAAAAATAGTAATCTTAATCTATTGAATCAAATTAACATTAGTATAAAACATTAACCATGATAATTAGTATTCAACTAAACATAAAATTAATGTCTCAAAGGAATATACAATGCATTAAAATAGGAGGTCATGACATCTTCCCCATATTAAATAGGAGCTATCCTAATGACTAAAATAGCCAAGGTTAATGCTACCTAAAAACATGCTCATCTTCTAAAGTAGCATTTATTTCACTCAATGGATACCATTGGCCCAAAATTTTCAAAATATCATATTTTAGAATTTAGCAGTGTGACGGTCCAAGATCTTCACTGGTTTCAATTAAATATTTTCCTATTTTGAACCCTGAAGGTTTTTCCAACCCAAGACATGTGAAGGATGAGGTACATATTTTTTTTAGTAAATCAACATGAAAAATAGCATAAATCCTAGATAGATAAGGATTAAGGGATAATCAACAGGAAATAGGATTAATCCTTTCTACAATGTCGAAAATTCAATAAAAACATGGGGCTAAGTTAGAAGTCTTCCCAAACTTAATTGAACTTTTTTAGTCTAACACATAGGAAAACATTTTCACCAACAATTAATTCTTATGATGTTCTCTTTAGATCAACATATTTTTATCCTAAATGAATTAGCCTTCATGTTTTGGCATATCAAAGCCATTTTTATATTTTATTCCTACCAAACATCCAAGCTAGCAACATCTTTATTTTTCATACTATCCCATCCATGTGAGTTTTTAAATTTATGCCCATATAGATCATCCAATTGAGTCATTTTAGTCACATAATGATATGAAATTTTATAATAAAATTCAACCAAATGTACAAAATATTTCCACTTATCTTTTTGGTATATTATGTACATTTTTAACATGTCATCATAAATTTAGTTGAGTCTCTCCCTTTGACCATCTGTTTCTAGGTGGTATGAGGAGCTAAAATTAAATCAAGTTCTAAAGTTTATAGTGAAATTTCACCAGAATATAGAGAAAAAACTTATCCCTATAAAAAAATTGTAGCATGTCATGTATCCAGACCAATTATGTCATAAATCTATTTGTAAACATAGAAGTGCAGTATATTGAGTTTATAGTAATGAATTAGACAACGTTAGTGAAATTATCAATTACCACTAGAATTTTGTCATTATTACTTTTTGACTTTGGCAAACCAATAATAAAATCAAGTGAAACATTAGGCCACTTACCTTGTGAAATTTCATGAGGATATAACAAACCTATTGGATGAAAATGTTTAAATTTTACTCAATGACATTATACGCATTTAAGCACATAAAAAACATCCCTTTTTAAACCAGGCCAAAAATAATTCCTTCTCGTCTCCTATTTCATTTTTATGACGCCTTTATAATAAAAATAAGGTGATTTATGCACTTATTTTACAAATAAACAATTAAAGTCTTTTTACTCATGCACATAAATTATCTTTTTATGCCTAACAATTCCATCATTTTCAATATAGAAGTTAGAAATTGTATTTGAAAATGTATCATCATCCAATCCTACTCTTACTTCTTTCCAATATTCATGAATAAGTTATTGTTATAAAATAAAAAATTTAAAATTTCATTAAAAAATAGATAAGGTAGAGAGACACATGCATTAGATGAGAGCACAAACAACATGATTATCTATATATTTTACATAAGTAATTTCCATATCAAAATTACTCATAAATTCAATCCATCTGTGTTGGTGAGCATTCAGATCATATTGGAAAAATAAGTATTCCAAGTTTTTATGATCAATTTTTACATTAAAATGCTTACCCAATAGAAACTATTTTCATTTTTAAGGACATACACAATGGCATCATGATATAAATCATAACTAGGATAATTATTTTTACCTTCGTTGAGATTACATGATTCATAAGACACCACCTTACAATCCTATGTAAGTATGCCATAAAAACCTTATTTATATCCATCAATCTGGATTTTAGAAATTACCATTAGGATCTAGAATAATAAGTATATGTGTTATTGTTAAAATATATTTACACTTCTAGAAAGCCTCTTCATACTGATAAGTCAAAAAAAAAAATTGTTACCCTTGTGTTGCAAGAAAGTTATTGGATTGGTCAAGATGGATATGTTTTCCATAAATCTCTTATAGTAACTAGCCAAGCCCATAAAGATGCATACTTCATGTACAATTTTAGATCCATGTCATTCTTGGGTAGATTTTATATTAGTTGGGTCCACAACAATATCTTATTTAGAGATGATGTGTCCAAGGTAATTGATTTTAGACTCAAAGAAGGCACATTTATAAATCTTACCATAATATTTTGATGTCTTAACCTTTGCAATACTAAACTCAAGTGTTGTTTATGCTCGGTTACACTATTAGAATAATTTAATATGTCATAAATTATAATAAGAACAAACTTCTCCACATAATCTATGAATACATTATTCATTATATTAATAAATGTAGTTTGTGCATTTTTAAAACTAAAAGGCATTACTATAAGCTCAAAATCACCATATTAAATATAGAAAACTATTTTATGGATATCATCTTCTTTGATTATTACTTAATGGTAGCACGATCTCAAGTCAATATTAAAAAATACTAATTTACTTTTAATTTAGTCAAATAAATAATCTACCCCTAGTAAAGGATAATGGTTTTTTATTGTGACTTTTTTAAACATGCAATAATCAACATATATTCTAAGCATTCCATCCTCATTTCCCATAAAAACAACAATGGCATCCCAAAGAGATAAACATGGTATAATTCTTCCATTCTATAATAGTTCCTATAATTTAAATTTTAATTCTTCTAGGTCAACCAAATTCAAATTATATGGAGCTTTATATTCAAGGAACTAGTTCCTGACATACCATCAACGGAAAATTAAAACTCATGTTTGGGATGAATTCGAGGTAGTTTGTGAGGGAAAATATCATAAAAGTCATTCAAGAAAATAAAATCATTGTATATATGTTCCTTATCTTTGGTTGAGTCTTGTATATGAATAATAAAGATTTTACAACATTTTCACACATCCTTTTTTTAGTTTCAGGTCTACAAGGAACTATCTTGCTTTAGCTTTGTGAATTCCTTGTAATTTTACAATGTTTCCTAAGTCATCATAGCATTTCAAAACCTTATGAAAGTAATCAAGTGTGGGTTTTTTCTACTAAAACTAATCCATTACCAAAATGAGATCATAAGATACAAAAGGTGCTATTTTTTTTTAAATTTAGTTCTAAAAATACTTAAGATAAACTCCATTTGTTCTAAACATAAAAAAGTTGGCACCCTTTTGCATGTACTAAACTCAACCTTCCAATCTTAAATTAAACTAACAGGATTAATTTTACATTTATAAGAAACATAATGATAAATCCAACTATTTTTACCATATAATAAATTATAATTAAAATATAAAAACTATATATAATATCTTTGTTTTCAATAAGAGTGACTTAAAAATAAGCATTCTGATTATCTATAATTGCATACAACCTATGATTAGAAGATTTCATAAGTTATAGATTATAAAATTCATTATGATAGTGATTATCACCATATTCTGATTATTTAATAGTCTTATGAGGTGCAATCATAACAATATTTGATCTAGTGGTAGGTACATGCAGGTTACCTTGATTATATTTTTCTTACAATTCCCAACTTTAGAAGAATTTTGGTTTTGAAAATTCTCATTTTTCCCTTAAAAATTATTGAAACCACTAATTCTCCTTGCAAATATATAATTCTAATAAATATTTTTTAAAAATTTAGGTGAGGGAGAAATATTATTAGCCATATATTATTACCTATTAAGTTTGAAATATTGTCTCGATTTCTACTTAGAATTTTCTTTCTCTTTTGCTTGATGAGCAAATTCAATAGTAGCTACCAAGGTTTTTTGGTTGGTCATATTGATGCCTTGCATCACTATTTATTTTAGTCTTCGTTTTTACATTTTTACTTTGGTATCCTCATCATGCATATAATTCACATAATGTGGCAAATTCAAAAATTTATTCTCATATCCAGACACAATCATTTTCCCTCATTTTATTACTTAAAAATTAGTTATCTTTTCTTCCTTAAAACTATCAATTAGATATCTTTTTCAGATCTACATCCTAAAAATAGGCTAGTTAAGTATAAAAGGGTGATATCCTTATAAATCACATAGATGATTCCATGATAATGTTATAGCTCCAACCAGTTGATATGGTGCTACCTTTACATTCACATTTGAGGGTATATTATGAAAATTGAAGTATTTTTGCAAGTGAACCAACCATGCATCAATTGAATTGTCTAATTCCACATCTAAAAAAGTTGGTGGTGGAAGATTCTTGAGTTCCTTGTTGATGTGGAAAACCACTTCCAATTGTAACTCTAGAAGTGATTTCTTACCTCCTGGCGCATCATATAACTTAGGTACTTCTTGGGAACACAAAAAATGTTTTTCAAATAGCATTCATAAGTTTCTAATTAGATTAATGGAAAATTTATGGTTGTTAAGTACCATTAAGGATTTCTTCCTATTCATTAGTGGAAGTACCCCTAGTTAAATTAGCACTTAGTTCCTCAACATTACTGTCAACATTGTTAAGATGAGGGTTTTATCTAACAACATTGAGATTTTAGACTTTTTGTCCTCTACATCTACATCAGTTAACATTACCATGGTTTTCATTATTGTCAACACCACGAGACCATGTTCTAACCATATTAAGGTAAAAAAAAATAACTTATTCATACTAACAAAGAAAAAATCCTCTCCCAAATTTTCATAGAGCATAAAACCTTTGCTCTGGTGCCAAAATTATATGACCCATTTTTTATAACTCTAATATTTAGTAAAAACTACACTAGTTTTAACCATGGTTTGATATAAATAGATTCTGACAAGCATTATTAGGACCATAAATTCTCTAGGTTGGAGATGTGTATTTAACCAATCTTAAAAAATCTTTAGGGATTGTATTAGAAAATTAATTTATAGATTTGATATATATATATATTCTGACAAGCATTATTAGGACCATAGATTCTTTAGGTTGGAGATGTGTACTTAACCAATGTTAAAAAATCTTTAGGGATTGTATTACAAAATTAATTTATATATTTTATATATATATATGGGTTTATCATTGTACTTTCAGCTACACTCATATACTCTAATCTAATCATGTTCCCTTCTGGTTCTTTGCAATAGTACCATTTAAAAACACTTACTATTACTTGAGTTTTTGGAATCAAATATAAAATAATATACAAAATAATCATCGTACTACCTTATCTAAGGTGTTAAGTTCAATAAATAATGAAATCAACTAGAATATTAATTCAACCAATATTTCCAAAAGAAATACACTATAACTCATTAGAACAATATTTATCTTCACAATTATAAGTAGGCTATTACTGTGAACTAGTGCTACATGATTAAGTCATATAAACATGATAAATAGTAATAGGATCACTAAAAAAAATCTTTACTCCATATACCAAAGGTATTAATTATAAGTTTAAAAATTAAAAAACATTATCACTCAATAAAACTTAATCAATCAATCAATAGTTAAATATTCTTATTGCTAAAAAATGGTACCAAACAAATTATTGTCTCATAAATAAATAAATATAATATCTCATTATTTTCAACAAACTAATTAGATCTAGACATAAATAGTAAGGAAAATACAACTTGAGCATCCTACAGGTAAGACATAGTATGTATTTACTATATATATTCTATGTTTTCATATGGTCTCAATTTACATACTTTTTTATCATGAAAGAAAAAAAGGAGTGATAAATATTCAAGGAAAAAACAATCGGGAAATAGATGTTTTAAAAATCATGCTTATTAAACATATGCATAAGATCAACTATCAAATTCTCAATAACATTCATACTACTTCCAAGTTTGCTTTGATTAAATCAGGTATCCTTTTTCCATAGATTTACTATCTTGTTTTCATATCAAAATATAGACTAATATGTAGAAAACTAATACATATTCTTGTAGTAGTCTTTACTAGTTATAAATTGATTTATATATTCTTATAAACAACAACTTGTGTCCACACATTTTCTCTTAAAACATAATGGTTACTAATTAATCATACAATTCATTTAGTAAAGTATGAATGAAAAAGAAGGAATTATTCAATCATATTACTCAAATTTACCATTCCCTTTAATACAAATCTTAAGGTCCTATTTGAACAATACTATAATTTCAATGGTTTAAAAAAATAATGAGACTTACAAAATATTTTTTTTCTCTTTTACATAATGTGGAGAAAGTATCTTTACTCAGTCATTAAAGACATATTATAGAAGTGTCACTTAGTAGAATAAATTTCATTCTAAAACTTAAAGACTTCAGTGACCTTTAATCATTACGTTAGTAAATAAAATAAAGCAAAATATCATTAATTAAAAGTATTTAATTAATTCTTAAATATCCTCTGTACCTTTATCTAATGGAAAAAAATATTACAAACAAGATATATAAAGACAAATGAATAAAATATTTAGATAAAATAATTTTTTTATAATTACAATTCATCTACACATATTTATTACTCATGGTAACTGCAATACACATTCTCAATAATCTATTTAACATGTAGTATTTGATCAACTTAAAGATATAATACCAAAAGTCATATTTCTCCTTCAAATAAGGGTCAATTCTAAAGACTTATTCAACAAGCCTTCATTGATATAAATAGATGGAATCCATTAAATTTTTATTATACTTCATTCATTGAAATTTTTATAATACAAGTTACTCATATTCAAATAAATCCTAGATAATACATTCGAAAGTTATCATACAAATCTATGAATTCATAAGATTCCTAATAAATGAAAATAACTAATCAAACAACACTTCAAAATTCCATTATAATCAACCTGGAATGAAATAAGAACATATTCACTTTTACATGAAACTAATGATCTAGATGTATCACTTTATTTCAAAATTATTGACAAGATAACATCAATTGACAACCACCAAAATAATTCAATAAATTCTAGTATGTCTTAGTAAAATGTGACCAATCCAACCTTTTTATCAAAATGGGTCCCCAATTGGTGGTCCTAGAACATCCCTCCATCAGTTGGATATGGAGTTCAACAACATAGATAGGATAAAATGTGTAAAATAGGAACACAAAATTACAAGCCAACTAAAAATAGAGAAAAATTAAACATAAAAGACTCCAATGAGAATGAAAATTCTAAAAATAATTTAAACAAATAATAGAATAATAAAATCCATTTAATGGGCAAGTAACAATGAATTATTTCAAATACCATTAGCTAACATATAGTATTTGAAGGATTGACCATCATATATTATCAAAAACCTTATAATTAAATTCATCAATGTTAATATCAGACTAATTCATTTTATTATCTTAAATATATCTCATATGATTTAAAATAACCCAAACATACTTTTTCCTTTAATCAACTTGCAAAAATAATGATATTGAATCGAATTCAAAACACATGACATTAAATAAACATATACTTATATTAAAAACCCCATCATTCATATAAAATATGATTTAAATATAAATCATAGTACATAAATTTTGAATTTAAACTTAAATAAATTTATATCTCAAAACCTATTTGCCTAAAAATTAAATTCATTGGCCTCTCAGTAAAACCAAATCAAATAGAAAATTGATCCATCAAAATATAACCCAAACTGAATACTATAATGCCTTCATTGAATATCAGGGTTTATTTCCCAAGATAAGTATAGATACATTCTGTCTCAAAAATAAGTCTCATGGCATTCATGTAAATTAATAGATCCAAAAATGAAAAAAAAAAGAAAATTACCAATAGGCCAAGATTTTGAAAAAATACTCAGAATTGAATAATATTGATTTATTGAAATAATTACAAACCCAAACCATGCTTAAATAAGCCTAAACTCAAAAATTAAAGTTTACATGAAAAGTTTTAAAAAAAAACTAAAATCTAAAAAAAAATGTGTATTTTTAGTAGTCGTATTTATAGTAAGTTTCACATGTAAGCACTTATGGCTCTAAAAAATTATTGAAATAACCTAGATAGTAAAATTATACTATGGGATGAAATTTAACTGAATTTGAATTCCAGTTCTAAAAATATACAATTTATATATTTAGAAAATTCCCAAAAAAATTATTAAAAGCTAATTTCAGGCCCTAAGATGATCACATTTGGTTTTTAAAAAATATCAAAATTAAATCCAAGTGGATAGAGTGGCTTATGGTATAATTTAAATTTTTGATATGATCATTTTGACATGTGGAAGAGATCAAATGGAGCTACAAGTCAAAAGTTATGGCCTCCAAAAGGTTGGCCTATTTTTTCTGCATCATTCTCCTCTAATTGAAAACAACATAGCCCCTACGAATTTTATTGATTGTACTGCTATCATTTTTCCTTGTAAATCTTCTTCAGCTCCCATTCTATAATCCAACTGATGTCTTCTTTTTGATATCCTTCCCATTATACCAAATAGCTATTATAATTCCCTTGCCTTGTGCTCATTGTCTTCATATCCAAAACCTACACTATTTTTTCTTTCTTATTCTTTGGAACCTACTACTCCTAATTTACCTCTTCATATTCATCACCTTCATCATCTTCTCCATGGAATTTATATAAGTGTGAAGCATTAAATATTGGGGATATATCAAAATTATGTAGTAAACTTATCTCATATGCATTATCATTGATTTTTTTTCACAATTCTACATGGTTCAATTTTTTTGTACTTCAACTTGTTCTATGTGCCTTTAGGAAATATGTATTTCCTTAAGTAAACCATTACCAACTCTCCTTCTTTAAATACTTTAGACCTTCTTTTGACATCTGTTGTTGATTTATATTTCTCTTTAATTTCTTGCAACTTTCTTCTTACTCCTTGAAATTGTTGTATATGCTTTACAAATACTTTTGCATCCTCACTAATTCGATCTGTAATTAGAAATTATACAAAATCTAAAATAATCATAAGATTTATCTTATAAAATTCTAAAAAAGTGACTTTCCTATTGATCTTTTCACTAAACTATTATATGCAAACTTAGCTTGTGGTAAAGCCAAGTCCTGTTGCTTTGGCTTCTCTCGCACTATGAATCTCAATAAATTTCTCAAGCTACTCGGTGTGTGTGTGTGTGTGTGTGTGTGTGTGTGTGTGTGTGTGTGTGTGTGTGTGTGTGTGTGTGTGTGTGATATGCACTAATAAAATGTAGCTTAGTACCCATATTCTTCCACAAAGTCCTTCAAAAATGACTTCCAAATTTTGTATCCCTATCTGAAGTAATAGTTTTTGGAACACCATGTAATCTCACAATATCCATAAAAAATAATTCTACAACTCTAGTGGCATCATTAGTTTTCTTAAATTTAATGATAGGAACCATTTTAGAAAATATATCTACAACAACAAAAATTGAATCATTACCTCTCTGTGTGTTTGGAAATTGTAACACAAAAACCATACTCAAATCTATCCATGGTCCTTTTGGAACTAGTAATGGCATTCATATTCTAGTATTTTTTACATGTCTTTAGCCACCTAACATATTATACACCTTGAAACATACCTTGTCACATCTCTCTTCATCTTTATCCAAAATTACTTTTCCTCCACCAAAGCTATTGTCTTCATCTTACCAAAATGTCCAACCAAACCACCACTATGTAATTCTCTTATTATATTGTCTCATAGAGACCCAACTAGAATGCTTAATTTTTTACCTTTGAAGAGATAACCTTATTGTATAATATATTCATCATGAATAACATCTATGCCACATATTAATGGATTCTTGTATTGCTCAATGACCTTACTAATATATGGATGAGTATCAGATAATTCTTTGATAGCTTCAAATATAACTACTTCACTCACCATAGTAGTTAATAATGCTACCCTCCTACTCAATACATTAGCTACCTAATTTTATTTTCTTGATTTATGCTTCAGGACAAAAGTATAGCCCTGCAAAAAAAAACCCACTTTGCATGTCTACTATTCAACTTCCTTTGTGTTTTCACATACTTCAAAGCCTCATGATCTATAAATAGTATAAAATCCTTAGGCACTAGATAATGCCTCCAATTTCTTAATGCTTGTACAATTGCATAAATTTCAACATCATGAGTATAATACTTTATTCTTACCTCATTCAATTTCTCACTGAAATATGCTATTGGCCTTCCTTCTTGACTCAACACAACACTAATTTCCACAAACAAAGCATCACAATCAACCTCAAACACTTTCTTAAAAATATGATAATGCTAAAATTGGCCTTTCTATAATCTTCTTCTTCAAAATTACAAATCTTTATGTGCCTACTCTATTCAATGAAAATTCCTTCCATCTCATGTAATTTGTTATTGGTGCCACAATACTACTAAATTTTTTAATAAATTTTCTGTAAAAAGTTGTTAAACCATGAAACTTCTTACCTCTATAATGCATTTTTGAATAGGCCAATCAATAATTTCTTTTATCTTTTTTCCATCCATTTTCACACCATCTACTAAAACTACAAACCTCAAAAATACCAAACTATTTTGCATAAACTTGCACTTCTTCAAATTTGCATACAACTTCTCTTTTCGTAATAAATCCATTATCATTCTCAAATGTTGTATGTTTTATTCTTTAGTCCTATTTAATATCAAAATATCATCTTAATAAACAACTAAAAACTTACTAATATATTATCTTAACACTATATTCATCACCTTCATAAATGTGCTAGGTACATTAGATAATCTAAATGGCATCCCATTCACTCATATAAGCCATCCCTACTCTTGAACACAATTTTTCACTCATCTGCTTCATGAATTTGAATCTAATAATAGCCAATCTCTATATGAATCTTGGTAAAATATTTTTCTTCTACAAGCACATCCATCATATCATCTAAACGAGTTATAAGAAACCTATAATGCATTGTAAATTTTATTAATTGTTATACTATCCACACAAATTATCCATCCTTCATCTTTCTTTGAAATTACCAATGTTGGTCTTGCACATGCACTCATAATTTCCCTTATCACTTTATTTCTTATCAATTCCATAACTTATTTAGTTAATTTTTCCTGTTCTATGCAACTCATCCTATAAGTTGCTTGATTGAGTAGACATGATCTTGGAATCAAATCAATGTGATGTTGAATATCTCTCTTCAATGGTAAACCATCTGGTAACTCATTAGGTATAACATATACATATTCTTTCAACACTCTTGTTGCTTTTGTTGGTATTGGAACCATTTTTGTTTCTTCATTCTTTACTATTAGTGCATAACAACAACCTGCTACCTTCATATCTTGGATAAATTATTTAGTATAGAGCATGCTTTTTATCTTCTCATCCTCTTTAAGAGGTAAAAAAACTACCTTTGTACCACCTTTACAAAAAGTGTATGCGTTCTTTGCTCCATCATGAACTACTTTCCTATCAAATTGCCACAGTCTCCCAAATAACAGATGACATGCATCCATCAAAATAACATCACACCTTATTTCATCATTATAATTTTTTCTTATAGAAAAATTGACTAAGAACCTTTTATCTATTGTAACCTTATTCCCTTTCTTAAAACATGAAATACAATAAGGGATATGATGCTTTTCATATTGCAAATTCAGTTTCTCAATCATTTCTTTAGAAACCATATTTTCAAAACCACCATCATATATAATTACTTTGTATACCTTTTCACATGAATTACATCTTGTTAAAATAATATTTGATCATAGCCATGAATCACCACCTTATTTATTATACACTTGTTCCTTTCTTGGAGCGATCATGGTTCTTCTCATCATGAGATTCTCTCCAAAATATACTTGTACAACTTCAACATTCTGCTCTTCTATTTCAACCTTAACTAAATTTACTATTGGGTGATCTTCTTACCTCTTTTCTTGATCTTGATAGTTTGGACACTCAAATTCTCTCTACTCTTATTTTCCACATTTATAACAGACGTAAGATCTATACGGATTAAAAAACCATCCTCTAGCACCTCCATAACCTCATCCTCTCTGAAATCCTCTTCCTTTTTGTTGGTATTGAAACCCTTTCCTCCTATCATCTTCCCTTTCTGCATCATGCAATGACTCACCTTTATTGGTATTAAAGCCACCTATAGTGGTATTAAACCCACCTCATCCCCTTATTGGATTGGATACACCTCTTTTAGGACCAGTTTATATCCTTCTAAAATTCTATCTATTTTTATTCTCTTATGCCTTTAAATCTAATTGAGAAGCCTCCTCCATGTTATGTATTTTATGCATTCTTACTTCATCTTGAATATAAAATTTCAAACCATTTACATACCTTGTATCGATTTGATTTTTTGTTTCATCATGGTCACTTGTATGGAAAGCTTGTAAAATTCATCTGTATACTCTTGTATACTATGATATTTTTGTCTTAAATTCTAAAATTTTCTATATAAAGTTTGTGCATAATCCACATGAAGAAATTTATCCCTCAACATCTTCTCCATCTCTTTCCATGAACTAATCTACTCTTTACCTTTTCTTTTGTCTCTCTTTCTATTGGTGATCTGACCAAATCATTACATGACCTTTTAATTTTGTGCATGCAAACATTACCTTCGTGTTTTCTCTCAAAGTTTTTCACTCAAAGAAATTCTACATACTATTCATCCAATCTATTAACTCCTCTTGTTTTAAACTAGATTCATAATTTGGAACATGAAACTTGATTCCTTCATTTTTTCCTTCTAAATCCTCAACCATTCTCTCTTCTATCGATGGTGGTTCCTCTTGCTATTCTTCTTCTTTCCAAATTTATTCATCATCATCATCTATGTCTTCTTCATCACCACCATGTCTCCTTGCTTGATTGGTGATAACCTCTATTAATTGTTAAACTTACCACTAAAATTTTTATATAGTTTGGTTAATGTATGCCATACCTCCTCATCCTCTCACCATTCTTCTCTCCTCCAAGATTCAAACTTGCTCTAATACTAGATAATAGATCTAAAAACTAACAAGAACAAGAAAATTGCAAATAGGCCAAGATCTTGAAACAATACTCAGAATTTATTTGTATTGATTACTTGAAATAATTACAAACCCAAACCATGATTAAATAATCCTAAACATGGAAATTAAAGTCTACATGAAAATTTAAAAAAAAACTAAAATCTAAAAAAACATATATTTTTAGTATCCAATATTTATAGTAATATTCACGTGAAAGTGTGAATGGCTCTAAAAATTTCCTAAAATAGCCTAAATAGTAAAATTATACTATGGGATGAAATTCAACAAAAGTTGAATTCTATTTCTAAAAATATACAATTTCTAAATTTAGAAAATTTCAAAAAAAATCAATAAGAGCTAATTTCAGACCCTCAAATGATCACATTTGGCCTCCAAAAAATATCAAAATCATATCTAAGTAGATAGAGCGGCTCAGGGCAGAATCAAACTTTTTGAGATGGTTATTTTAGTGCATGGAAGAGCTGAAATGAAGCTACAAATCAAAAGTTATGGCCTCTGAAAGGTTTGCTTATTTTTTCAGCATCATAAATGAAGCCTTGAATTAAGATAAGCATAGTCGAACAAAACATCAAACTATGATAAGAATCCAAACATGTTCAACCCCAATGAAATAAAGATATCAACTAAACTAGTCAAGAAATCATTTAAATCTTTAAATCATTGATAATTAACTTTCATAATATAACCAAGGTTTACCAAATATAATTAAACTGTTCTATTAAAAGGAATGAAGTCATAGATTCAAAAACCTACAATTCTAAATACAAAATCCACCCACACTAACTAAATACTGAATGTAATCAACTGAAATAAACATAAAACATTTTGGAACCAACAAAATAAATCTCAACATGAATAACCAATTGAATTCACATAAAATCACAAATGTGTATTTTTTTTTAACAAAAATAACAATAATAACACAAATCCATCTCATTCATTTTTTAAATTGCTACAATCATTCAATGTAGGTCCAATCAGAAGTCTCTCAACTTCTAGTTTCACCTACCATGTAGGTTCCAAGCCTGAAATAAATAATGTTTGACTAGAACAAAAAAAAAACACAAATTATGTGGAATTCACCCAAAAATTAGAGATAATCATGGCTTTCAAGAAAGAGAGAAACGAACCTATGTTACTTGTTATCTTTCCTCATATTTATTGTGCATATAATTGAGCTCCTTCAAATACTAATGGTTGCCACTAAGGACCACATTACTTATACATTTTCATCATGAATTTCTAATAACTTCGGATAATAAACAACCTCCATTTTCATCCACAACTCCTACAAGTTACTAGTGAAAATGCAACTGTATAAATAATAAATAATTCCCAGATAATTTCAACTCAACCTCCATGGCTTCCATAAAAAATTATGAAAACATTTTGGGTTAGGATTTGTGTAAAATGATCTAAACAAAACAAATTTTTCTAAAAAATTAAGTCTACAAAACTACTTGATGGTTGACGGCCTCAGGAATTGAATAATCATAACATTACTCTCAATTAAGATCAAACCCAATTGATATAATAAAACATCGATAATAAAATAATGATCACCCCATGATGTAGTCATGGTCCCTTTACATGCTCAAGCCCTTGATAAACCAATCAACATGATCACCATACAAGCAATCCAAACTATTATTAATGTAGAAACCTCTAAGAACCAAGAAAATAAAAGTAATACAATCATAATAATAGTGCAATACATGAAAATCGCAAGATAAAAATATGCCCATCAAGACAAAACCAACATAATCAAATGCTAATCACATAATAACTTACTAAATAACTCAATTAAGGCATAAGAATATGAAAAGTCAAGTCAACCAAAAAATAATACTAAAACATAGAATAAAAACGGATCAAATAATGATAACATAATGCATCACTTCTCTTCCATATTCATTACTACCAAAGTCAACACTCAACTTATCTCATACTCTTTATTTTTGCAATCACTAAATCAATATATCATAAATATTTATACAGAATACCAATATCTGATATAATAAATTAAATCTTAATCTAGTGCATCAAATTAACATTAATAGCAGCAATTAATGAAGCTAATAAATATCCAACCGAACATCAAAGTAATGTCTTAATGGAAAATACAATGCATCAAAATATTAGGTCATGATAGCCCAAACCTAGGTTTCCCTTATGGATATCACCTTTTTATAAGGTTTTAATTTTTTTTTGGTTTATGGTTTCGAGTATGATTTCTGAATTCCCCTTATTCTTTGTCCACAGTTAAGTTTCTATCTGTTTCTATAGGGTTTACCACTAATTTTACCATTAGGTATTTATCTCTTACATTTTGGGTTTATCTTCTTACTTTTTGTTATCATATCTAATACAAAACTAATTTATTTTAAAAATTGTCAATTATTTGTTATTTATATTTTTGGATTATAAAATTCATTTATTTTTCCAAAATTATGTATAATGTATTTTGAGTCAATAATTTATTATTGATAAATTTAGCTTAAAGGAGAGAAGGTATATTGCTTTTCAATATAATTTATTGATTTTATTTAACTACAATTTTTTTCATTAAAATCTTTTTGTAGTTTCCAAAATATCTTCATGCTTTTTTTTGAGAGTTTGGTTATTTATTTAACTCCTATCAAAGAACTACTATTTATGAATGATCTAATATTTAGAGCAGGACTTTTAGTTTTATTCCTTTCCATTTTAGGGATTGGTATATAATGATTTTCTAGATTTAATTGTTTATAAAATTTAACTTCTGAAAAAAATAAAATTAAATTGTATATACAGTTGAATTTAGAAGATCCTTATACATTATTATATTATCAAGAAACTAAGCTTTTTTATCCATTTTAAGTATTATTATACACAATTCGTGGCTTATTAATGCGATAATGAATTGACTATTGATTAATCTTGATTAAAGTATTTTCACAAATTTATATAGATGAAAAAATAATTCTGATTGTGGAAAGACATGATGAGAGATCTAAAGGATGTAGCATATGCCGAGTACAAAAATGTAAAAACATTTTGATTTGAAAATAAGTAACATGGAGGATTCTCTATGTGTAAAACTAAAGATGATACACTACAAAATAAAGAAATCCATTCAAGCATTTGGAAAATGCATTATGAGATAGTAAATTACGAATATTATGATCCATTAAATGAATTATAATTGAAGTAACAATTTTAAAATTTGGTGATGTATGTGTTGTATATATAAATTGTAAATGAATAAGATTAGTGGCATTCACTGTGCACTTAACAAATCGTGAAAAATGCATCCCCATTTTCATAGAATGGATTGAATAGATATTATAGGTCATGGACACATGGATTGTTTGATTATCCAACATCATCATCTTGAATTAGGAACGGATTTTTATTTTTATGGCTGTTTTTTAAACCTAAATATTAAATTCATCACATGCTAAAGATCATATCATTTTTATACAAAATATTTTTGAAGGATACTTAGTCAAGGAATACTACCTCCCTCTAGCTCAAAATCTTAATTTTATCTATCCTCTTCTATTTCTTAGTTTCAATTTTTATAATTTAAAACATATTATTTCCACCTTATAATGTGAACAAGGTATCATTAAATTTTATGAATAGAAATTTAATTTTGATTATGTAGTTATAAACCGTTGTCCCCTCATAACTAGTATAAATAATAATGGGGTTCATTATAAAAGGGGATTTTGACATAACAATAAATTTTGGCAGCGAAAACAACTGTAAGATTAATTTATTGTTATTTATAACAAAATATTAAAAAATATATATATTGGGAAAATTTCATTACATAATATATTATTTATTTATTTAATACATTTTTTTTTAATTTTGATACTAAAAATGTAATAAATTGTCAATTTATTTATAAGTTCATATCTTTCATATAAATAAAAACCTGAGTTTATTTACCTTTGTATGTATCTAGTTCTTTATATTCTATATTCTCCAAAATATTTTATCTATCTTTCACTTCTTTTCAAATTTAATCTGCTAATAAACTCATATATAATTTTGATTGTGCATATATATATTATTTCAGTGAGCTTATTTTCTTTCATAATAAAACCTCCCCATAATATAGAGGATGAGGGACTATTTCACCCCCTCAATGCTTAGGATTTTCCCCTATTTTCCACTATACACAATAATTGGCCAACAAGAAGAGCAGTCAATAGTGATTGGATATATGATAAATTAATTCCTCCCAAAATTCTATTATGATCATGCCATTTAGTATGTTATAGGGTACGAAAAACCTAATATTAGGCCTTTCACAAATGCATATATCCAAAAGAGTGAGATTTAAGGGATTATTTAGGAGATTTCGGAAGCATGTATTATACATCATGGTCAAATCCTATATTCCTCCCGATTGGTAATCATGGAGAAGGAGGATGACACTGGAACATATATCATACCTACATGTAAATCCACATGTTCATCATCAAAGATAATATCCTTATTCATGTAAATGATTTTTTATAGATTATTTACACGGTGCCATTTAATTTTAAAAAAATATGTTTGTTCTAGGTATCATCGTATCATAATCAAAGATAAGTATATGCATAATAAATATTTCAAAACCAATGTGGGGCATTTTTATTTTATTTTTATGTCTTTTAGACTCATTAATGTAACATTTAAATTAAATTATAGAGTTTCACAAACACAATTTTTTTTATTGCTATGAAAATTATTTAATTTTTTTAAAATGAAATATTAATACATAAAAAGATATAGTATGATCATTTTAATTATTTGAATAAGGTTTTAGATATTATTACACAATTTTAAATTTATGTCAATACTTATCAATTTTAATTCATAATCACCAAGTTGTATATTTAAGACACATATTTTCATAAGGATTGAAGGTAGATCCTAAAAAGATAAATTTTATGCTAGAATGAAAAGTACTTAAAACCTTGAAAATAACTTTGAGAATTCTTCGATCTCAAATGTTGCTATAACAATTTTTTAAGACATTGCAAAAATACACTACCCCCATTCAAAACCTTGTTAGAGAAATACTCACTCCATTAGATTTGTGTAGAAACTTGAGCAGTTGAAAAGTTAAATGGGGCCATGTGCATCACCCTAGTTATATATAATACTAAATTTTCCAAAACATTCAATTTAAATTATGATGTCTATGAGTATGGTATGTGATCCATAATTCTGAAATAAGCATGACCCATTACTTTTTTAGAGTTATCAATGTCAAGGTAGAAATTTACTAAATCTTATTTTTCATGATTCAAAAATTTGGAAATGTAAGTATCCAAATTTTTCATGGTTCAAAAATTTCAAGACAAATCTAATGATGATGAAATTATCACCATTAAATAATATTCAAAACTAGTATTTTTTTTATTTTTATAATATTTTTATTCTTTTCTAGCCTCTAGAAACCTAAACTTTTCCACTCTTTAGTCTTTTACTTTAAATTTTTTAAAATTTAAAGCTTAGGTGAAACCACCATGGAGGTTATGACACTACCACATAATTTTTTATAACCATTAATGTGTCTCCTTAAATTATAATAGTGGTTTGTATATCCCTTTCATAATTTTAAAACCACTATACATTTTTAAAATTTATTGTTGAAAATTGCATTTTTCATAAGTTTTTAACAAATTTCGTTGAAATTTTTAATATTTATTATCTAGTTCACTTTTTTTATTTCTAAATTAAATATTAGTATTATTTTGTAAATTCCCATCACTTTCAAGATTGTTTGATTGAGTTACAAATTAGGCTTTAGTTAACTTCATGTCACAACTTATTCTTTTTCATTATAAATGTTTAAAATCTAAATTTAGAAGGAAATATCGAATATGGAATATTAGACATTTTTAGAGACATAACTAACCTAATTTTATTTTGGATAACCCTTGCCTTAGTTTATACTTATATTTTGGTCATTTTTCACAAGTTTGGGATAAGGGAATTCATTGATATTGTCACTAGTTCTTTGTAATTCGTGACTCAGCGGAGCCATATTATGACTACATTTTTATTCCATAGTGATGAATTTTTTTATCGTATAATTCCTAAGGTCATTATTTAGTGGAGTACCCAACTACTTAGGGATTATACATTTGCACGAACCATTTCTTTAGATTTATTTGATCTTATCATGGATTGGTAAATTTAAAATATTTTCTTTCTATTTTATTTAATTTCTTTCTATTCCTTAAAAAAAAATAAAAAATAAAGATATCAACTTCTCTCCTTATCTCTTAATAAAAAGTTTACTTTCATCTCCTTAGACTTTCGTATCAAAATATTAAATAATTATAGTCTTTGCTTAAAATATAAAATACATTTAGTTAAACCTGTCATTATATACAATCAAACAAACTTTTTCATATTCACTTTTCTTATATAACACATTCAAAAAGGTACATCAACAAAATAGAGATATTAAAATCTATAAAAATCAAAAGAAAATGCATTCAAGAGACAATTTGTTTATTTTAACGATAAAATAAAATTGTTTTAAATCATAAAAAAATAATTCTAATTTTGTATCCATTCAACTATACACAATTTTAGTCTGACATAAATCAACCTAATATCATCAATATTTTTGCATATGTAGATTAAACTAAAAAAGTGTAGAAGTTTTGTTGAACAAAGAAAATTTAAGTTTCATGTGTAATTTACTCATTTTCAACTTCAAATATTAATGAAATTTTATATAATATTTATTTTAATTTTAAAACATAAAATAAAAGATCATTAGTTTAGTATGTATAGGTGAAACTTTGCATTTTTTAAGTTATGAAAAGACAAAATCAACATTTACATTGCTATCAGTTATAAAAATAAAATATAGAGAAATTCATTATTACAATTTAGTTAATTCAAGTAAATTATCTTTCAGAAATAACATAGTTTAATTTCCACATTTAAAACCTTGAAAATAACACGAAAATAAAATTCACAAAAACTTTATCAAGACAACGACAAGTCAAAAACTTCCTTGCAACCTCCATAAATAATAACTAAACATTCCAAAAAAAAATCAAAATAATCTATATGCTTAAATATTATATACCAACCTTACTCCGCCATTAGATGATGATCCTAGAGTGACCATATCTTTATAATGCAAGTTGAATATTTATAATGTTAGGTCTTGTACCAACAAGTACCCTTTAGGGTGACATTAATTATGATCTTAGAATCTAATTATTTCAATCCATGCATATACAAAACATCATAATTATCCATATTTATGATATTAATGAGGAAGCTCACTTGTTAGAAGCCTCACACATAGTGACACCCCTTCACATTCTACCTTGCCAAGTTGAAAACCTTTAGGTCTAAGTCTCCCCTCTTTTACTAATCATTAAGTCTAAATCATCTTATTTAATTCATTATAAATATAAAATTATAAATTCATATTAAACCCAATTTTATCAACCAAATACCTATGTTCTTACAACTTAATGTTTCATACTTTATAGAACAAAGTATAAGCGAAGAACTAAGTTATCCTATTCTCAAAAACACCTAGGATTTTTGGGATCCCATATCTTCTTAATTTATTTATTTTAATAATAATTATGATTTAGGTGAATTATATTCATCCATGAGCATCCATTTCCACCCATCATTAAAACCATTGTTCATATTCCTAATCCCAATTAGCCAACTCTTCCATATTTTCCCATGAAAATACTTAGACCACATCATCCCATCCATTATATTCCCTAGACTATTCATCATATCTATTACATATACCTTAAATTTTGAGTGTGTGAAGGTTTACTTGTCACTTAATGAGTCTAATAAAATTGGTAAATAAAATTTGAAATGCTTCTCCTTTGTTTTATCTTATTTTATTGTATTTCCTCCAAGTTATTATACTCTTACATTTATTTTTTTGGGTATATATACCCTAAAAATATGAAAATAAAAGAGTTTGAAAGATCTTTTCTACCTTAAGAGATATATAGGGAGACATCAAGTTTTAGGTGGGGCATAATTATTTAGTTGAAACAATAACTCCTCTCAAAACATGCAGAATCAATTCCAAAACTCTTATTCCTCAAACATAAAAATTAAGTATAAGGTAGTATTTCAATAACTATAGAATAATTTCAAAACCTCCAGTAATTAAGTCAGATATAACAGCATGAACTTCACTGATAGGGGTTGGATATATCCATAAATATTAAATATACCATATATTAACTCAATAAGTCCATATAAATAATGTAAGGGAATATTGAATTAGTATAATAATAGAATTTGCTTCTTAAAAAATGTTCTAAGAAAAAAATTGTTCCACACCTCTTCTGTAACCAAAACAATTCCTTCCTAATTAGTATCCCATGATGATTTCTATATATTCATATAACATAAATTTTATTTTACTATATATCAATCCTTCTCTCCAAAACCTTCCATAAATGAGGTTCTTAAATATAGCATCACTTCTTCATCAAATGAGCTACTCCCAACTTGGTATAATGTATAACATCTAAAAATAATGTGATGACCTACAACCTTTAGAATCAACTTTATTCCTCATCCATTCCTATTTTATACGTAATATATCAACCACCATAATAGAAATATTAGCCACCTCTCACCAGCTATATAACAATGCAAAACACAAGGGACATCTTCACCTATGCAGTACCTAGCCTTGTAGCAAAAAATCTTATTCCATGTTATATGCTAGTGAATGTGATGTTTATGTGTTATCCTCCATCATAACCACCAAATTTGTCCTATTATTCCAACCCATAAACTCTTTAATAACATATGCTTTGTATGTCTACTTAGCCAAATTAATACTCGATAGCCTAGTGTACCCCATATTCCCAGCCTAGATCATTTCATCCTAGCATCATTTTACCCTCTACTTATGAAACGTCTCTCCTTCATGCTCATCCTTACTTGTATTTGAAGGAACCCCTAAACCAAAACATAATATAATTACTCTTACCACATACACTACCTAGAATCCCAAAGTATAAGGGAGATAGAGATCATGATTCACATTCAAAAGCATATGTGCTAATTATGAAAAATATCCTACCTTGGGATGGGGTAGTTTTTTATATATTCTAACACACCTTGGTATTAACCTACATCGATTGGTTCTATCACCTCCCTAAGGCCTTTATTCATTCCTTATGGAAGTAAATGGGTGTGTTTGTTAAGGACATCGATATGAACAATTTTCTTAATACTAGCGTAAATGAGTTATGTTATATCAAGAAAGAATACATTTAATATATTTCTCATTTCATTACCAGATGTAAGTACCTATTATAATCTATAGCTAGAACCCAAAACACATACCAAATATAATTATATGGTAATCGTTTACATTATCTCAAAAAAATGACAAGGGAGGATGTTCAAATTTTGTCTTATAGGACCTATGAAGAATCACTTGAAATCACTTTCAAAATATACCAAGGAACCATTGATAGTGGATATTTAACTTAAAGATATAATGGGAGAATAATCACCCCTAAAAAAATTAATGGGGGTAAAAAAATTTGAAAAAAAAAAATCTCAAATCATCAAGGCCCCATGATCCTTAATAAAATATTTAACACCACTATATATGGTGTCATGGATTAGGATATGATGATAAATAATGTAAATAATAAATAATTTCAACCTGTGAACAATAATAGTTTCGAATAAATGTAGGTGAAATAAATGAAAACCTTCCACCTACATTTCATGTGGTATATTTAACCATCCTTTACCTCAAAGCACATAATTTAAGAATCCTTTTAAAAATATTTTAAAAACCCCAAAATAGTGTTTCTACCAAATCAATAACTGACAAAGTCTTGGTATACAAAGCCAAAACAAATGGACTAGGAATTAGGATCCCAATGTCTACTACCTCTTCCATAGATTAATTAGTCAAAATACCATTTCCTATAGGAAGTATAAATTTTATATTCATAGACTCCCTAAGGATGAATGGAAAACATTCATAGACATGTTCATATTGAGTGTTAATGCAAAATGCCATGTTTTATTAATAGTTCTCATGGCACCCCAAAATGTAAATTTTCAAATATATGAATGCATGTTTCCTAATTACTAATAATGCAACATCTAAAACCAACCAAGTGATAAACCAACTAATTATCCCTTGGGAACATGTTTCTATGTCACCAAATTTTTCACTTGTACACTTAATAACCATGATATGGCTCCCCAAATAATATCTATAGGAAAAAATAGAATTATGGAATTTGTATAATTAGGAACAAATATGGATAAGAACATTAATAGTGACACATGGGGATACCACCCAATGAATCCCCTTTCCATAAATATTAAAGTCTATAATATCCAAACCAATCCTAGGCTCATGTAAAACTATGACCTATTTATTGATATTAGAAATACATTTTCCACATTTATTTTATGGACGTTATTAATAAATGGCCTTCCCATCCTTTGGTATCACATTATGTTTAGGACTAGGGTACCTAGCTAGTGTCATGCCTCTATCTCAAGCCAAAATTAAACACATACCTAGATATATATCAATAGGGTAGAAGTAGTGATTATGGTTGTATTTTAGACATTACAAATCTTATCATATATATTGATATGGCTAGGAGATGATACCCAACCTTGTATTTATAAGTCTATATTTGTAAAAATTATATGAAGATAGAAAGGGATGACAAAATGGTACATGTTAATATAGTCTAATTTTTTATTCTCAAAAATATTGGATATGGAAAAAGTAATTTACACAAGACGTACATCAGCTTATGAGCCCATGACATCCTCAAGTCCACATTTATTGGGACCATCATACTTCCATGAAATTTGGGCCCCAAAATTGTGTTAAAATAATTTTATGTGATTGACATAGATATGAAATATAATGTAATGCTAAGATGGCTTTAGATACATATGATGAATGCCATCCATTATACCATATTCCATGAGATCATATGTATTCATCTAGGGAAACATTTTTTCAATAGGATCCTAAATGGTTTGATACCTTCCAAGTGAATCTCAAAAAGATACCTTCCTAGTTCATATGATCACAATGTACCTGATGCATCTATACTTTCTTACAAACTTAGTAAGTCAATTATACAATCTAGTGTAGATTATTATCCATGACATCATCCCATTTTATGGTTCCCTCTAAGAGAAAACACTATAGTGCTCAAACTAGGTAAACTTACTCAATTATATTGATCTTTGTAATGAGACTTTATATCTTACTAGTTTCATGGAGAAATGATTTGGGGGAAAAATTATTAAAAAGCACTAACACAAACACAATATTGTGAAAATAAAAATAAATAACACATATATCACCCTATCTTAATATTTAGTTTTAAACCCTTAAATATTATAATATGTGTGTGATTAGAATAAGGGAGAGATTCCCTTACTTTCCTACATATAACCTTTGGTGATGAGCCCATATGTATTCTTAGTCACATGAAATTAAGTGTAGGGGGTCGTAAAATTATAGAAGGATAAAAATAAATTTAATAAAAATGTAAAAATAAATTTAATATCCCAAAAGTATTACATATATGTATATGTCAAAAGTCTAATCTCATATATCTTACCGTTTCTATCTCAGCTAGCCATCTCTTTATCTAAGTCTAGTTAACACCAAGAAAAAAAAGTGTTATATGATCCCAAAAAGAATAAAAAACTATTAGCTTTGATCATAAGGATTATTTCAACTTACTATTCCTTGTGAAATTCTAATGAACAAATTTTATTCCTTCACTATCTCATGTATCCCATATCCATTGTATCCCCATTATTACAAATTTAAAGTCATTTTTTGTCTACACACAATAGAAACATCTTTACCTACAAAAAAATTGCTAGCAAATTATGAGTTTTGAAAACATTTATCTATCACATTTTAATACATTATGTTACCACATTTGAAATTATAACTAGGTTCATAGAATTATCAAACTTAGATGTAAATAATAATTTCATCACATTTATATTCACCTAAGGTTCATGAAATTAAAATCATACATAACATTAAATAAAAATAAAACTTATATATATCCAGAATGTGTGTGTGTGTGTGTGTGTTTGTGTGTGTGTGTGTGTGTGTGTGTGTGTGTGTGTGTGTGTGTGTGTGTGTGTGTGTGTGTGTGTGTGTGTGTGTGTGTGTGTGTGTGTGTGTGTGTGTGTGTGTGTGTGTGTGTGTGTGTGATTTTAGTATACATCATGTCTTAGGACAAACTTATCCATGGAAATAAAGTGTGTTAATTATCCCAAAATCTCAAAAGATGTATAATAGTATATTCTTGATATCCCAATATTGTTTGAGCCCTTATAAACCTATATAACTTAATATTATTATTTATTCTCCTATGAGAAGGATGCGATGTAGAGGAATGATGTGGGTTATGAATCTATTTAATATCTTCTCTCTAGATAGTGTATGTAGGAGCAAATATAATAGTGTGCTTAACTACACATTTAAGAATAATTACATCAACTAGTAGTTTACCTTTACTTATAGCAATCTTTGTATGGAATAAATTCAGAAAGTTGTCTCTGATCAGATTCCTCCACTATGTATTTGAATCTAAAATTATATAAAGGTAGAGACATACATTATATATCTAATATTATAAAGTAAACAAAAGTAAATAAATTAGAAAATGATACATATAAAAATTCAAATAATAAAATAACACATTTTTTTTGTCTCCTCCTATTAAATTAGATATAACTCCTCATCTAAACTCATCTAATCCACATAATCCTCTATTTCTAGCTCATATCCATAATGCACCTAATCACCTCTCATGGTAGACCAGTTTTTGTCTTCCCCTATGATATACTACTACTATTAGTGTGGCTCAAACTCAAAATACTATTATGGGTTTATATGTTTCTATTATGATGGTTATGGTTTTTTCTATGCTTATTTTGAATTGTATTGTCTTCAAATTTGTCTTGAAACCTATGTATAACATCCTCCTCCTCTAATTGTTACATGTTACCCAGTTCATGATCCTCCTAGTCGCTACCTCTTCACAACCACTATAGTGATTAGAGTCGATAGTGTTAGGGGTTAACACCTTAATTTGACATATTGGACATATTATATCTCCCTCTCTCCCCTAATAACCACTTTTGGAATGAACATATATGCTAGATACCATAACATACACTACTAGGCCACCTTATTCACATGGTTCACCTCCACATACAAGTGAATATCTCTAACATACCATGCATTCTCATAGACCACAAGAGTGTTGACCCATCAACCCACTAAATGTACCTCACCTAAAATGGTATAATTACTATATCACATAATTTTAGTATCCATATTAATTGAGAAATTTCCTTGAAGGGCACCATACATGTCCACTTATAGGCCCTAACAATGATTGTCATCCTAATCACTACAACTCACTAGTATGGGATCATGCTCCTGAATACTAAAATCATTATAAAGTTAGGGTTACTAATATATAAGTACCATAAACTAGTAATCCTTGAAAAGTAACTATATTTCAAAGTCAAAAACACCTAATCCCATGTACATCTTTGGCCCATCTCCTCTATTCCCCTTATTATATGATTCCAATTAAAAAATAGTTTAATAGACTAGTTGTCTCTTACTAGAAATAAGTAATCAATACCAATAATCACTTTTAAAATGTTAGGGATCATTACATGTGTCACCCTTGCTGACATCACCCCATACTCTACATTCATGTTAAGTGTGTTTACATCTCTAAATAAATTTTCATAGATGGATGTCTTGCCTCTATTAGTAGCATCTTCTAATGTCTATCTCCTACTTATAATAGTCAGTACCATAATATTTTATACATCATTAAGAGTGATAGTTGACACTCCCTAGGTCTCTAGGAGCTATAAAGGCTTGAGTCTATGTATTGATAACTGAATAGGTCATATAGTAACCTAATCTATGTGTAAACCATCCACACTTGTGTTATGTGAATTATACCTTATCTATCCAAATTATATATCTAATTATCCATTAATTACCATAAAAGTATTAAATCTTTCTCCTCGGTCTTACTCTAGTGCATCTAAACCTCATGAAATCATAATTTAAATCAACCCAAATTAGTCATTTATAATATTAAAAATTAGACCAAATAAATCCATATGTTTACCTTGGGAAACCACTTATGCAACTAATAATTTTTGAAATCATACCAACCAAGAAATTTGTGTGACCACCACATGCATAATGGAGAATGTATAAATACCAGTCTACAAGCATCAAAAATTCATCTAGATAATCACACTCAAGTTAAAAACACCTTAAACTACCTAAAAATCTACCAAAACACCAAAAAATAATTTTCCACTTCCAATAATTTTCTTAAACCAAGCCATGAAATTATTTTGAAATTTTCATAGATTTTAGATTAGTTTTAAGAAAAATTATTACCCTAAGGATAAATGCAAAAGTTAATAAAGCTCATTTGTGCTTATCTTGTATCTACTATTAATGGTGTACTCATCATCCTTTGGCTATCATTTTAATTTTGACTAATTAATTATGTTATTCCATTTTAGGGGACTAAAGCTAAAAATTATCAAATTATTAAATGCATAAATATTTCCTATTTTTTTAGTTTTTAAATTCTGAAATGCTCACATGATTAAATGTTTGCTTGAAATCCAATTTTATAATTTCATTTTAAATAATTTGAAAAAATATGAGAAAATCATTTCCATTGATTTTTATTTTATCTCTTAACTTTATTTAATTCAACTAAATTTAATTCTAGAAATAATGCATTTATATTTCCAATTGTAAAAACATGCAAAAAACACACAAAAAAAATTGAATAAAACCTTGGAAAAATGAGAAAAAAGTCATAACCTTGAACTCAACATCCAAAAATATCAATTAAACTTTCCAAAACAAATTTAAAACAAGATATACACTTAATATTTCCAAAAAAATCTCTCTACCATTGGATAATCATCCCAAAAATACCTTAACTCCATAGGGTAAGCCTATTTCATAGAGTACTAGTTCTTATACTAGTAGGTACCCTTATGGGTTACATTGACTATGACATTAGACTCCAATTATTTACCATAAATCATCTCCAAAAGTTTATAATCATACATCTTGACTACCTTCATGAGAAAGCTCATTTAATAGAACCAATATTTATTTTGAGATCCCATCACACTCTAGAAAGAAAAATTAATAACCTTCAGGTCTAAGTCTTCACTCCGTATTTTTTTTCTCATGTCTAGTCTCATTATTATTATTATTATTATTTTATTGATGACATTATATGTTCATATTCAAATCAATAAAACCAACCAAATCCTTAGGACTTTATAATCTAACATTTACTAGTTTCATAAACCATGTATCAATCAATAATTATATTAAGTTCTTATCATCCACACTAAGGGTCCATTGGATTCCATATATTCCTAATTCACCACTTAAAATGCATAGTAGAATGTGGGTGCGATATTTTTGTATCACTATAAAATTATTTTTCCACTCGTCATCCCAAACCTTATCTATATACCTAATCTCAACCAACCACCTCTTTCTACCATTACCATATAAATTCCTTAACAACATCATCCAAAATAAAATTATGTATACCATTCATCCATATATTGATTCATCATATGTCTCTATTATACCTCAAGAAGTCAAGGATGTGAAGGTTAGTGTGTCAAATTTTTAGTATAAAATCCATACTTCCTTCATGAAAATAATGATGACCATACCTAGTATAGATAGTCTTAAAGTGAGAATAAATTATAATAGTCTAAAATAATTCATGTATAATATTATTTCATCATAAGACCAAAAATACGGGTCACTTAGATGTTGGGATATACATTTTAGATTGTATATAAGAAACAAATGTAGAATATCATAGTTTGATGTGCTACTTAGGAAGGTGGAGTACACAAAGGAAATGTTTCCCATGTGCACATTAAAATATCAATGAGTGGATGAAATAATATAATTTGAGAATGTTTAATATTTTTTTTTTGAAATCGAATCTTCTCTAGTATAGTGATAGGTTTTACATGTGAAAAAAAATAGCCTTTAAGCATAAGGTGCTTAATGAAAATCTCACTTATATCAAAGGTGTGAAAATAATATTCTTAAAAAATTATTATAGAGTTAAGAAGGATTCATTTTTGTAAGGGCTAAAATTGTAACTCAATTTTATTTTGAAACCCTGTATGGTAATTTAATAAAATAAATGATATATAGTTAAGAACCTAGGTCATTTCAAACCTTTATCTATTTGTAGCCATAGCTAGGATGAGGTTTATATGAATTTCACCATACGACTGCCAAAATTTGGGGGAAAATTTATCTTCATTTTATTGTGGATTTAATAAAAATATTCTCATTTTTTTCACATTATCACATCAACATGTTGAAATTAAAAAAATAACAAAATTTATGGATATAGCTCATAATATGCATAGAAACTCAATTTTTTTTATTAGATAAGGTGAATAAGTAGGTCTTACATGCCTCCTACAACCATAAGTTTATAGAAAAGTATGATAAGGAAAAAATAGCCAAATATTGATAGTAATTCAAAAGAAAAGGCCTTTTGCAAAGTATAAAGTAACTAGAAACCCAAAAGTAAAAAATAGACTAGTAGGGCTAACATATTAAACACAAAATACCATAAATTGATTAACCACTAGAACCATAAATTTCCTCAGAACATGTATTCTCTTGATTAGTCTACAACTCTTCCTTAGTCTCTAGGATAGATTCCTTTGGTAGAGTCTTTTTTATTCTTCCCCTGGTCCTCTTCAATGGGCCTTCATTTGAGGACAAAATGGTCTTATCTTGTGTAGGGGATTCTTAAAAAATTTCAACATGTTCCATTTTATTTTCAACTAGAGTGTCTTCCTTCTTCATAACTATGTATAAGTCATTTTTTAGCTTCATCACAACCATTTTTAACCTATTCCAGTCTATAGTGAGGTTTGACATGGCCATCCCAAATTGTTCTAGATTATCTTAAAAAAAACACAATTCTATGTTGCACTAATCCAAATAGTCTTTCAGGGATAAGGTAAGGGTGAATTTAGGGGTGGTTACCTACTTAGAGGAAGTGGAAATGATTTTATATTTTTTGGATGAGGGAAGAGAGAGGGAAAGTAAACATTTGAGGGGAGTATGAAAAAGGCTAGTAGAGGGGCTTAATGATCCCAAGATGGGGGAAACCTATGTGTTGCTTAGAGGCTCATGAGATTTATCAATAGGGTATTTCCTTGGGAGGAATCTACTAGAAGGAATGGGTTTTCACGCTAACAAATATCCTTTTCAAACTAATAGATAAATCAAAGCATGGTGTATAATTTTATTCTTATTTCTCACCTGGCATGCTAGAAGAGTAATCTCCAATGATTTTAACAAGTAAAAATGTAGGATAATTTTATGTGATTTTAAATTATTGAGCATATGGAAGAGGTGTGAGAATATAACAATGAAATTACCTTTCAAGGTGAGATATTTCATCACCTAGAAGAAGATATATAGCCACCACTTTGGGAGGTTGAGCCTAGGGAATCATTTTTTATCAATCTTCATCTCCTGATCAATTTTGAAAAACTTATGCATGAGATCCAAGTTGAGGTTGTTGTCTTTGATATATATTTTTCAATGGCATGGCATATCTATCACCTCCATAATATTTTCAATAGATTGTAAGGAAAAAATCATTTGGTCTCTTTCTCCCCCTATTCTAAATAGATTGCAAGGAAAATTCATGTAAACTTATCTTTTATTTTGAAATTTTGGATAATTAAATAAAAATGGTGTTCCCAATGTCATTTAATGCAAAATTGGGATGAAAATCATTAACCATCGCAATTCACATATTATTCATTAATGTGTCTTTTAGGGTTGACTAGGCCAACTCAAGGTAATAATAAGGTGAAATCATGATTAAAGGTACTAAGGATTTAGGATGGAATATGATTATTAATATCCCACATGACCATATTTTCCATAAAATCACAAATATTAACAAGACAATCCACTATAATGTTCCCCTCCATGTACATGTAGATTATGGGAAAATGTTTGAAATGACTGAAAAGGTTACATGTATCATTAATTATAGCTTTAATGGTATGGGATGGGGTAAATTTACCTTCAATAGAATTTATTATATTTATGGAGTCACCTTCGATGATAATGCTGGGGATGTGGAGGCAGGAATCAAGTTGAATGCCCTAAAAGGTAGCCATAACCTCTACTACATGATTGGGTTGATGACTCAAGGGACCCACATAAACAATAATTAACATATCATCATGACTGAAAATCACATCCCCCACTATTACCTTTCAAAGTTCTATTTAATTTAATATTAATCCACCCAAAAGGGGGGTTTGACCATTTGGTGGTATGACAAGCTACCACTGATGGTGTTGTTACCATAGTTTGAGATAAATTTGATGAAAAAAGAATTGAAGATTCATATTGGAAGCTTTTGAATTTATCTCTAGGTATAAAATCTTTCTAATTATCCATTATAGAATAACATAGATGCTTGAAGAATAACCTAGGTGTAGAGCTCATATTCTCAAAAATTCAATCCTTTTTAGCCTTCCAAAGGGCCTAGAATAAATTATGGAGGGCAAGGTTCGATAATAAAGAGAGAGATGGAAGATACCATAGGGGTTTCCATTAATAAATAATATCTTGAATGTATCTTGGACATACCTAAGAGATCAAACACTAAGTGACCTGTAGATCACTAATAAGATGATAGGGTACTCCAACAAAAGGTGATGGATTGACTCTGCATGGGTAAAGAAGAGTGAGCAGTGATTAGGAATTGTAATGCCCCTCTTGATAAGGTTATCTATATTGAGAATTCAATTTTGAGTAGCTATCCAAAATAAAATATTGATCTTTGGGGTAAGGTGTTTGATACGGAGAGGTCTCTATAGATCCCATTGATCCTCTAGATCTAGTACCACTAAATATCCTGATTTCACTAAGTCCCACTATCTTCAATGAACCAAATAATATAATCCTTCTTCAAAAATTATGGTATATGAATTTTTTGGATCTTTGAATTATGATCAAGGAGAGATTAAGATTCCTTATAACTAGTGTTATCCAGATTAAGGAATTTCCATTATAGGAAGCTTTTTGAGTAGTACAATATTCTTTTTTTTAGTGCCCCATTTAGCTCTAAAGTTGATATAAATGTTGATCCATGGGTTTTGAAATCCAAGGGGGATTTGAAATAACCAAGGATCATCCCAAAAATCCAATAATTCCCCATTACTATTTTTCCACCTGTAACCTTTTTATATGAGTTTATTTTCATAAGAGACTATTTTTCAAAAGGATGAGCCATCTATCGAGCCAACCTCCCATAGAAAAACATCTTCATTATTAACCTATAAGTATTTGTCCTTAATGATTTGTGTTCATTTTTATCCTCTTTAAGGATTTTCCATCCCATTTTGGTAAGAAGAGATTTGTTCATATCTCTTATTTTTTAAATCCTTAGTCCAACATTTGATTTATGTGGGCAAGCCTTATCCCAATGAATTAAGGGAATTTTGAACCTTTCTTTCATCCCTTTCCATAGTAAATCATGTTGGATTTGTTCAATTGTATTTGGAATTTTGTTTAGAATTTTGAAAAGAGACATGAAGTATATTGGGATGATCTAAATGGTGCTCTTAAGCATATGGAGCCTACCAGCTTGAGTAAGCAATTAGCCTTTCCATCCTACATGTTTCTCTTGAATTCTATCCACCAGTAGGTTCTAGTATTCATCTTTTATTTTACCTGTAAAAAGAGGAAGTCTTAGGTGGAAGGAGGGGATCTTCCCAATCTGAAATCCATGGATGTTTGTCAATCTCTTTTGATGTTCTTCTTGGGTGTTAACGAATAAGATAAAGCTTCATTGAAAGCGATACTTTGATTGGACACTTTCTCATAATACAAAAGGATCCTTTTAAAGTTATTAGATTATTCTAATGCGGATTCTCTAATTAAGGAGTCATCATCAAATTATTCATGATAGACTGATCTAGTGCCTTAAGTTACTTTGATTCCCTTAATAATACCTATGTTTCTAGCTACACTTACCACTCTTCTTAGAGATTCAACAAGAATGTTAAAAAGATAAGGGAATACTAGATCCCCTTATCTTAGACCTTCGCTGGCCAAAACAAATCATTTTGGGATCCCATTGATTATGATCAAGAATCTAGGATTGTATATGTACCTTTGAATGATGGTTCTAAATAAGGAATTAAATCCAAATTTCTCTAATTGTTTTCCAAAAAACTCTAGGAGACTCTATCATATGATTTATTCATATCAAGTTTGATGATCATTCAATGACTATTATTTAAATGTGTGGACTAGATTGCCTCATGTATGGTGATTACCCCATCTATGATTTATCTGCATGACACACATGCTCCTTGATGTTCTTATATGATTCTCTCTATAATGGGTTGGATTCTTCTAACCAGAGTTACTAAAAAAAATTTGTAAGCCATAGAACATAAGCTTAGTGCTTTGAAGTCCTTGAGTTTATTTGCTCTTATTATTTTTAAAATAATCATAAGAAAGGCATTTTTCAAGGCTTTTATAATTTTCTATTTTATTAAAAAAATCTAAGACATCAATTTCCATCTCCATATGAATGACATCCCATAATTTCTAAAAATAATTAGAGGGAATCCATTCAAGCCCAGGGCCTCATTTCCTTCCATTGAGAACATGATGGAATTAATATCTTATGACAATGGGGGTTTTAGAAGTGCAATAATTTGAACTTGAGAGATAAGGCTCAAGAAGTTGTGAAGCATTTTTTCCTCTAGATATTTCTCCAAGGAGCCACATTCTTTGAGAAAATCCTAAAAGTATTGACTAATCTAGTTGTAAATATCCTATGTATTCATATATTTCCTTCCATCATCTTGTATAAGTTCCAACATCATATTTTCTTTCATACTTCTAGATGCTTGTTGATGAACTATTTTTGTGTTTTTATCCCCCTCCTTTATCCAAAGTCATCTAGACTTCTATTTTCAAAAACCTTATTCTTTAGCTTCAAGATTATGATTGGCACTGAGAAAATACTTCTTAAGAGCATAGGTCTATTCATTAGTACAATGAATCGAAGAGAATATTTCAAGGTTTATGAGTTCTTATTCAATGTAGTTATTTTGATTTAAAATATTACCAAAAAACCCTCTATTCTAGACTTTCAATTTGGTTTTTAGGTAATTTAGTTTCTTTACCAAGATGAAAATGTCATATCTTGAGAATGGTTCTTGCCACCAAGCCTTTATGTATTCATATAGATTAGTTTCGTGTAGCCACTTTACTTAAAATTTGAACAAGACATTTTTCATTTTGGGGATAATATTTTATTCAAAGATAATAGGGTTATGGTTTGAGCTGATTCTATGGACAAAATATAAGGAATTATTATGGTGGAGGTCCCAATAGAGGGATAATAGACATATATTAAGTCTAACCTGTATTAGATCCTCCCCTATCCTTCAATTTATCCATATGTAAGTATTTCCTTTAAGGATAACATACATGAGCCCAACTTCTATTATAAAATCACTAAGGTCTACCATGTTATCTAAAAAATCCTTAAGGATGACTTTCCTTTCCATTGGGGACAAGGGGAATTAAAATCCCCTACCAACAACCATTTTCAATTGCTGCTGATTTTTTAAAATCTATAAGGTCCTCCCAAAGCTTTCTACTATCCATCCTAGAATTGGGAGCATAAAGGTTAGATATTATCCATTCCTCCTTAGATAATTTGATTTTGAAGAGTATATCCATATGATAATTACTCTTGACTAGGATTTCCGTTTTAGTTCCTTAGGTTTCTATAGGGTGGAAATTTCTCTTGAGGCACCATCCAATATACAAAATGAATAATTCTTCTAACATTTTGGTCTCTTATTAAAAAAAAATCATTGGGTTGTTTCTATTTATTAAATTACCAACCAATTTTGGCTTCATGGTGTTATTCATTCCCCTTATGTTAAAATAAATTAATTTCATTACTTTTGTCTACTGAAGTGTGTTTCAAGCATTTTTTGACAACCCTTGTCTATTTCATTGGTAGTCTCCTTCTTCCATACAAAATTCTTTAGGGTTATACTAGGTTGTTTTTATCATTTTCCAGTGTCTTATTTCTTCCTACCTCTTTTTGATTTATTTTGTGTCCAATTTACTTCATCCTATTTTATTGGATTGGAACATGCTCTTTTTTCAATCTTAGCCATGGCTATATTGTTACAATCTAGGGAATTATTACCATTAGTGCCTCCAATATGAAGTAGCTCCAAGTAGGTGGTGTTTTTCAGGCTTATAAGAGGTTCTAAGTTCACAACACCTAGTCAGTTTAAGGATAAACATTGAGGTACTTCCAATTTGTTACATGAATCCATAGAGATCACATCAAAAATGGGGATCTAGTTAAGTAAATATTTGAGAGATGGACTCTACGGTGATGTTTCTTTTTGACCTATAAGGATCCCATTCTGATCTAAATCCATAGTAGATCTCAAAATCTTATGAGAGGGATAAGTGGCAACTAGGTTCCTAATGAGGAGGGGACAAGAAAATGAGAGGGGTAAATGAGACCGCAAGAGGGAGGAGGGATTGAGGTGGGTGGGTGATGAGGAGAGAGTGAGTTTGAATCAATAATCAAGGTTTTTCTATGAGGATTCTTAGAGGAAGATGGTTGGGAGGTTGAAATAGGGGAAGGAATAGTGGAAAGGGGACACTTAGGGAAATACTTCAAGGAGTGACTATAAATATTGAAATCAGAATAAATTAGATTGGAGTTTACATACTTGATTCTTTGAGACCAAACACCATATTTGAATTTTAATTTAATGCTATGCAAAATAGGTTTATTTGGTAGAATAAATACCTAAAATCTAGTTGCAATCATCCTTATCCTAGCTATATTTACTAAATCAATCTAAACTGTTGGACTAGCACTATTGTAATACCAAAAATGATTATCATTTCCTAATATTTGAGACTTAGTTTTGGAAGTAACACCCACATGGATATATCTTCTAAAACTATGATATTAAGGTTGGTGCCTGCTTGCCAACATATGATTGAAACATTAGTTTTACCCATGAACCAAAGTCCTTTTGTGAGGAATCTTAAGCAATACTCTTGGTTGTTGATGTTGACTATAAAGAATTCCCTTGGTAAAGTGACTACTTTGAGTTGAACCTTGGGCATCCATCGAATATTGGCCCATTTTTTGAGGGAATGAATGTTAGTTCTAAATCCATTTACCATGTCTAGAATGTAGTTTTCTACTTATTATCTTTCACTTCCACCAAAGAGTCAATAATATTGACCCAAGTATCATTGTTTTTGACTAATGGGATCATATGTACATCTAAGAGGTCCAAACCCATCGATCATTTTCCTAAAACTTGATCTTTCTAGGATAGTGTGGAAGCTTCTAAAAGGAACTTAGAGGTTGGGGTCCTCTCAATACACAAAATATTCTCTCTTGTGACTTTTCCCTGGGACCAATTTATCAAATGGGTAAATGCAACACCTTTCTAATGATAGTCTAGGACCTCCTTGTTGACTTTTACTCAAGACTTGTCAATCTACATGGGACTCGCAGTATCCTTCCACAGTATTTTGATATTCACCTTGTTTCATTTGATTCTGTCTAAGGAATATCATTAGATACATGAGCCATATTATACTTTTTCCCACTTAATGTTAAATTCCTATTATGAATTGTGTTTAGCTTTTTTTCCACCCATCATTTCTTCCTCCCCACAGTTCATAATGTATCATATTTGGTGATCATGATCATGTATTTACTAATAATTTTTAGATTGAGTTTTTCTATTTTTTTCACTAGGTGATCACTTGGATGGCCTTATCATTATCAGTCTGATGGAAAAAATGAGGTAATTAATAATTTATTATATGGTTATCTTTCTTTTTATACTATATATAAATAAGAGAGATGTCTTAATAGGTTGACACTAGAAAAATGAGGGTATACCACATATTTATATACCTAATCAGAAATATCCTCATTTATGTACCATGCATCAAACTCACGAAATCATTATTTTTGAATTGTAGTACATTGTTATCCCAACATGATTTGTATGAAACAAAATTTCACATATGCACATGGCTAAATAATAGTGGATACAATAATTATTGGTTAGGTGGTAAGCCTACTACAATTACTGTAAGAATTACACACACACACACACACACACACACACACACACACACACACACACACACACACACACACACACACAGATACACATACACATACATATACATATACATATACATATACATATATATATATATATATATATATATAGACACACACACACACACACACACACACACACACACACACACACACACACATATACATATACATACTGATGCAGGAGCATCTGGAATAGTTCAAATTCTAGTGTGAAAATTCAAATTTTGGTTTTCACTCCAAATTGTGAGATTTCAAAATTTCACCTTCAAATTAAAATGTAATTATCAAAAAGTGAAAGTGAAAAGGTAAAAAGTGATGGCTACCCTATTGAGTAAATCAGGAGGAATTGGTTGAAACTATTTCCAACCTTAGAATATTGTTAAAACTTAAAAACAACATTTGTTTGCCTTAAGCCCAATTTGGGCATAGAAGTTAGAAGGAAGATTCTTGAAAAGAGAGAAACGAAGAAGAATTAATTAAGGAGAGGGGCGTAGAAGAGAAGAAGAACAGAGAGGAAAGGTCCTCTCATGCACGGAATGAGAATGGAATGAGGAAGAGAGAGGAGAATTAGTGAGGGAAGACCTCACTCAAGAAATGGTAAAGGAAAGAGGAGCAGGCAAGAGAATGTGTGAAGAAGAAAATAGGGCTTTGGAAGCCATGGAATATGGATATTGAATCTGGTATTAAATTGTAAGTCTTCTAGTTGATCAAGAAAGAATGAATGTATTTATTTCATATATGGTTTCTTATGAATTTTGGTGATAGGCCTGTGTATGTGAATGTGTGTGATGATTTTCTATAAGAATATTGAGAAAGACTGGTTATTTTGCATTTTGAGGATAATTTTAAATTGGTATTTATGTGAACAAAAGATCTTAAGAACTTTGAATGCTATAAAAAGCCCAAACAGGCCTAAACAAGATATTCGGGAAATTAAAAATACAACCCACTGTCTTAAGTAAACTCCATGTAAAAATCTTTGTATGGACTCTAAAATGATATGGAAATAGGTTCCAAGGCAAGCATAAAAATAGATCAAGAATAAATAGGCGTTAGAAACCCTTCTAATATCCAAAAACTCCATAGTTGGAATTCAGGCCTGTAGATGACAGTATACAAGTAAGGGTTAGACATTTGTATGTTTTTGCAAGGTAAATGCATTGAAAAGGTCTTATTTGTTATAAGTATGGGAATATGGAAATAAATTAAGGTATGGACATGTTTGTGTGACATCTTGAAGTCCATTGATCATTGAAATAGATAAGGAAAATCTTGAACCCTGCTGACTGTCATAAAAATATAGTCAAAAGACACTGAAATGTTAAGCATTGGAAGGTACAGAGGGTTGATATGACTTGGATGATTAATGGAGAAGTTTTATGGGGTTAAAAAATACCCTATACAAGTGATTTTAACCCTTGAAACTGTCTAAAACAATCTCAGCAAAAATAATAAGCTCTCGGCCTGTGACTGTCCAAGGGAAAATCCTGAATTAGCTTCTAGCCCTCAAAATGAGTTTTAATGATTGAAACCTCTTGAAACTTTGCAATATGAACCATGAAGGTGTTATAAAACTTTTTGAAGTTATCTGAAGGTGATATAGTATGGAGAAGTATGGAAAAGAACAATTGCCAAGTGAAACCTAGGTGCATGTGAAGGGAAGAGCATAGGCCAATATATGAAAAATGGATTTCTCAAAAGAAGTTCCCTAAAAAATGATTGATTCACTTGTAACAAGGTAATGCGTATCTGTAATGATGCTTGGTTTGATTATAAAGTCCATACTTTACTCTAGACAAGAAGATTTGCATTCAAGGAAGGCTAATTAGAACAGGGTCTAAAGAAGAAAGTACAATTCCATCCAAGGAAACCTCAGGATATTTTCCAATATGTTATATAAGGGCTTAATGGGTATCTATAAATGGTTTTACTTTCATGATTGAGTTAACTAAAAAAGAGTTATGGCTAATAAACAGGGAAAACAAGGCTACAAGGAATGCTTGAATTAAATAGGCATGTATATGAAGTTAGCACAAAATTTGATGGTTTCATCATTTGGTATCAGAGATTAAAGCTCTTGGGAATTGGTAACTTGTTTTTGGTTATGATTTCTAATGAGTTTTTACAAGATTTGGCAAGAGGATCAGCAGGACAAAGCATTAGGAGACCCTGGGGAGAAAAGGTATGAATAATTGTGCTATTTGATTTGAGTTATTGTGTTGAGAAGCAATTAAGTGAAGGAGTTGTAGGTTCAATACAGCCAAGCCATTGAGGCTTAAGAAGAGAAAAAGAAGCCAAGGAAGGCTTAGTGAAGATCCAAGAAGAAGCTTGGATAGTTTGCCAAAAGACTAAGGTGAAATAGACTTAGGTGAGGTAAAGGATGGAGTTTGAAGCTTGGAGAGCTCAAAAGTAAGAGAGCAAGTGAATGCTCAAGAAGAATATCTAAACCAAGGTAAGCTTGGATTTATGATTTTTGTTTGATGAAGTGTTGTAGAGTTGCTTCAGGATTGAGAGAAAAGGATCAAAAGACTAGGATGCAAAAGGCCTAGGTGAGATCAAGGAGATTGCCAAAAGACCAGTCAAGAAGAAAAGGCTCAGGTGAGACTAGGGATCAAGAGACCAAGGTGGAAAAGACTTGGGTGAATATCTCAGAGATGGAATTGTTGTTGAAGGCACTCCAGAGTAGCAAGGTATAGGAGGGCACTAAGAAGAAAGCAAGCATCAAGGGTATGGATAGTTTTGTATTTGATAAAGAGATTGTTAATTTGAAGAGAGAGTTAGCTAAGATTAAAGATGAATATGAGTCTTGGATGCAGATGGATAAGCAAGCATGGGTATGGCCAATGAGGAAGAGGTTGAAGTGGCCAATAGATCTCCTAATGAAAAGGAGAAGAAAGCAAAAGAAGATTGCCATGAAGAGAGAAGCCCATAGAGGCTTGAAGAAGATAAGAAGGTTGCCAAGTGAGTAGCAAGAGGAAGAATTTGTGAAGAAGGTTCTCATTGTGGAGAACAAGAGAAGAGAAGAAAGAAAAGAGGAAGTGCCAGGAAGAGTACTTGAGAAGATAAGAGTGTTTATGAGGAGAGCACTCATAGGGACCTTGTGGTCTCTTGTTTTTATTTCTAATATTGTCTTTGCATGGGTAATTACAGGTATGAGCAGCCTTGTGAAGGTCAAGAGAATGGCCTTGAAGAGTGAAGATATTGTTGCAAGATAAGACACCAAGTACACAAGCGAATGCGTAAGAGAGAGAAGTAAGTTTGCTGCTGTTGATAAGGAAGGAGAAGAGATGCATTGGTTAATGCATAAAGGAGGTGTTGAAGAACCCATACAAGTAAGAGAAAAGGTAGAAGATGAATCTGAATTTCATGATGCCATTGAAGGCCAAGAAGAAGAAAGAGATCAGCCAAGCACAAAGGGAGAGAAAGATTGCTCCATGGAACAAGTTATTAAAGAGGTAAATGAAGTGTTAAGACCTGATTTTGATTTTTATTATGAGCATGAAGCTGATAATGTACAGGTGTAAGAATTAAGGAAGATGATAGAGCCCTCAAAAGGAGAATTTAAGCATGGATATGTGATGCCTAAATGGTGGAAGAAGTAAACTCCCAAGCAAGAGGAAGAGCTGATACAAGAGCATGGTTACAGGATGCCTAAATGGCTTGTGAAGTCAAATGATAAGAAGAAGAATCAAATGTGGGTGCCTAAGAAGGCAAAGAGTGAAGATGTGAGAGTTGAGATAGCAACACCAAGAAGTCAATGGAAGAGGATTGAAGGTAGTTCAAGCAGCCAAGAGAATGAAGATGAGAAAGAAAACTTCTCAAAGAATGAGGTAGAGTATGAGGATGCAAAGATGAAAGGTAAATCAATTGTTTATGATGATGTTTTTGATCTTTTTATAAGAAATGAAAGATGGAAAGTGGCTGTAAGGACTAATATGCAGCAAGGAGAGAATTCCAAACGAATGGATGATGAGGAAAGGAGAAAGTATGCAGCAAAGCAAACAAGTTGGCTTCGAGCAGAGGTTGAAGAGAGTAAGGAGACACAAGGTAATGGTCTTTAAATTACTTTTGATAAGTGTACTAATGAAGAAATTGGTTTATGTGATGACAAGATAAGAAAAGAAGAGATAGGAGGTAAAGGGCAAGTAATCCTTGTGAGTGATCAGCCCAAGTTTGATGAAGAGAATAGTGAGATAGATGAAAACTCACTAAAGGAAGAGTTGAAGATATTGGAGGAGCTGTTTGGCAATTCAAGAGAGATGAAGGTACAAACCATGGTGAAGAAAACATTGGGAATAGTGAAGCAAGAAAAGAGTAGAAGAGTGAAGAGACAAAGGCAGTGTTGGTCAAGGACCAAGAGCAAGCATATGAAGATAGCCAAGAGGCTTCATGGCCTAAATATTTTGATTCTAAGGTGGCTTTTGATGTTTTGTATGTAGTTATGAAGATTGTTTAAGTGAATGAAATACATGAGCCATTGGAGAAGCTCATGAACCAAGAAGAACAACAAGAAGATCTAGAAGACATGAATGAAGATGAAGAAGCATGGAAGTGGGAGATGACAGCTGAGAAAGAGATGAGGAGAAGAACATAACAAAAGAGGAAGAACAACAAAATGAAGAATAAATACTACCAAAGACAAGCATTGGCATTGACAATGAGACCTTGGGATCCAGGTATACAAGTGAAGACTAAAGTGAGGAGGAAGCATCTCATTTGAACTAAGCTTCAAATCTTTTCTAGAGGGAGAGTATGATGCAGGAGCATCTACAATAGTTCAAATACTAGTGTGGAAATTCAAATTTTGGTTTTCCCTCCAAATTGTGAGATTTCAAAATTTAACCTTGAAAGTAAAACGTAATTATCAAAAAGTGAAAGTAAAAAGGTAAACAGTGATGGTTAGGTTGTTGAGTAAATCAGGAGGAATTGGTTGAAACTATTTCCAACCTTAGAATATTGTTAAAACTTAAAAACAATATTTGTTTGCCTTAAGCCCAATTTGGGTGTAGAAGTTAGAAGGAAGATTCTTGAAAAGAGAGAAACAAAGAATAATTAATTAAGGAGAGGGGCGTAGAAGAGAAGAAGAACAGAGAGGAAAGGTCCTCTCATGCAAGGAAAGAGAATGGAATGAAGAAGAGAGAGGAGAATTAGTGAGGGAGGACCTCACTCAAGAAATGGTAAAGGAAAGAGAAGGAGCAGTCAAGAGAATGTGTGAAGAAGTAAATAGGGCTTTGGAAGCCATGGAATATGGAGATTGAATCTGGGATTAAATTTTAAGTCTTCTAGTTGATCAAGAAAGAATGAATGTATTTATTTCATATATGGTTTCTTATGAATTTTGGTGACAGGCCTGTGTATGTGAATGTGTGTGATGATTTTCTATAATAATATTGAGAAAGACTGGTTATTTTTCATGTTGAGGATAAGTTTAAACTAGTATTTATGTGAACAAAAGATCTTAATAACTTTGAATGCTATAAAAAGCCCAAACAGGCCTAAACAAGATATTCAGGAAATTAAAAATACAACCCACTGTCTTAAGTAAACTCCATGTAAAAATATTTGTATGGAGTCTAAAATGGTATGGAAATAGCTCCCAAGGCAATAATAAAACTATATCAAGAATAAACTAGCGTTAGAAACCATTCTAATATCCAAAAACTCCACAGTTGGAATTCATGTCTGTAGATGACAGTATACAGGCAAGGGTTAGACATTTGTATGTTTTTGCAAGGTAAATGCATTGAAAAGGTCTTATTTGTTATAATTATGGGAATAAAGAAATCACTTAAGGTATGGACATGTTTTTATAACATCTTGAAGTCCATTGATCATTGAAATAGATAAGGAAAATCTTGAACCCTGCTGACTGTCATACAAATACAGTCAAAAGACACTGAAATGTTAAGCATTGGAAGGTACAGAGGGTTGATATGAATTGGATGATTATTGGATAAGGTATAGGGGGTAAAAATATACCCTATAAAAGTGATTTTAACCCTTGAAACTGTCTAAAACACTCCAAGAAAAAATAATAAGCTCTCGGCCTGTGACTGTCCAAGGGAAAATCCTGAATTAGCTTCTAACCCTCAAAATGAGTTTTAATGATTGAAACCTCTTGGAACTTTGCAATATGAACCATGAAGGTGTTATAAAACTTTTTAAAGTGATCTAAAGGTGATACAGTATGGATAAGTATGGAAAAGAACAATTGCCAAGTGAAACCTAGGTGCATGTGAAGGGAAGAGCATAGGCCAATATAGAAAAAGTGGATTTCTCAAAAGAAGTGCCCTAAAAAATGATTGATTCCCCTGTAATAAGGTAATGGGTATCTGGAATGATGCTTGGTTTGATTATAAAGTCCGTACTTTACTCTGGACAAGAATATTTACATTCAAGGAGGGATAATTAGAACAGGGTCTAAAGAAGAAAGTACAATTCCGTCCAAGGCAACCTCAGGATATTTTCTAGTATGTTATACAAGGGCTTAATGGGTATCCATAAATGGTTTTACTTTCATGATTGAGTTATCTGAAAAAGAGTTATTGCCAATAAATAGGGAAAATAGCGCTACAAGGAATGCTTGAATTAAATAGGCCTGTATATGAAGTTAGCACAAAATTTGATGGTTTCATCACACACACACACACACACACACACACACACACACACACACACACACACACACACACACACACACACACACACACACACACACACACACACACACACACACACACACACACACACACACATACATACACATACATGTGTGTGTGTGTGTGTGTGTGTGTGTGTGTGTGTGTGTGTGTCTATATATATATATATTCCCCTTATGTTAAAATAAATTAATTTCATTACTTTTGTCTACTGAAGTGGGTTTCAAGCATTTTTTTACAACCCTTGTCTATTTCATCGGTAGTCTCCTTCTGCGATACAACATTCTTTAGGGTTATACCGGGTTGTTTTTATCCTTTTCCAGTGTCTTATTTCTTCCTACCTCTTTTTGATTTATTTTGTGTTAAATTCACTTCATCCTATTTTATTGGATTGGAACATTCTCTTTTTTCAATCTTAGCCATGGCTATACTGCTACAATCTATGGAATTATTACCGTTAGTGCATCCAATATGAAGTAGCTCCAAGCAGGTGGTGTTTTTCAGGCTTATAAGAGGTTCTAAGTTCACAACACCTAGTTAGTTTAAGGATAGTCTTTGAGTTACTTCCAATTTGTTACATGAATCCATAGGAATTTTAGAGTTGAATCCATAGAGATCACATCAAAAATGGGGATCTAGTTAAGTAAATATTTGAGAGAGGGACCCTACGATGATGTTTCTTTTTGACCTATAAGGATCCCATTCTGATCTAAATCCATAGTAGATCTCAAAATTTTATGAGAGGGATAAGTGGCAACTAGGTTCCTAATGAGGAGGGGACAAGAAAATGAGAGGGGTAAAT
>JARHVA010006563.1:517500-615000 GCA_037957365.1 Torreya grandis | reverse complement strand
GCCTTTAATACAAATATACTTTAGTTATATCATGAGATTTTCATTTTAGATTATCCATGTATTCTCATTAATTAATAGTATTATTTTAGCAATTATTGACTATTTTATTATATTAATTGATCTGAAAACTGAAAATGCAAGTGTCACAAAATTGAGTGACACACTGTCACATTTAATGATCTACCTATTTTCTTGACTTTTCCATTTATTTATTTCTTTAATAATGAAATAAAAACCAAAATTAGAATTAAAATGAAGATCAAAATTAAAAAATAGTAGAGAAAAATAGAAGAATTTCACCAATGAATTGATAACGGAGTTTGGCTTCAATAGCCTATGTCTCTAGGTCCATTCAAAGTGAGGATCATTTCCATTAAATTTGTGCAACAATTGGCTTAAAAATTGATGTCAAGTCTTCAATTCTCCTTCTTTGGTCTCTACATACCTATAAAAATATCTCTTACACCTATAATTAATGACCCACGATTGTACAAGGCATAATTAAGTCTCTAACCTTCTAAATTTTCTTTACACATTCAGCTAAATCCCCCTCTTCAACTAGAATTTTGTTCCTTTTATACCACTTGGAAACCCATGGCACAAGTGGTCAAGGCATATCTCTTTTTCAAGATAGGTGAATGGTTCAAGTCATCAACCTTCTCTTGTGGCTCTTGGGCTATTATCTTTATCCCATATTTTTTGTTTTAAAATGGATTTCATGTTTTAAATAGGTTTTTCACCACATTTTATAATATTGATTCCCATTTTGGAGGAATCTAGGTGCTAAGCTTAGCTTGAGTCTATACCTAGGCCACCATTAGAAAATCCTTTTGGTAAGACTTGGTATTCACATATTTTATGTGGCATGGCAGCTTAGGTTTGTTGGCTTGTGGCTCTACCACATGTTGGTTCGAGGATCCTTGTTAGATGTATTATAAAGCTTGAAACAATTATCCCACATTGGTGGGGTTTCAATAGAATTTATGACTTAAATAAAAATGCATACACAATAAGACATGAAGATTAGGAGGCCAATGTACCCCTCTGCAAGAGTGTGCCGACACTCACTGAGGGCCCACAGTGAGCAAATAACAAGGCCCACAAATCTCCATATGACCGCCTATCAAAGACCAGAGACTATCAACAAACTGAACACCAAACCAATTTTTTTGCACAAATTCATATTTCCATGTGTCAAATGGTTATTGGTCCACTTGGCACATTTGAACAATATCACATCACCTTTTGACACCCGTTATTCACCTGTCGCAAGGAAATTTCTGCAAGCTATATCTCGATCATCCAGACTCTGTTTTGCATTCTGAAAGAAGCACCAAAAAGATATCAATAAATTATTTAATGCGTAAATGGTTTGACTAGAAATTGAAGACTTTCAAAATGAAACTATACATGGATCCTTATTGATCATTAATTCATGTACAAAAATCCTAAGAGTAGATAGTATAGAATCATAATAAACTCGTTTAAATTAAAACACATTAATCAATCACTGGATTAATAATTAATCTTACTCAAAATGATACTTATTATGATTCTTATATTATATAACAAAGTAACTTTCAAGGCATCCTATTATAGACTTATAAAACTTCCAATTTAAAGATAAAACCACATTCAATATCTTTAATTTTTAGCATTCCACTTTATGATACTAATTCCATCATTGATAAGACCTAACCTTATTAAATTATTTTTCTTATACTAATAAATCATTCAAAATATTGCATATGCACACTAGTTGGATTTAATACTCAATACCAATTCAAAAAATTGAGTTAAGAGAGCATGATTTAAAGTGAGTTAACCCTTTTTCAACACTATAAATATCTTCCCAACTAAATTTATCATGTACTTAACCTTATTTTGTTAAAATATTTACTCCCAAATTACAATCATGACTTTATTAATTTCCACACTTAATTCTAATGTTACTTCTTGGTTTCCTTATCTCTTTAATGATGTATATGCCAACAAGTTTTAAGATTACTATATCTTTAATGATTTTTATTGAATAATAACTTAATAAGAATTATTATTTTCACATCTTTATAAGGGATTTAAAATTATGAAGGCACAAAATTTAAGTTAGTTATTGTAATATTACTATAAAAAATTTTGTAAGTTAAACATGTAAGAGAACAATAGTTTTGAACATGCAACTATATCCTTAATTTCAAGGCTGCACTTATTTGTTTAAACTAAGCTATTGTATTACTTTACTACAATTTTATCCATTGATTAATTTTACTAGTTGTAGGCTTTTTTTTTTTTTTGAATCATTTTATATTTCTTTTTTTTTTTAATAGGTTTCAAGGTTTACAAGACATCTACCCAAGTAAAACCAAAGATCCAAAATAAAATAGGACACACTTGGTGACATGGCGCTGTAAATACATTTGACCACTAAGACCCATAAAACTATGAAATAATAGTGTTTAGAATCACTATATATTCAAAAAGCATACAAAAGTTTATAGTTTCATATTTACATAGATTAATTAGCTTATTCCATTATACACAACAATGAAATATTAAAAAAAATACCTACAAAAAGTATCTAGGTTTCATACAAGAAGAATGATTTGCGTCCCACCCCAGTTTTCACCCACAACTTCGCTATCAAACATGGCAAGATCACTTATAAGTGTAACCTATCCTATACTTCCCTCCAAATCTAGAATGGAAGCTACCTATTTCACCACCTACATCACTATAATTACATTACTTGAGACCCAAGCTAAGGAGCACCTTACATCCACCTTCATTTTTTGATGACACACCACCACTTGCTCCTTAACTTACTTATGTTCTAGCCAAGGTGGGGATGGGAAACAACCATGCATAAACCCATGTATCAAATACTTCACTACTTGAATCCTTGACATAGACCTATACATTACACACCACTTAGATAAAAGAGGAAAAAGAGATTGAAAATCCTATAGATTAGGGAGATCCACCCACCTCTCCTCCCACAAGGCCACTTCATTATAGCACAAATTATCTAATTCCTCAGTAAAACTAAGCATATAAACATAATACTCTTCTAATTCCCTAAACAGAGAATAAAATGAAGTATAAACTATGTCTTATAGAAAAGGGAAGCTATAAAAACATACCGACCTTCATCTTGTCTAGTTTTGAGAGAAAACATACACTACAGTCTATCCAAATAGAAAACACAACTAAATCTTTCACCTAAGATTTATCTAGAGTAATCATCAACATGTTACTTATAAACAAAGATGCCAGATCTGAATTAACCTTCACCCATCTGTTGACTACCAAGAAACCTTCCCTTACCACCTTTTCAATGGATTTTACCATCTCTAAGGTCTAGGCCCAAAATACATTCTCAGTCTAATCCATGACACCTTCCCTATAAATGAAATCTCTTGGAATCACCACATCCAAAACACAATAACCAAACCAAATATTCAACCATATTATACTCCATCATCATACATAATTAAAACCATACTCCACTACTACCAATCAACAATAAGATAGAGAGGATAATTACCATAAATCTACCAACCCAACACACGACACATTCAATAGAGATCATAAAATATTTTTCCACACACATTCATTAATGCTACCATAATTTGACTTAACTATGCCTTTTCCCACACTCCATGGAACGATATATTATGGTAAATCCACCATTTCAATCTCTAAGCAATACTTCTAATAGTTTTTACAATTATCAACCCATAATTCCTCCATTTAGTATATGCCTATATTAGCCAAAACAAATACCACCCTATTATTTTCCCTAATGTAATGAGAACTAGACCATCATCTAATCTGACCCAATAAATACCTTGCCTGGATTAATATACTATATAAATACCAAGATTTAGCTTTTTACTGTGAAAAGGCCAAGGTGGGGATGGGAAACAACCATGCATAAACCCATGCAGAAACTCCACCCCACAAGAAAGAGCTAAATTTAAACCAACAACTATTGCTTATGCTTCAATTTCATTATTGGAAACATCCATTAAATAATAAAATGATTCCCAAATTAAAGACACATTAAATTAGATAATCACATAACCCACTCCATAAGCTATCATAGTACCAAGACAAGCTCCATTAAACTTGAGTTTAAACCATCCTGGTCATGGTAACCTTCAGACTAACAAAGCTTGAATACACTTTTTTACTGTTACTACCATCAACCCATTAAAATGTTGATGGAAAACAAATTTCCATTTAACACACACATATATATCCCACTAGGATAATCTCCCTTGATTATGCTTCAATTAAACCAAAGCCACCTCTGAAATAGATAATTCTATCTCTTGTAGAGCCCTAAGAAGAGGTCAATCTTTTTATAAAAATGTGATAATTCCATTCTTCCCAAATTGTATAAATAAAAATAGCTTTGATACATCTCCATATATGATACAATGAATTATTCACATCTCCAAATCGCTAAGAATAAAATGCCACCTATAGTGAGGAAGGATAATCCCATAGCCAATTGAATTTACTATAGAGCCAATACCAACATCACACTACAAAAGGACACTCAAAAATAAGGCTTTCAATTATTTATATTTGCACAAATAACACCTTGAATGACCTTAAAATCCCATCTTCCTTAGCCTATCATGTGTCAAGATGTATACCTACACTATCAAAAACACAAAGGCCCCTGCCTTCCACAAATTTTCCTTTATGCAACACAGAAAACATGTCGATACCAAACATTCATATGATACATTATGCATTTTGTATCCTAATGTAACCAAATATATCCCATACTTATCCCCAATGTATCTTATTTTATCATTCATATCATTGATAAAGGTTTTACACACATAAATATAATTTTATAAAACCCTATCGTGTTCCTTTAGGAAGGGAAGATTCATCAACCTTTTCAATTTCCAACCAGATCTCATTGAATTAGATTGAGTCTCCAAATAATTAATCACTTTATTTCCAGAGAGACACATCAACACTTTCTGCATTTCCTTCCCTTATATACATTTGACTATAGGCCTATGTCCATTCCTTGAATACAACCAAAATTCTACTCTTCTCCCATAATCACCATCCACAAAACATGATTAGAGATTAAAGGCTTGAACTTCAATAATAAATTCCAAAATTGAGATCCTCTACGTGGATTAGTCATTATCACCATGCTCATAGGATCCTCACTATCTAAATACTTTAATCAAAGTAGTTTACACAAAAGACAATCTCGATGAGTTACCATCATCTAGACCAACTTTGCTCCCAGGTCTAGATTATGCAATTGAAAATCCTTATTGCCAACTTTTCTAATTTTTTTTTGTTTACATACATTCTCCCATTTCATCAAAGGTATCTTATTAATTTCCCCTCATCCTTGACATAAAAAATCCTTTATTATTTTATTTAAAGACTTCATCACTTGACTCAAGGTTAGAAGAACTGAAAAGTAATACATTGGAAGAACACTCAAAACTGCCTTGATAAAAGTTATATGCTTCACCAAAGATAGCCATTTCCACTTCCATGAGGAAAGCCTCATATTAAATCTATGCACCAATTCTTCCCACAACCCTAATTTACCCACCCTATAAAAAAATGGAACCCCCAAATATTGGATGGGCAACATGCCAATCCTAAAACCAAAAATCCAAGCTAGGGTAACATGAACCTATAGAGAGCAATTTATAAAATAAATTTTTGACTTACCTTCTCTCACCAACTTCTTGGATACATCCTTGTAGATATTGAGAATGGCCTTTAGTTATTTAGCTTCTTTGACCCAAGACTGACACAAAATAAAGGTATCATCTATAAATTGGTGATGAGAAAGACTATCCAAATGATCCACCACCTTAATAACCTTTAGCTTTCCTACCATCCTATCCTAACTGATATATCCCCCCAAAGCCTGCACCATCAAAATGAATATAGAAGTGGAAATATGGTCCACTACCATAAACCATGCAAAGCATAAAAAATCATTTAGAACTACCAATAATTAGTTTCAAAAACTTTAAGCCAACTATACAACTAAAAATACACCCACACCATTATATACTAAAACCAAATCTCCCTAGAATATTTCTTAAAAACACTAGTTAACTCAGTCATAAGCCTTATTGATGTTGATCTTAACCATCATCCCTTTGTGATGGTTATGGGATAGATAATGAATAATATTGTGAGCCAAAATTATTCCTCCTTGAATATTTATATGATGGACAAAGTTGGCTTGTTCTTGAGAGATAAAAATTTGTAGGTGGGGGTTAATCCTACTTACGATTGATTTAAAAATGATTTTATAGAGAACATTACAAAGAAAAACTGACCTAAAATCACTAAAAGAATCATGAGTTAATTTAGCTTTGGAAAACAAAGAAATGAAAGTGAAATATAGCTCCAACAACACCTTTTCTCTAACCTTGGATTTTCCAACCATATTCAAAACATCCATCCTTACCACTTCCTAAAAGAATTGAAAAAATGTTTCTATAAATCCATCTAGACTAGGGGCTTTTTCCTTAGTCATCATAAATACCACCATTGAATTTATTCAAGAGAAAATGGAACCATAAAATTGGCTTTCATTTCATCCATAGTCAAAGAGGGAACTAGATCTAGATGAGATCTTTAAGCCATAATATTTGACCTACCCTCACCATTCGTCAAATTCCAAAAAAACCCACTACCTCTATCGTTATTTCCTCGATAGATTACATCAACTCCCTAGTTATTGACCTAAGGTAGGTAATGCAATTTACACTTCCCTTAACTAGAATGAAGATATGAAAATAGTCTAAATTCCTATCACCTTATTTAAGCCAATTGACTCTAGATGATATCTTCCAATATATCTCTTCCCACATAAGTAACTCCTCATATTTCTTCATTAGAAATTTATCTAAAGCATAAAGTTAGGCATTTATCCCCACCAAGGATACCTAATCATTAATAATATTTAATTCTACCTCCATCCTATTCTTTTTTTTTAAAATATTCTTAAATTGATCTTAATATCATTTTAAATCCATCCCTTAATATATTTAAGTATTTTACACATTTGAAACATTAAGGAATCCAAAGGCAATAGATCATTTTCCCACTAGTGCTACACTAGGGAGAAAAGTAATGAATCCCTGAGCTAGATTAATTCAAATTTGAAGGGACATCGATCCAATGTTTTATCACACTCAACTTTTAAAGTAATTAGGAAATGATGCAATCTACAATTTGATAATACCCAACTATCCACCATCTATCTCCTCACCAACCATTTTGGATTGATAAAAAATCTATCCAACCATTCATTGATGTTATCAATACCCCACATTCCCACACAAAATAACTATCCCATTATGACCAACTAGAAACCATCAAAGACAATAAATTTGCTAAATTTAGCTTTGTTTCTTAGCATAGTAGAACATCTGGCTTCTAACATTCCAAGAGATGAGCGTCATTTACCTAGAGAGGGGACTTCTAAACCTCACCTTAAAAAATCAACAAACTACTCCAACATTGCTTATTTACCTCCCAAAACCTCCCCTACCACCTTTACATTCTTGGATGTCTAATCCATCTTCTTATTAGGCCCCCAATTTAGGTGACCTATGGAACACTGAGTTTGTGAAATGGATAACACTTCTCTAGATTTAAATTCCCTTATGAATCATCTTTTTATTCACCCTCTAAAACAATTAAACATTCTTCCACTGATAGTCCTTCTACTCCATCAGCTTAACCCTTTTCAACTCATGGTTTCTCTGCCACTATGTGATGAGATTGTTTCAGTAAGGGATTAATAGTATTAGATTATTGTTTAACGGTTTCATAAATATTCATCAAGGATGTCGAAGAAACTGCATCCCCTTTACCAATATTTTCTAAGAGATCCTAAATTTCTCTAATTTTCATGCTCTAATTCTTCAAAGTGATCTACTTCTCACCTGCTAACTCTTTAAAACATCCTCTTCCATAAGATCTTGCCTCTGAACCCTACTTTTTAGATCTAGTTTGCCATAAAGGTTTCACATAAATAAGTTTGTTTTCATGGGATTTTGAACACATTCAACAATACTTTTGACTATGACCATGATGATGACACTTAAAACATTTGAATGAAATTATTTCCGCATCCACCGTTTGTCTCCATTCACACCCCTTATATTTGATCAGGATGCTCTATGGAATCTCTTTATCCATATCCATGAAAATGCTGACCCTTGCATAATCCACACTTCCTCCTTCAATAGAATCCTCATCAATATCTATAAGAGTTCCCAAAAAGCCTCCAAATGCTGTAAAAAAATCCCTACCCTAATATTCCAAGCGAAAACCGTAGAAACAAGCCCATACCAAATATATCCCATTTCAAGAAACCAACATATAAAAATTAGGTCTCCAAATTTGTAGCCACAACCCCACACCATTTATATACAAAAAGTCAATTCCAAAATCTTCTACTTTTCTTCCTTAAAATTAAATATGACCATAAAAAAACCCTTGGGAAAAAAGGTTACCTTTGGTCAAGAACCCCAATTTTTTAAAACCCAGATTTTGATGTCCCCAGTTACCAACCATTTCCCTTTGTACTTACAAATTAGGTCATAATCTAATAGGAGTTCCACCTTTAAATTACAAATTCATTCATCTTCCACTCTAGAAACACATAATCTCTTATCTTCAAACCATATATAGAATGAGAGAGGTCTTTGCCTAACACTTCCCCCATGTTATCTCCTCATATATATACCCCATTTACTTTGTTCTACCAAGAGAGACTACATTAGCCTAGCTCCCCAATTTATTTGTTGCATCATGTCCCTCTTATACCCTACCAAAATCTTGCATCTCTTTCTCTTTCTTTTTACCTTTTGAGCACTCCTTTTTCTTACTAAAATCATTGACATCACCCCACCAATCCTTTACCTTACAAATTTCCTCCTTTAGCTCCCAATTTATGTCATTTTTTGCATAATTTCCCCATCCAATCAAGTTGGAAACCCCCGCCTTTCCTTTCTAGTCCCTTTTAAAATTGTGTGGGCTCGCATTCTTATACCTACTCTTACTATTTTACTATTGAACTTACTCATTTTTATATATTATACCAATTAAAATAGAAAACAATAATTTTGATCAATTTATCTTTCTAATTATTAATAAAACTTTAAATTATTTGTTTTTCTATGACTACATTATCACATAATTTAAACTAAAAATGCTCAAACTCATTGAAGTCTAGATATATGTAACTAAGATTAAAATAATATATGAAAGAATTAAAAGGTTCCTTCGTTAATAAAATAAACCATTCTACATCTTGGTGATATTACAAGTTTTCATACAAAATTAATTATAACTTTGGAATATATTTCAACTAAAATAAACAGTGATCGATTTGGTTATCAACGAAAATAAATTGGACCTCAAATCTTATGAATTTTGTCATGAAAAGATATGTTTTCAAGGTAAACAAAAATAGTCTTATTATGGCAAGGTAATATTATATCAGTGGATTTAATGTGTCTTCAATATCTGAACATTATTTTAGAAGGTTTGAAGTTTAAATAAAATTGTGTTAGGACCCGGAAAAACAATTGATCACCTTTGTATAAGCAACTAAATGCAGAATTTAACTAGAATGCACAAGTAACTACAATTTAGAAATAACACAGAATATGAGAGACAATACCCAATTGTATTAATACTCTTCCAAAAATAAATTACAATGAAGAGATGCCACACTCTTCCACACCTTACAGGCTTCCCACACCAAGTGTACAGTAATTCACCTTCAAGAGCTCACTCTCTCAATTACGGTCCCAACACACAACTCAAACACAGAGTTGGTGTTCACCTCCAACCAATCAGTATCACTACTGCTAGTACCACCAGTACTCCACATACTCCATGACCGAGTACACACTATACTCCAAGTAGATCTCCCCTGATATTGCTACCTATTGTGTTGTTGATCTCCCTGATCTTGCTGCCACCTACAGATCAACTTGGTTTTGCAACACCTACAAACCTAGACCCCACACACACACACACACACCTGCAAATCAATGATCTTACTTACCATGTAGATCTCTCTACACCCTAAAGAACCCTTATCCTTGCCTCACCAAGTCCTTATGATTCTCCAAACCAGTACCCCGGTGGATCTTCTACCTGATCTTGCACACCTATAGACCAACTTGATCATACACACTCGACACCCCTGTGGAACTAGGAAGAACACACCTTGCTTTCTTCACTTTGAAGGAGATAACCTTGCTCTCTCAACTAGCACACTTTAAAATACAGCCCATGAGTCTATTATATAGATCTCGTGCAAACAATAATTAGACATCCAATTACAATAATTAGATCTGCAGCTCAAGACTAAAATTAGCCTTTAACATGCAAACAACCGATTCGTTAACAAACTATCCATGAAACTCATAGTTTCAAACTACACAAGAGACTGATGTCGGTCCCTATTAGTCTGGAGGTGACCGACATCGGCCGATCTTGACCGATGTCAGCAGCCTTGTGCTCTAAATATGACCGACATCGGTTGGCCTGACCGACGTCAGTTGCTCTGCACCTCAGCAACCTCCTCCATATTTGCATCAGTGAAGCTTTTAGCTCCATAACCTAACAATATCCCACTTGGAGATAAATAGTTACACTGTACCTATACTTGTACACCATCTAATCTATTTCTTGGCTTGTATCCCTCTTCAAGATCAATCCTGAAGACCACCCACCACAAAACCTATGGTGCACATCCTGTCATCCAAGTAACCTGCCTTATCTACATCTACAAACCCATGTAGAAAATAATTTGACCTAGCATAGCATGTGCACCTGCTACTGGTCCCTCTCAGATACCTGAGAATCCACTGAACTGCCCTCCAGTGCTTCTTTCCTAGATTGGCTCCAAACATGCTGACAGCTCCCACTGCATGGGCAACCTCAGGTTCAGTACGCATGTACTTAACCTCATCATGTGAATCAAGGCACTGTTCATAGAACTATCCAACCCATCAGCGTGCTAACCGATTTCACACAATCATTCAGAGACAAAATCAACCTGTGATCTTTCGTGTCTCTAGAAACACATTTATGCCAAAGAATTTTGCTCCTCCCAATTCTTCATGACACACCTCTGAACTAAATTTACCTTTAGCTTATAAAAACCCTGTATGTGTAACCCTGCATCAAGCAAACACACAACATACAGTAACAGAATAATGTCATGACCATCATCCACCTGGTAAAGAAACCACAGTAGTTACAATGACATTGACTAAAGCCATGCTTTGTCATCCACCTGTCAAACCTGTACCACTGTCTTGGAGCTTCATCAAGACCATATGACCTGGCCTTTCGTCTCACGTGTCCATTCTCTCTATTCTTTAACCAAGAAATCCATTCATCTTTCAGTGCTTTCATACTGGCTGACAACCCTACCAAATCTCCCATTTGGTTCTATATCCAAGGAATCAAATTTCTCATTCATGCCATGCTCGCACTATTTCCTGGATCCTTCCTGCTGTGCAGTGAGAAATGAGCATAAAGAAGAGGAACAATGAATTTGAGGCTTACTTACCATTTCAGTCCTCCATATGAGTGTTTGAGACTCCTTGATAACTTGCTGTCCACCCAAAATCCATTTTAGTGACCGACCTCGGTCACCACACAGTCTGCATCTGATCGACATCGGTTCCATACGACTGTCCTAACTGTCGATGCTAGTTTTTTGACCGACGTCGATGTCTACCTATCACCGACATCAGTTCCCTGATCGACGTCAGTCTTACCCTACCTGAAACGATCGGCTCTGGTCTGCACATGACCAACATCGACACCTATCTGTTTGACGCTGGTTCCTCTTGATCGACGCTGGTAACTGTGTTCACCTATGAGTGATGCATTTTTACCTGCGAGCTCTCTTTAGATCAAAACCCTATCCAAACTACCCTGCTCAGAGTTACTCAATCCCATCCGCTGATCTCTGTCCATCATCTCCTCCATAAATACCAAGGCTTTCCAGTTCTTAAGTCTGTCAAAGACATCTGACTTCCTCTTAAGAACACACATCTCCTTCTTGCTCATGTGACCAAGCCTACAAACCCACATCTTCACAACAGAAGAAGAATCAGTAATATAAGTAGATAGATAAAGGATACCTACTTTTTTACCACCAGCTAATTCAAGTGCATCCGCTGTGAGAGTTCTTGTGCATCTCTCATCACCCATCTTTCCTAAAGAAATTAGCCTCATCTTTAGAACTAGGACCTGCATAACATCCATCAACACCCATGTGTTGGCCGTCTACAATTTTAGCCGCACTTCTCCTTTGCCAAAACTTTGACAAGGTACACCAGCCCCTAAATAAATATTTTCAAAGTCTTCAAGGACCTTAACATGGAAAAATACTCTATTTCGGGCTGCATGGAAAGAGGCAACAGAATCTATAACACAAGATTCTACTTTATCCAAGGAACATCCTAGAGCATCCTATGCAACAACACCTACAACATCTACTTCAGTTCCTTCATGCTGATATTTTACCAACCAACAATTTTTCTTTACCTGTTCTTTCTTTCCATAACACCGTAATTGACCATTTGTGCCTTTGAATTCCTCCATTCTTAGTGTACTTTCTTTTGCCATTGCTATACTCCCACTCAATCAGAAACCCCTGAGAGTGACCTATAATCAAACACAAAACTGCTCCCTACAACCTTAGCTCTGATACCAACTGTTAGGACTCGAAAGCACAATTGATCAACTTTGTATAAGCAACTAAATGCAGAATTTAACTAGAATGCACAAGTAACTACAATTCAGAAATAACACAGAATATGAGAGACAATACCCAATTGTATTAATACTCTTCCAGAAAGAAATTACAATGAAGAGACGCCACACTCTTCCACACCTTACAGGCTTCCCACACCAAGTGTACAGTAATTGACCTTCAAGAGCTCACTCTCTCAATTACAGTCCCAACACACAACTCAAACATAGAGTTGGTGTTCACCTCCAACTAGTTAGTATCACTACTGCCAGTACCACTAGTACTCCATGTACTCCAAGTAGATCTCCCCTAATATTGCTACCTATTGTGTTGTTGATCTCCCTGATCTTGCTGCCACCTGTAGATCAACTTGGTTTTGCAACACCTACAAACATAGACCATGCACACACACACACACACACACACACACACACACACACACACCTACAAATCAATGATCTTACTTACCATGTAGATCTCTCTACACCCTGAAGAACTTTTGTCCTTGCCTCACCAAGTCCTTATGATTCTCCAAACCAGTACCCCAATGGATCTTCTACCTGATCTTGCACATCTGCAGACCAACCTGATCATACACACTCGGCACCCCTATGAAACTAGGAGGAACACACCTTGCTCTCTTCACTCTGAAGGAGCTAACCTTCCTCTCTCAACTAGCACACTTTACAATACAGCCCATGAGTCTATTATATATATATCTCATGCAAACAATAATTAGACATCCAATTACAATAATTAGATCCGTAGCTCAAGACTAAAACTAGCCCTTAACATGCAAACAATCGATTCGTTAACAAACTGTCCATGAAACTCACAGTTTCAAACCGCACAGGAAACTGACGTCAGTCCCTGTTAGTCTGGAGGTGACTGACGTTGGCCGATCCTGACCGATGTCGGCAGCCCTGTGCTCGGAATATGACCGACATCGGTTGGCCTGACCGACGTCGATTGCTCTGCACCTCAACAACCTCCTCCATGTCTGCATCAGTGAAGCTTTTAGCTCCACAACCTAACAAAATGACATAATTGATAAATATGAATAATATACACCTCGAGCCTTCTTAAACTATTTTCACAATCTTGATTCATGAATATACAATATATTATCAATTATAATTTATAAAATTATATTGGAAATGAAATTCATATTTAAATTTTTATTGTATTAATTATAAACAGGATATTGTATGCCTACATTATTTCAATGTTATTTTTTAATGTGAAAAACATATGAAAACCAAGTTTTAATATAATATTTATATGTAAAAAAATTGAAGAAATAGAGAATCATACAATATTAATATAAAATTATTAAGATTATATTAAATGATAATATTAAACACTAATATAATTTTTTAAAAGAAGTATTACATACCAAATATTCTTTATTAATCAAGACATACATATGTAAGTTATAATAATATCCATCATGATAACAATAATAAAAACATTAAGAATTATCCTCTATATTATGTATTTGATTTTAAAGTAAGAGCTTCAACACAAATATAATAACTCCTTGACATATACACTTGTTTGATTTGATAGGTCAATATAACCCTGCCAATATTCTCTCCAGAAAGATATTAGTGAAAATTAATTCTTTAATACATTGATTTTTCAATAAAATATTCTTATAATAAAATATCTAAAGAATGAAAAATTAAAATAAACCTCTAAAACGTTATCTATTAAAGTCAACATTCACAATCAACAAGAGATAATAATATAAAGGTACATCTGTTTCTAATTTTACTGAATAATAATTATAATATAACAAAATAATAAAATGATATAAATTTTGATTGAAGATTTAACATTACAAATAATTTTTGAGAAAAACAAAATAATAAGTTTTAATAAGAAATCAATTAAAATACAATAAAATAGTAAAACACGATCAATTTTCATTGAAGATTTAACATTAAAAAATAATCATTAAAAAGAAAATGTATTGGCTAATGTGGCCCAAAATAGCACTATGCATTTAATAAAATGGCACATATAAAGGAACCCAAAATTATCTTAGAATAAGGATCTAAAAGAGTGTTGAAAATCAGAATATCATCCAAAACATTTTCCGAAGTTTTAGATACTTGAGTAGGGTCATTTGTCAACATAAAAGCTTATTTAGAAGTGTATTATTTTATTATGCCACTTATCTATAGAGGTTATATATTTTAGACTAAAAAAGTATGATATGTTGCCTATAACTATATTATCATCTACAAACATGTGGATATGTATTACCCATATAAATTTGCTTTAAGATATGGTATAACATAAGTTTTATGTTTGAATTTATCATCAAAATAATGTTTCAATATTATTTTTAAATGGATTACCGTGGTATAGGCACAAAATTGCCCCAAATTATTAAATATAATCTTTAGATAATTATATAAAGGGTTTCAAACATTTATAACAATAAAAAATTATTCATTAAAAATAAATAATTGATGTCAAATATTAAATCGTTTATAAACAAAAGATTTATAAAAGTTGAAAATGTAACTATTATCACTCAATCAATCATATATTTATATATATAAAACTTTATATGCAATACAAATTCTCATTGAATCACCTATATGACATGTTAAATTAAAATTATGTATGAAGTTCTTTGGTTTATAAATTTTGAACCATCAGAATTATCAAATAATGTGTTTATTAAAAATTAAATTTACGGTATACAAAAAAGGTTTTAATCTAAAAATTATATCATTTAAATTTAAAATAAATAATTTTTTTAACTAATAAAATCTGACAAATAAAAAATATAAATTAAATTATTTTTATTACTTTTATCCATTAAATTATTTATTCAAACAAAATAACTTTTGAGCATAAATAAAATAGCCAAGTTGTATATTCAAACAATTTCACCTCACTAAATTCATCCATTTAATAGGGAGATTTTTGGGCATAAGCAAAAATTCCTTAACTATTAAAAAAAATAAAATCTGCCCATATAATTTATCAATCAAATAGGGATATTATAAGGCATAAATAAAAAGGTGATGGCCCTAAATAAAAATCATTTTATCTCATTTTATTTTTACATCAAACATTTAGATATATGAATATCGATAAAAAGTCTGTGGGTTACCTTTTGGGTTCCTAGGATCTAAAGGGGATCATTCATGATATTGTGTTCCCTGACCGCACCTCTCATGCCATCAATGAACACTTTATAGATGACACCTTCGTCATGATTGAAGAGAAAGAGGCCACTTTTAATGAAGCTATGCAATGTCTAGATATATTTTATCTAGCTTTTGATTCCAATATTCAATGTAGGAAATCCTAGTGTTTCCATCAAAGCATAATTCTTCTGCATGAGTGGCTTAGGAAATAAAATTGGTAGTTGATTTCTTGGGGGGAATAATTCAAGTTATTTGGGATCTCATTTTCTTATAGAATCTCACCATCTATGTTTTATGTCCTCAACAAGATTGAAAGGAAGATTGAGTATTTGATCACCAATCCCCTTTCTCTAGTGAACAAGTTCTAGATTTTCACCAAGATCTTGGCTAGCTTGGATTTCTATTATTCATCTTACTATGACCCCTCCAAAACCTCTTATGATAACATATTCAAGCTTCTCTAAGATTTCCTCTGGGATAATCCTAACAGGGATCAAGGTTTTCATTGATTGGCCTAGGATATTTGTGTTCTTTCTCGTGATAACAGAGGCATGTGCATCATTTACACCTATCAAAAAAGTATGACCTTGTGCACTTAATGGGTTATTTGGTCTATTGAGGGCAATGAGTCTTGGAAAATTATCCTCTACTATTGTCTCCCTTTGGGTTGTCCCTATAGAATAACTAATTGGCAAAATATTGGCTTTCAATCCCTCCTCATCACTAATATGTCTGTTAAGATTACAAGCTCCTTTATAGTCAAATTTATATGTAAGGATTTCGTAGCAATCAAACCCCACTTGAAATGGGTAAGGGATGTCTTTCACATAGGATTATCTTTCAATGATTTTAGCTTATAGTGGTTTCCTATTACCTATACTTAAATCTCTATGATTATTTTTTAGAGGGATTCACACTATTCATGATTTAGTTGTCTATAGAAATTAGATTCCCTGGATTGCTTTAAAAAACAAGTTTCAATTAAATAATGCCAACTTACCTTCCATCCTTCACATTCAAGAATTACTCCCTCATGCTATGCTTCATAAGCTTGGCCTACAACTTCCTAAGACTTGGTGGAAAGATTGGAGGTGGAGCTATGATACACACTTTAAAATCTAATCTCGTAAGATTATGTATTAGGTGATGAGTTTGTCCTCTTTATCTCTCAACAAGCTCAATAAAGATTGGGGCCTCTAGTCCTCTCCCAGGACTAGCATCACCCATCTGGATCATGGGTGGCACCTTAACCTAAAGCCCAAATTGGCTAATGTTTTATGGTGTTTAATTAACCATGGGCTCGTCCTTATTAAGAGGTTGTTCCACCTCTATATTCCCCAGAGCTTTTTTATGGCTTGTAAGCGGCCAAAATATTTTAAACATTTATTCTGGTTTTGTCCTAATTTCCAATCTACCTAATGATGGATTCTTTCTGTATTCAAACCTTATCATCCCAAGTCTTTCTCTTAGTGGTATGATCTTTTCAGTAAATTTTCTAATTGACCATCTTCTATTAATTTTCTATGGCAAAATTATCATGATATCATCCTCTTTTGACTTTAGAAAGTAAGAAATAATTGTTTTTAATCATGAGGCATATGGAATTTCATTATCTATTAATGAAACGGTTGTTATTACTTTTTTGTTTACTTGAAAATACAAGCTCAAGTTGAGAAGATGTTGCTAGACCTCTACCACATGCAAGAGATCCTTGACCATTAGGGGAATGCCGAGTGCAATATGAGCAGAGTTCCACCAGATGGCTCACCCAATGGTCCCCCACCACCTCCTCCCAAGAGGCGTGGAAGTAGAAGCTAATCTTGAAGCAGGGGCCACTTTCTCCTCTCCTTCCCCTAAGATTTGGTTGGAATTCTCATGGAAAATATGATGTTGGTCCTACACAACATTCTTCAGTGAGTTTTATTATTCCTACACAACCCACTAATACTTGGCCTATCACTACTCATGATGACCACTTGGATCACTAGAATGCTCTATAGATTCCTGATGTGAAACTACCTATTTGGTCAGTGCTTCTTGAGGATCGCTGTCTATCTCCACCTCTTGAGGTGATAACATGTGCTTAGTTATCTTGTTAGTTATATTTAGTTGCTCTTATCATACTTTAAGTGATCATTTTTGATGATTGAAGCCGATTTCTTTCTCCAACATAGAATTTGGACCATGATTTATTTGATCATATTACTTTGTAAACTTTTTTAATTATATTTTATATTTTAATATAATGTAAAGTGTTCCAATAATAAAAATACCCTTAATATAAATAAAAATCAATATTTATAATTAATTTTTTCTACCAAATAAATAGATGTATAAGAGAAAAAAACCATTATCTTATATTTTATTTTGTTAGGACCCATTCATTTAAAGAATCAAACAAACAAATACATCTATTAAATTCACATGTCCAAAATATTAAAGAATAAACCCAAACTGATACAAGATTTTTTTATTTTTTATTTTAAATTAAAATAAAATAATAACATGAATCTCGGTAAGGGTGATCTCCCCTGCGAATGTCTTCATCGTAACCATCCATTCATCGTACTCTTCACCAGAGTATATTCCTATGCTACTCACCACTATGTAATCATTCTCTTTATATTTATTATTTCTTTTGTCATACGTTTTATTTTACATATATCAAGGATGGCTACATGTCCTATCTTTTATAAAATATTTTTCATGATACAAAGAGTAGTGTTTAACTCAAAACCTACGGCCCACTATAATCCAATTGCGTCCCACTTTTCACACAAGGTCAACATTGACTAGAGGGAATCTCTATAATCTCCAAAGAAGAAATAAGAAAGCATCCAAATGTCATGACCTAATGTGATTTTACTTATTTTAATAACTTAGGCCAAGAATGTCATTCACGTTGGTCCTTGGAATTTTGATATTATTATTATTTTAATTTATTAATGACATAACTTATGACATGCTCCCAAGGTCAGTTATACTTTTCTCATAAAGAGGCACCGTTTTAACAAATTTAATTTATAAATATGGCAATGTAAAGGTCCATTTTCAATGCAAAACCTACAAAGCATCATTCAGCTAACACCAAATAAGGACTTTGTAATCAACATAATCGAAACAATCACAGTCGTTGATGCCACAGTTTTGTGGTTATTAACTAACTAGGATACTTCCATGATAGGTCAAACGAAAACATGATTTACAACATCAGTCTATAATCCAAACTCTTATATTTTTAATATGTCCATGTGTTCTGAGTCCAGAGTGTGCCGATACCACACTAATAAGTAAGAAAAAAAGATACTTCGTTTTGATTATTACGGGAATTATAAGATCAAAGACATGTAAGTATATTTGGTCCAGCTGATAAGATTCTTTGATTGGGAACAAAAGTGTTTTATCAAAGATAAAATAAAAAATAATATAGCATTAGATCCTCCCCACTTATATAAGTATTCTAGTCGATGTGTCACAAGAGTTACATCTCAAAAGATCAAAATTTATTAGGTAAAACCTTATAATTTCCATTCAGCTCCAGGTGAAGTGATAGTTTAAAAAGGAAGCGAACCCAAGTAAATAATTATTTTTTAGTGACATGGAAATAATTTATTGAACATGTTTTATAGGAACTAGGCAATATTTAAAATATATAGTTTTAATTTAATTATTCAAATTTAGGATTTTCCAGAAAAGGCACATAATTAAGTATCAAAATAGGTTTTACAATTCATTTTTAAATATATAAAACATAATTTGGGACAAAAATTTCATGAAAAATATTTATTCATTCACAAATTTTATCGCATTTGAGATTAGTTAGCAAATATGCTCAGAAAAGAAGTTTGTTTTCTAATCCATACTTTATTAGAATTATGTGCTAGTCAGGGTCAAAAATATTAATATTATACATATTTTAATTTTATACATATCTCATATATATATATATATATATATATATATATATATATATATATATATATATATATATATATATATATATATATATATATCTTATACATAGCTCATGTCATGACAAGAAAGTAAATATACATAAATTTTGGTATAAATATATACCATTACTATTTTACTAAAAATGCATTAAGGCAAGCACTAAACAATATAATAACATCTCACAAGCTAACCATGTTACAATCAAGGTAATACTCAGGCACTTGAGGAAATGTAAGATGAAAGGATAGTCTAAATTTTATACTAAAGGAAAGGATTTATAAATATAGGTGGCTTTGCTAATGTATGTCTTTGCATAAATATAATTGGTTGGAAGTGGTTTTCTAAAGTTCACGTTTATGTGTAGCTTGGACATTAATGAAACTTTATATGTGACTGTGAAAATTTGACATTAATAAAAATTTACAAATTCAAATAGGATTATTTTATAAATAATAAACTAATAAATTTTAGGAAAAATACTTTTTTTAGATCGGTGTTTAGAGTTGACGGGTCCCTATCCCATTCACTTTTGATTGGAGCTCCAATTGGTCTAGGACATAATCGGGGGCCTAGATCCCCAAGAGAATACTAATGAATGACCAAACCTGGCCCAAAAATGCCATCAATAGCCATAATCAACCCAAGAATACCAATGATCAGCCACATTCAGCGCATGAATACTAATGATCAGCCACTACTAGCCCAAAAATACCAATGATCATCCACAACCAACCCATGAATACTTAACGATTGATGACATCTGATCTTTGATACCAAACTAAGATTTGAACCTAGGTGGTGCTTAAAACAATCGAGTCACTTTACCAACTCACCCACATCTCATCAATTAAAATTTAATCTACATCTGAAACTTAATGGGGGTGGGTCTAGGTTCATAATATCCACCAAATTATCCACAGCTGAATCACCCTATTTTGATTTATGTGGAACAAATCAAGAAATTCAACCCCTACCTCAAAGCATCCCCATGGCTACTTTAGATTGTAGGTTTCGTGTGTACCCCTAAGCCTCAATGTGTCATAAGGTACTCAACAAGAACTAAACTTGAGGCCTAGGTGATTAATATCATTGATCCTATCCTCTCAAGCTAACCATTGGGGCTAAAAATTTAATCTACCTCTAAAGCTTAATGGGGGTTGGCCTAGGTATGTAATATATATTGAACGATCCAAAACCTAATTTCTCCATTGTGATCCATGTGGAACACATGGATAAGTTTTAACCCTACCTCAAAGTGTCCCAATGGCTACTTTAGAATGTAGGCTTTGTGTCTACCCCTAAACCTCAATGTGTCATAGGGTGCTTAGTAGGAATTGAACTCGAGACCTAGGTGACTAATATTTTTGATCCTATCCACTTAGGCTAACCTTTGGGGCTTAGAATTTGATTTGATTCTAAAGCTTAATGGGAGTGGGCCTAGGTCCATAATGTCCATCAAATGATCCATATCCTAATCACCCCACTGTGATCTGTGTGGAACAAATGGAGAATTTTGATCCCTACCTCAAGGTGTCCCCATGGCTATTTAAAAATGTAGGCTTCATGTCTACGCTTAAACCTAAATGTATAACATGGTTCTCATCACGAATTGAACTCGAGATCTAGTGATCGAAATCGTTGATCCTATCCACTCGAGCTAATCTTTGAGGTTATCTGATGCAAAATACTTACTATAAATACTTAAATATAATATTTTCCATGAAAAACATGTATATTTATTTCAAAAGAGAATTTATTATCCAATTTTTAGTAACTAACACATTATTTAGGAAGAAATTATTGTGGAACACTTGTATTCGTTCAATATTCATGTCATATTTAAGACTTGTTTCAAAATAGTATCTTAAAATATGTTTTTTTATGTTTTTAACCCACACTCTATTGGAATTATGGAGTATCCAACATAAAATAAATTATTATTAACAAATTAATCTTATACATTACTCACATCATGACCATAAAATAAATGTACACATATTTTGGCACAAATACATACCACTAATACTTTATTAAAATTATGCACAATGTAGAATGGCCTCTCACAATCTCACCACATCAAAATCAAAGAATAAATTAAAAAAATGAGTAAATGTGTGAGTGGTACCCTTATGTTTATGAAGTAATAAAGGCCACATAAAAAAATATGGTTTCATTAATGTAATTCATTGTATAAATTTAAGGGGTTGGAATTAGTCTCTTAGAGTTCATTTTAGTGTGCAACTTATACTTTCATGTAATTTGTCATGTAAGTGTGAAACTTTGACTTTAGTGAATGTTTCCAAATATAAATATGATTATTTCATTAAAATTTTAATAATAAATCTGAGAAAAATTACTTATTATAGATGCATAAATCTCATCATAGGCATTTACTAATGCTAGTTCTTGACATATTCAAAACCACATGAATTCTCAAAAAATACATGAGTTTTATTCACCATTTAGCTAAGAATTTTTTTTATCTATGTGATTCACCCTTGTCTTCTATTACACTATACAAAAATTTCATTATCAAATGATCAAATTATATCAAATAACCCTTAGATTATTCCCTACAAAGGACATATGTCTCTAATCTTCTTGGGAAATTCTAATCTAATTAGACAACATCCCACTACACCCATGTCAACAAGGAGTATCGATGTTCCACACCAAATAATAGCTAGTTTCTGTGTGTCTAGGATATTTATTATGCCATTAATTTATTAAATGGATTATGCCTACACATATAACTTTAGCTTGCTTAGGTGTAAGTGGGTGAGAGGGTGAGTTCCACCTAGAGTTCTACGTAGAGTTTAGCTGAGTGCCATTGTGAGTTCTCCTATAAGTTCCATATTGAGTTACACTAAGTCCCATGGTGAGTTATCCTATGCGTTAACTCCCCTTACTACTTCTATATATTCCTCTTCACTGGGCTATTGTAACAGAGGAGACAATTGGTAAGCAATGCAATTTAATACATCAAACAATTATTGCATATCTTCTTGCATATTTTTAAATACAAGTAAGGTCATTGTTACATAATTTTCATGTGTTCACTCTATCAAAAGGTCACCTATTAGCTAATTCTGAAAGTTTCTAAACTTTAAATAATTCTTTCAGGCCTTCCTACATGCTTCACAATCTAGGATAATGGAAAATTTTAAAATATTCAGTTATAAATTTATACATGTCAAGAATAACTCATTAAGTCAAACTTTTATTCACTTTGTATAATAATTGACTCTTTTGCACATTGAAAAAATCTGAAATATTTTCTCCAAACTATGAATCATTCCCAAATATCATCCATAATATAACTCAAGACCCTTCTAAATCAGATCAATATCTACCAATTTCATCTTATGTCTTACCAATTACAATATAATTTATTTTTGGGGACCTTGGATCCATGCCATAGATAATTTAACTTCTACATTCCATTTTTTTATCATGTTTATTGATGAATGATATGAATATACTCTTCTAGTAGATGACACCTTTTAGATACTAAAAAATTATTCAATCAAAATTTGAGGATCACACTATTATACTGCATTTTCCACCTATCACAATCAATAAAATACATACATACAAGGTAGGTGATTCAACTAAAAAACATGATAGGGCACCAATAATAAGTACATAAGAAGATAAAAATAAATAATTACCAATCACTAAATAAAAAGAGGAGATAACCCATATTTCAATGTTTTCGCTACCTATGAAGATCAAAATTACACAATTTGAAATTGGTATGATAATGATGGTGACTATATGCAATATCAAATAGATGACAAGTTTCATAATATAAATTTCAGCCGTATTGATCTAGAATAATAACTATCTCATTGTTATGATCCACACTTATAATATTTTTAATATGTATAATATAATGTAGATCAAGATGGCACAAGAAATATTGAAGAATACTTATCTCATTGTTATGATCCAAGCATAGAATATTGGAAATATATAGAATATAATATAGATCAACACAAAAAAAGACATATTGGTTGGTCAATATGTCCAAATAATAAATATATTTAGTAATAAAATAATACCTTTAAGGTAGGGAAACACTATATAATACTCCATTAGGAAGGAAAAACTACAGAATGCCATTTCGAGAGGATAATATCCAATATCCTTATACCAAATATAAGACTCAAAACTTACATGACATATTTTACAATGTTATACATATCATTTATGTCGACATATATAGCTAATAATTGATGGGTAACCTCCTAATCCTAATGTAGGATGACTTATTACCCATTTAATAATTACAAAAGTTACTCATTTATCCCAATCTATTTCACAAATAAAACTAAAGGGAATGTGTGCCACATGTTAGAATCTTGATAAAATCATGTAAATAGAAATAACACATCCATATATACTTAACATTCCATCGATCCTTGATGTGTTTTTTTCCATGAAACATAAGAAGAAACCAAAAAAGAGTGTGCTTCTAATCATTGCACACTTATCACTAAGCTTGATCATCCAACCAGTTGTATGCAATCATGGAAGATGATAGATATTATTTTTTCAAATTTCACTATGCTACTCTGGTTCTATTCATGATTATACTTATGCCTCCTTCACATCCATGCATAATTATTATTCATTTGATTACATGTTACTTAGTAGTTAATATTTGGAATCCACGTGTTGTCATATTTATTTTCCTTTGGTTCGTTGTTTATCCAAAATGATTATTTTTATGATGTTAATTGACATAACTCTAGGATATTTTCCTTTCATGATGATGTAGGTGTCTAAATTCCCAAATCTTGGTATTGTTTTAAGATATTATGACATTATAAACATTTTATTCTACCTATTCCACCTTTTTAGTTGGTCGTGACATTGTCTCTTGAGTAGATGAAGTTTTCTTCTCTAGTTGTACTATTTATTCATAATTATTCATCTAGATCCTCTTTATTATATTATTTACCATGTTAAACTTTATCCTCGTGCTCTACTTTGAATTTTATTTGTTCCTTTCTAATTGTGATATATTATATGTGACCTTCCATTTCCTATTCCAAAGCTTCATGAAATTCTTCTACAAATTAATATTTATTGTTACTAAAGTCTATAACCAAGGATATCCAAGCACCATATCTAAACCATATATATCCAAAGCATAAAAATATGAATTCAAAACATATTTTTCCATAGTGACTTCTAAATATTCAAAAACATGAATATTCTAATCATCTACATGAGCCTCTTTGATATTCATTGTTTGAAAGTATAGATGTTGATCCAGGTCCATATAGATGAAGTTATAGTTTCTTTTTGAATTCATAGACAAAATAAATTTCTTATATTGAATTCGTTCATGAAAATGAAATATTGAAAAATTTATCTTTGGAAATAAGTTTTTTAAATCCATATTATTATTTTCACATTTTTACTCATCATGATCCTCTATCTCTCCATATACATCATTTGTATCCTCCTCCTCATAATTAATATGTTCATATTTTTCTTCTTCTTTATCTGTATTATCTTTCTTATTATCATTATTTTTTTTTGTCTTCTCTTTCTCCTTCAATACCTACATTCTCTTACTCATTACCATCAACATGTTTAATTTATTCCTCATAATCCTCTACCTCTCCTTATACTTAATAGCCTCCTCCACATCATCATTATGTTTATTCTATTTTTATAATTTTTCATCCACATTTTATCCACTACTACGTTTATCATCACTATTCGTGTACTCTTCATTTTCTACTATGTTACATCTAAACAAGAAAACCTACTCAAAACTAACCAAAGACCAAACAAACATGTTCATCGTCAACCAATAAAACCGTAGAGATGTTGAACCTTTAAGATATATTGAAAAAACAATGGACAATTTTTTTATTGTAAATTAATATCCTTAAATTGGAGCCAACATTTTAAAGCATCAATATCATCCTCTCCATAAAAATGTTTAAACTCCATGATCCACATAAATTGGGGTTAATGAAAAAAACACTAAAATTTTAATAACTCCCGCTAAACTAATAATATAAATTCACAATATTTATTTTAGATTTTTTCTATATTCATATAAGTTAGATAAAATAATTATTGAATTTTTTTTAAAAATTTCAGCTTGTAAGGTGATTTTATGAAAATTTATAAAATCTCAATAAATAAATAAAAAACATATCAAAAAATTTGATTTTTTTAAAATTGTAGCTTCATTAAATGGTGACTTTTTTCATATTGGTACAGATAAGTTTTTGATATGGGCCAGTCCATTAAATAAGGAAGAAAAACACATATCATTTATAGCTTCCCTAAATGGTGATAACCCTTTATTAAAGAAACAATATAAAGTTTATTGAAATTATGGTTGATATGACGAATTGAAGAGAAAACCTAAAATAGGAATATCTTTCTCTCAAATAATAAAAAAAATAAATCTTCAATTTTTATAATGTAGTGTTATTAAATTGTTATGCAGTTCCAATAAAATAATTGTAGTAAAATTCACATAATATTATGAGATATAAATGATTTTATGAAAGTAAGGTTTTACACATAATTTCCCCAAATCAAAACTGTGATACTACTTGTTATGATCCACACTTATAGCATTGAAAATATTTAGAAAATAATGTAGATCAATAGAACACAAGAGATTATGATGGGTCGAGATGACAAAATATTAAATATATGAAGAAATAGAATAAAACCATTAAGGTGGGTCAATAGTATATAATATTCATATAAGAAGAAATAAATCTATAATGATGTTTGGAGTGGACATCCTCCAATATCTTTCTATATACATAAAAACATATATAAACATTAAAATTTTTTTTTGAAAAAATAAGAAAGCATGACTTAAGAATGTCATGAAGAGATACTTTTTCTTTTAATCTAAATTTGGATTAATGTGTGAATTAATCTTAATTCTAACAAATTGAAAAAATAAATTGTAATGTTGTAATATACTTTTGAACATAAAATTGAAAGTAAATGATTTTTTTTTTAAATTTTAATTTTTAATTTGAAACAGTCACAAAAAGGGACAACCCTCATAATGAATGACAAAATTAGTTGTTTTTGTTCATTTGGTTGTCTATGTTAACTAATAGAATGCAGAAATTAAAAAAATGATCAAACCCTACACACAAGATAGATCTATGATTAGAAAAGGATAGGAATGCCTCTCAATATTGTCCATGTTATGTGATTCTATATTTTGGCATAAAATTAGAAATTAGGGAACAATCATGTGTTCTATAATGGTTTAGTTTTGTATGCATATATTTGTGTGCAAAAAAACTTACAAATATATTTTGAAAGGTTGAAAGCCTAATATGGATTGAAATGATTTAAATCTATGCAAATAGAAAATGGTGAAGTCTGTATGGGTTGAGATGACCCCAATCACCCCAAGATGATTGAATAGTGCATATGTATTTAATACTTTGATAAACAAAATCAAGTCCATGTAGTTATCCTAACTAGAATATCTTCTAATGTTATTCTCCTTTGACTACATGAATGTGCCAAGAACCAACATGAATACTTGATCATACCCTTTTTAGGTATGGATAAAATAGGGTGATGACTTGCTTAAGGATTGTATATGATAATCAAAATTAGAATTAAAAATAGTAGAGATATTTTTATGAGTGTCCACTTGTGTAAATAAGCCTATAAAATGTTTTTTTTTTTTAGAATAATAAAGGACTCAAGTTCTGATTTATAACAAGTTAAAATGGGTAAGCACACACAATAAATCTTAAAACTATAGAGTACACAAGGGTTTTATTTTCATATTTGACCATTGGTGGGAAAATGAGAACAATGTCCCATAGAGACAAAAATACCTCCCACTATTTTCCATATTGGAATTTGTTTTCCCTATGGATAACTGCTAATGTTTAGATTTGGATTTATCTATACAAACGCTTACGAGAATAATTATAAATCAAAACTTTTTTTCATGCTATAGAATGATGGTTTGAAATAGAAATATATATTCACCTTAAATCTATCTAGTATGGTCTCATTTTGACAAGAAACACTTATCATGTTGTAATCTTCACTAACAAGTTCCTTGAAACCAAATTTTGGTGAGCTTATAGTATAAGTTGACAAATCATAGTTTTGATAGACTAATTTCCCAAAAAATTTAAATTATTATATGTTTCCCTAAAATAGAGATATGTTATAATGCTACATCCTAAATGCTTTTGGTACAATACTAAAATCTTAAAAATGAATAGTTACTTAATAGATTAGATTTTCAAAAACTAAATTCCAAATCATAACTCATGAAGTTATGAGACCAATTTTATAATATACATAATAATTTTAATTTTTTATATTTAATAAAATAAATTTAAAGTATAATAAATATAAATGTAACATACAACTCACCTTTCCATTATTTAACTTTACATAATTTAAATCCTTACACCTCACCATAAAATAGTACCACCTATGTGCTTTAGATTTGATTGTAACTAAATTTAGTTAAGAAAATTCTTTACATGTTTTTTTTTAAACCATATTTTTATGTAAAAATATCCATTATTTGGCCCTTCAACTTTATACTCTTACCTCATGTGAAACATCTATTTTACACATAATTACCATTGTGTAGATCCATGTAAATTTTAAATATTTTCAAATAAAAAATGTAGGCATACCCACACATATAATCACCCTTAACTAGAATCTTAAAATAAATCTATACACTCTTTTCACTAAGAATTAGAAATGAGGATGCTTTCTTGAAAAAAAAAAGTTAATATTATGACTTTAATATTTCATGATGGGTATGCAAATGCTCAGTTAAAAAAGTTCATGCTGATAAATCTATAGAGTAGGGTCCCATTTTAACCATTTTAACTTGTCATGGTCTAATGTGCACTAACAAGTTCCTTTAAACCAAATTTTGAGAAGCTTATAATATGAGTTGATTACTCATAGTTTTGATAAACTAGTTTCCACTAGTACATTAACAATCATTGCATAAGACAATAATTACTTAAAAATATTTCAAAGGAGGATACACATAGTGAATAAGATGTTACAAACCAAATGGATTTAATGTAAGGTCATATGTATTACTTCCATTAGAGGATCCTTGGCAATTGAAAACCATTCTTATCATATGGCATCTTATAAAGTATATCAGTCTATATAAAATATCACAGTTCAATAAATTAAATTCATTATGCATAAAATAGATCATTTTAGGCATTACTAAGTATTAAACTTAATAAGATAAAATTCACTACTACATCTTGAACCAAAATAAAAATTTGTAATTAAAAAATTTAAATTTATTTTCATTTCCTTCATTTAAATCTAAATCATCATGCTTCTCCCTTAAGAGACTCTTCAAAACAAAAAAATCTACATTGATTTAAGACTTACATGAGGATTGATTTCAAGTATAAAATATAGATTAAAATCCATATGCTTATATATCATACATCTACATTGATTTGAAACTTACATGAGGATTGCATTTCAAGTATAATGTATAGATTGAGATCCATATGCTTATATTCTATACAACATTAGCTACATAACTTTGAGGAGCTTTTAAAAAAATGCAATAAAAATGAGACTAATTATTAATACAATATTTAATGATACACAATTTCATTCAATTAAAAGGAATAATAAATTTAAAATAGAAATCCTTATATACTTTTAACTTGAAATAAATAAATATCATGCACATGAGGTGAACAAATAATTAGAAATTTTATTTATAAATATTATAGCTTCAGAAACATTAAATTTAATCATTCCAACCTTCATAAATGAAACCCTCTAAAATAAGATTAGAGATAGAGTATTAAATATAATTTATCATAAAATATATTATTGCTTCCAACCCTCATAAGCAAAACCCTATAAAGTAAGGTTAGTGATATAATGTGTTAAATATAATTTATCAATATGCATTATTGCTCCCAATCTTCATAAATAAAAGTTTTTAGAATAAGGTTAGTGATATAAACTGTTAAATATAATTTATTTTAATATGCATTAATAAAAAAATTAAATTATATTTTTATATATATTAATATATTAAATATTTAAAATAAATGTATTCAATCAAACATATTAAATTTTTAAACTTATAAAAAAAATTAGTCACAAATTGAAATAATAATAAAATAAAAAATATAATAAAAATAAAAATCAATGAATTAATCACTATAATTTTATGTATCCACATCAAAGCCAATAAATATTTTATAAATTAAAAATATGTAAACACATGGACACATTTACTCATATGCAAATATGTGTAAAAAAATATTTTACAATCGATTCCATATAACTCATCTCATTACCATTACCATTTATGATTTTACAATTTTTAGTGGAAAAGATTAAACAAAGAATATTTTCCTCATCAAAATTATAAGCTTATAGAATAAAATTACTTTCGTAATTCATTTCATTACCATTACCATTACCATTACCATTCACAACATACATTTTTTAATGGAAAAAAAATAAAGTAAAAAATATTTTTCTCATAAAAATTGTAAGCTTATGGAATAAAATTAGATTCCTAAAGTAAAATTGTTTCTTTTCCCTCTTCATTACTTATATTACAAATCTAACTATTCCCTTCCCATCATGCTACTCCTTCCTTTATACTAGCCATGTTCATAAAAATGTGTCCTACATTCCTAATAAAATCATATATATTCTTCATTTTTAAAGATATCCAAGTTTTCCCATGTGTGCCATTTTGGTAATATATATTCTTATATCCATAACCATCTACCAAGCCCATGAAATGGGATTTGTAAATCATATATTTATACTTTCATTTGTCTATTGCAATGTTGAAAATTAGGGAAAGGTGTTTAAAAAAAAACTCACTAGCATTTCATTATAATGGTTTAAACTTGCTTTTCCTGGCAAAGCGATGCTATTTCAAATGGTTTAAGACTAAGTCTTCTTATTTCCAAAATTAATAAACGTAGTTAATGGCAAGTATAACAGAAAAGTGTAAAGGTTAATAATTTTATATGCATGCTTTCAATGCACATTGTCCCTTGCTCTAAATATTTCACCTTGGATAGGGTGAAACCTCTAGCCTAATATTTATCTTCCTATTCTTCTAATTTAATAATTTAATTAATTATTTTATATATTATGTGAATAATTTTTTTTAAAAAGGTCAAATAAAAAATAACTATTTACATTTTTTAATATTTTATATAAAATTTAAATAATAAATTTAATACTTAAAAATAAAAGTTTAAGGAATTATGAAAAGTACTTTAATTGTTTATAAAAGGAGTTAAAAATCTATTAATATTGTATTTTATTTTAATATAAAAATCTACAATATATGAAATAAAGATTTGAATGAATTAAAAAACAATTAAATAGATCTTAAAATAAACAAATAATATATCATGAAGTATTTATAAAAAAATAAAAAAATAAGAGAAGTTAAATTAAAAAGTAATATACATCAGAAAGTAATATTTATCAAAATTATTATACTGCTCGATGTTCCCTATAGTAACATCTAGAGGAAGGGGTGAAAATTGGGATATATAATAGATAAATTATATTTATCATTTTATAATTTTATTTATTTTAAAATAAAATTATTTATCTATTTATTTATTTATCATGCTGAAATATATGATATGTGAATTCTATTTGTTATTATGGTAATTTTATTTACTTTAAAATTAAAAAAATTGTCTATTTATTTTATATTTGTTATTGTGGTTATTTTTATTAATTTAAAAAAAAGAATTTATTTATTCATTTATTTATCACAATATATGATACAGTAAATTATATTTGATATAAAAGAATTCATTTATTTATTTTATATTTGTTTTATTAATTTTAAAATAAAATATATTTATTTATTTTAAACTTATTATTATGATAATTTTATTTGCTTTAAAATACAAAATTTATTTATTTATTTACATTTGTAATTATTTTATTCATGTAAATTTGATATTATAAAAAACAAAATCAAAGAAGATAGCAAGGTCCAAAATAGCTTATAAAATCTTAGAGCATATCCAAAGGCAAAATACAATCACAATCATAATAAACTTCATTCGATATGAAAATGAAAATGAAAATAAAATGTTTAATTTCTTGGATATCAAAAATTGAGATTTTTCTCACAACTTTTCATATATTAATTTATATCAATCTCTTCATTCAAGATATGATATTATCCCTCTAATTTTTAAAAAGGACAAATATTTGACATTAAAGTTGAGATGAAAATATTAAATTAATAATAATTTAAATTATAGTAATTTAAATTTCAAGATAACAAATATTTGACATTAAAAATGATACAATAGAATATAACTAGTATAATTAAAATTATACTAACTTAAATTTTAAGATAATAACTATTTGATATTAAAAAAGATACAATAGAATATAATTAGTATACATGAGTGTTTCAAGAATGATGTTTATTTGTGTATTTTACATAGATTTATCTAAGATATGTATGCTAATATATCTACACTAATTAAAATTTGATTAGGGAATAATTTGAACCTCATTGCATCATTTTAATCTTTTCATATTGAAAACTTAAAGATAAACATGAAATTAGATGATGTAAAATTTTCAATTTTAATATCAAGATTGAATTATATATATATAAAGAGAGTATGAAAATAGAGTGATATTAGGAGAGTATGAAATAAAGATGACTTAAGAGTCAACATTAGCTCTATCAATGTTTGAATATCAACCATCTTTGTATTAGGTTGGATGGAAATTAAAGATGAATATAAAGTTAATGATATCAAATTTTTAATTTTAAAATTAAAATTAAATTAATAAAACTTACATTAATGGTAAGAGGGTACGAAATTAGGTTGATATTAAAAGAGCATGAAATAAGGATGATTTTAGAGCCAACTTTAACTGTCATTGTTATTATTTCAAATTTAAATGTTTAAATTTCGGCCGTCTTTATAAGTTGGATGGGAAAATATTTGGGTGGTAAAAAGGCCATTTTAAATAGTAGTAATAATGTAATGAATTGAGAAAGAGTATAATTGTATTCAGTCGAGATTAATTTGGATATTCAAAGGTAGAGTCACAGGGAATTAACTAATTGTTGTGAGAAATTGAGGGTTAATTGTCCAATTTGACAAAGAATAGAGAGTGATTTCGACTTTTGATATAAGAAATTTAAAGAAAATTAAGCATAATTAATTATTAAAAATTTATATTTTCTAAATTTATATAATTTTATTATATTTTTTTTATTATTAAACTATTCAAACCATCCATTCTTGAAAAAATAGATTTGATTTGATTTAACTATTAACGTCTACAAGAGACTAAGAATGGCCCATAGGACTCGACAACATATTCGATGAATCCAAAAGAAAATTATGATGCTTAAATATTATTCAACATTCTCATATGTAATGCTTGAAAGATTACATATGGAGAGCAGCACCTTATCTCATTATTTCGTGTAAAATAACTAAACATTACAACTAACCACAGAGAGAAAAAAGAGGCCTGCATTCAGCAAGCCAGAAACCCAGCACCCAGATTATTATATTTATTGCAGACGTAGTAAGACCACCAATGTCAGAACCATGATTAACGACAATCCTTGCAGCCACAAAACATTGGCTTAAAAATGCATGTATCGGGAGGCCTGTTCGGTGATGTGCAATCAAATTCATAGCAACAATCAGTTGCAATGCAGTTTTTTAAGCCTGCAGTGCAACACGTACAGCTTGAACATTCTTTCGTACCGTGAGGCTTCGATTGACTGTATGGCCGGAATCCACTTTCATTTGCTGGGACCAACTGATCCTCATCGTCATTCTTCACTGTTGCTGCTGCGGAACAGACCTCCACTACTGCGAAAATCATCGCCAATTTCCCAAATCAGAAATTCATCTCTCGAAAAAATCGAGCATTCGTATAAATTTTACATAATTTGGAAAAACGGAGAAAACTAAGGGAAAATATCTCTATTGAATGTGGAGGAGATATAAGCTGAAAGTGTTTAAACTCACAAACATAAAAACATTTGATGTCCGATACCTGACAATAAAATGAGAGTAGCGAAAAACAACAGAAGGGGCCATTTCAGTTTATCCATATCATCCAATCTGAGGCAGAAACGGTGAAACAATACGAACTCTGTTTACTCAACGATCGCGGATATAAAGAAGTTTGGGCTGTTCCGCGTAAGTTTCTGTAGGCGGATTCTATGGATTAGGCTAATCCAAATTGCAGTTATCGTGATCAATTAGTTATAACAACGAGCTAAATAGAGCCGTAAGCCTTTTTCTTTAGCAAATTAATATTAATCATATGTATAGAATGTTAAGGAATGAATGCTTCCATTAGCGTGGATTGAAAATACCGGGATTCCAATCTACTAATTTGAGCTCTTATAAATTAAGGAAATATTATGTAATTGCTAAATTTCACTTCAAATAAATTAAATTATAGAAATGAATTGGCGCTTTTCCACATCCAATGGCAATAAGTATACTTCCAATGATTTCTTACATCAACGCAATGACAAGAAATAAGTAAATTATAATTCTTCATCAAATATTAAGTATTAAGGAGGAGGAGGAGGTGGTGGTGGTGGTGGTGGTGGTGGTGGTGACGATGACAACTTAATGAATTTTTTTAAGTTTAAAGTTATTTCTATCTAATAGAAATATTTGACTTGAGATTTTATATTGCAAAGAAAATAATTTTCATTATGTAAACCAAAATAAATTTGACTTGAGATTTTATGTTGAAAATATTTAAAATTTGTTATTATAGAATTAAATTGTGATTGTATTGTTGGATATTTCTCTAAGTCCCCTTAGCATCCTCAATAAATATGGAAAAGAAATGAAGGGGAACTTGCCTTGTCTTTCAAGTGACACAATCACGATATGTTTTATTGCCCCTCTTTCTTTCACTCAATGATGATGGCGGACGTTGCTGTGGATTGTTCTGGGCCTACTCTCCTTGCTCCTTCCCCCTGACCGCCCCATCCACCACCCTTGAGGACCCACCTTCCCCACCCCAGACCTTCCCTTCTATAGAATATCTCTTGTAGGATAATCAAACCCTTCGTTCAATCCCTCCTTGAGTGGAAGCTTCTTGGTGCCCTGCATCTAGGCCTTCTAAGTGACACACAAATGTTAGAGTCCCTTTGAAGAAGAAAGGATGTAGATCAAAGGCAAAATTATTGAGGGCAGAAGTGCACTCTCTCATATCCAATGGATCTTAATGGACCCTAAAAGACCTCATTTCTAAATGAGGGCAATGTGTAGTATTGTCTTGTGGATAAGCCCCTCTAGTGGACAACTAGTAGAGATTGGTCTTGAGAGATATATTATTCTACTTTTTTTGAGTGTTCAGTTATCCATATCATTTCTTTTTTTATCCCTCTCATTAGATTCTCTACAGATTTTTTGTTCCATATTTATTGTTCTTTTTATAGACCCCTAAAACTGACCATCAATAACCTCCAACAAGGGTTTTGACCAATTTCTATCTAAATGCAAAATTTGGCCTAAAAACACTAAAACATGCTAAATGATGTGAACCTGTCATATATAAGTGCCAATTTTAGCTAATGTATCCCTAAATATGGTAATGCATTTTATGAGATAGTTAACTTTGATATGATCATTTCGAGTCAAAATGACGATTTTGCGCCCGTGCTCGAGACTACTCTTTTCTACCAATTTTATTACATGAGACACGTGTCCTTATTATTTTGTATTGACAACATCCTAAATGAGATAACATAGCCAACACATCTAACATCACCTTTCAATTCTAATCTAGTCAAATTTCAAGCCAATAATATGACATTTTGACCATGTTGATTAATTCATGCACCAATTACCAATATTTGACCAAAATTGATAAATCATGTTTAAGGCTAATTAATTTGAATCATAAGCCTAATTAAGAATTCCAAGAAACTTGTTGAGTATTTCTTTTTAGAAATTGGTTATGAGTTTGGGCATCATCAAGTGACATCATTTTTTAAGAAGACATCCCTAGTCCATAAATGCAACAAATATTTGATTAAGACCTCCCACGCCTCTTTAATGCCTCTCTATCCCAAATATTTATGAGGGTATTTAATGATTTTATCCTCCAAAATTAAATAGATTCTTAGCCACACATATTTATCTTGAAATGGATGGTCCACATTCATTCTGATCATTTACAAAAAAATCTATAAATAGGAGGCCTCACAACCATAATTTTAATCTTGTATAGTGTAAACTTACCATGCACAAATGATCCTAAAGCCTCATACAATTAGTGTTATCATTCCCAATTACTGAGCCAAGCTAAAGCCATCACAATCCGAAGGTGCCAAGGAGAGAAGGAGCCAAACAACTCCATTGATGAAAACTCTTTGATACAAAACCTGAGCAAACCACTCTACGAACCATTTCAAAGCTCCAAGGAAGGTAAAGGAAGTTTTATTTCATGTTTTAGTTATTTTTTTCACATCTATGTTTGTTACTAAGCTCCCCCTAGTGTCTAGGCCTAGAGATGTCATGCTTATTAGTGTATTATTTTCATTTTGAACTAATAGTTGATCTAACCCCTTCTCTTGAGTCAAATTCTTAGTTCACATAATGGCACATCTAATAGGATCGCATCTCATAAATTTTATCAAATAGATCCTACAAGCAACCTACTAACCATTTTAATGTAGAATCTTGGAGTTTGGAGCCAAGAAAAATGAAAATTTTGATCAAAAAATTATTTTCTAGAAGTCACAATTTTATCACTATGGAATAACGATAATATCATTTGGACCATAATGATGCAACGGACACCATCACGATTTTGTCATTTAGTCATGATATTGCATCTTAACTATGTTTTTTAACTAACTTTTTCTCTATCTATAGGTTATGTTGTGATATTACAATACCACTACTCGATAGTAGTGATATTGCACTACTACGATTTTGCAAGTTACGATATTGGAATACCATGACTTGATAGTCACTATATTTTAATATCATGATTTTTCTAGTTCCGATATTATTGGTTTGAGTCATGGTATTGTAGTTAAACCACTAGCGATTAGCCTAGACCATTATGGTTAAGTGACAATACCATAATTCTCTAAGTTATGGATTTGCTCTAACAGTCATGATTTTGTCTATTAAAGTAGTGATATTGTCAATTTCTATTGACTAACCAGTGAGTTACAATATTGTGTTAACCAATCACAATTGTGTAGAGTTGTAGTATTAGACTATGGAGTTATGGGATTGCATTGTGTGAACCTGAGAGTTCAATTTTCAAAGTTACTTGTTTCATTTGAAAAAGTGATTGAAAAGTAAACTACACTCTGACCATTTTCTTGGAGCGTCAAATTGAAAAATGCCAAATCATGCCTAATTAGATCTTTCTAAACCTCTTTTTTGATGCTTAAAAAGAATTAGGAATATTTCATTTAATGCTTAAATAATTTTTTAGGGTGTTTACTTGAATAATTTTGTTGTTTTTCTTTCAAATTTTTACAACTTAAGGCCAAGAGGCCCAAAAACACCACCATATACTTCATTTTAGTGCTCTAAAATTGAACTTACTTCTAAGTTTTCATCTTATGAAAGTTAATCATTGATTGCTTAGTTAGATTTGTTTGAAGAAAAAGGAAGTTGTGTGTGTATGTTCTCCCATGTCCCCTATAAAAAACTTGTGGGATCAAAAGTGTCATTTCTATTGAAAATTGCCTTAGTCCAAAGACATAAAAGAGATGTTGTGAAGGTTCTTCCCAAGACCTGCATGACTTGGGTTATCTAAAAACAACCATAAAACTTTTTTACTTAGTTTTTATTTCATTGCATCTTAGTTTGTGAGGGCACTTCATTAACTCACATAAGTTCTATACAAAAGCCTTGACCCAGGAATTCATTTCACGACATTATATTGAACCCCTCTCCATGGGGATAGGGAGTATATAAATTGAGATCCCCTCACAGGGATAATGGTTTGAGAAGTTAAACCATCTCTATTAGTAGAAGTTAAGCCTGAGATGTTTGAGCATGTTGAACATCACACTACATTGAGTGAGTGATGAATATAGTGGTTGTGAAAATGGAAATAATTTTTTACAACAAGCCATATGATGTAGACCCAAATGACGTGTACTTATTTTATATATTGACGTGAAAGTCATATGTGTTTGATCCATCAAGACATTCAAAAACTTGTTAGTTTAGTTAACCCCACTTTGCCACATCTTGTCAACTTAGGGCTTAAGATGATTATTTAGTTATCCTTTGTCTTTGTCTTATATTACTTGGTCTTTTTTGGATTCAAATTTACTTGTTAACAAAATTTTACATAGCTAAACACATTATCCACCATTTTCTTGAGCAAGAAGGCATTATATTGCCCGAGTGAAAATCATCTTTTTTTTTGTTTAGAAATTTATCATAAACTTTGTATCATATCTACCATTTTGGTGTAGTTATGCTACCCATTTGAGTCTAGACCATTTTCCCAATTTTTTTAAGTCCTTCATTGATAATCTAAATTTGAAATTACATCTTTATAAGTTCATAAGGTCAATGTGTTAAGTGGGTTTGTCATTTTCACTAAACTTAAGGGAACTTAGTTTCAATTCCCAATTTGAATTGAGATTCATTTTTATACTCATAATCATTATCATCATTTGGTAAGACTCAAGTCATCTTGCATATCACTCATGCTTTAAGTAATAGGCTACATTTTGTACTACCCATTCTATTTTACCATTTGTTTTGAGTTTATTTAATACCACAATTTTGCCTTAGATATTTTATTTAGAGTCTTGAAGAAAAATTTAGTCAGACCTTTTGAGCATTTTAGCATTGTTACACTACTCAAATTATTTTGAAACTTGTTTCCTAGGCCTATTTGTATAGAGTCCAAGGTTTTCTAAAATTCCAACCATTTTGAGTATACCTTTGTGAGTCTTTGTCGAGCATGGTTACACCATCCACCTTTCTCTAGTTCATTGGTCAAAAAAATCTAGTTTGTGTTATTATTTATGAGAAAATAAACTATCTCCAAGTGCCTTTTGTTTTGTACCTCATACTTATTGATGATTTTTATGTCCAAAAGTCAATTGCCTAGTTTTATTTAGAAGTGTTACAAATCTGTTAGATTAAATTTCTCATCATTGTTTCAAGTCTCGCTTCTGATGCCATTTGGCCAAAAGTCCTAGCACTTACCTTTATTTGAGCCTATCTTTTGATGTCATGTTTGGCTAAAAGACCTAGTAACTTTTGTTTCTTCTAGATTAGACTCATTTGAAACACTTTGATCATAGAATCTATAATTTTAATGTTTAGTCCATCTAATAAGCCTTTTTTGTGACACATGTAACATTAAACATTTAATGTTAGATTGTTTTATCACAAACCATTGCATCAACCTTTTTGGATATACATATCCATCCTTTTGACTAGGTTAGATAAAGTTTGAAATTTTTTCTCGACATTATTTTTTTAGAGTTTGTATAATTATATTAATTTTGGTCATGAAACATTTACTATGGATCCCAACATGTCTTATTACGCTCATAGTGACCTCATGTACAATCCAAGATTTAGTAATGTAGTCGTACAAGCAGAAATGGCTCAATACCCCTATGTAGACAATGTTGCTTATGAGTTGAATCCTTATCCATTTAATAACACTAAAATAGGGCCATGGAACCAAAACCCATTGGCTCATTGTTTGGTTAACAAACCTCCATACTCAAATCAAGATCATGAGATAATAGAGCAATACCTAAATGCAGTACCTGTAATTGAAAAACCATTTCTTCAACAATCATACTATGTTACTACACCATCCACATATGATCCTTATCTATTTGAGCATTAATTATTGGAAAATAAATATGAAATTTTGGTTAGAGATATATAAGTAGGGGCTAAGTTTCTGGCAGACTTCCCTCACAACATACTATATAGTCAACAAGCTTCTTCTAAAAATCCTTTAGCTCTATCCTTAATGGTATATCAGGACCCTAGTATGCTTGTCAAGGTAAAGGACCTAATGGAGGATCACTTTGTATAGATGTATACAACATACCAAACTTACTTGAATTTAGCACATAATTTTAATCAAATTACCATGTCAAATAGGCATCTCATAGATTTAGTTCCTTCAACAGGAGTGTTAATAGAATTAACTAGTGAAGATAATAAAGGTGTAGACCCATTCATGCAAAACACTTCATTTGAGAACTTGTTTCATATGCCAACCATCAAATAAATTCCTTCTACTTCTACATAGAGTACTGAGCAAAACATAGTGAATAATGTGCAAGAAATATTCAATCCAAACCAAAGTGGTGTAAGTACACAAAAAACTAGTTTTTAAATAAGTGTACCTTTAGTTAACACAATTAGTGGTTCTCCAAATCTAGGATTAGGAATTTCTATGTCCCAACCTCAACGAAATACTACCAATAATCCTCATCCAACTGCTTCTTCAAGCACTGCACTAACAAGATTTGGTAGTCAACCAATGACCAATGTCGTGCCTCAACAACAGAATATGATGAATCTTACTCCTCCCTAATAGGTAATGGTTAGTTTTACACAATAGCATGCACAATCAAACCTTCAAATGCAGTTGAGGTAAAACATATTACCACCTCAATACGGGCAACCAATGTTCCACCTTGCCAGGTAGAAGCAAACATACCTCTTTCCTCGTAAACCAATATACCAATTCAAATCTAAATTATGTCTAATCAACAATATATGACTATTAATCAAAAACAAATGTTGAATCTCCAACATGTGTCAACTTCCCAACTGGGATTTTTACAACAATGAGGTTCCAGTGTTCCTCAAGTGCTATTAAGGCAACCTTTACCTTTTCTGTATAATGTGCCACTAGTTTAAAGATAGGGTCTTGGTTCACAAGTACCCCATCAATAAAACTATTTGATTAGTCAACAACATATCCATCTTCAACCTTTATAGGCATAGTAAAACTATATTCCTCCATCCCAACCTTAAAATACTCAAAATCAAGCCTATATACCCAATTTGAACTAGAATATCACACAACCACAAATATAAATTTAAAAATCAAACTCTAATCCATGCATGTGTACTCCTTGTCTATTCCCCAACTAAAACAACATACCCAAGAAAACACCTCCATCATACCCTGGTCAAAGTGCTCTACTTATGACCACTCAAACATCTACCCAAGCCAATGCTCTACTACAAACCAATGTTCCCTCTAGTTTCCTAGCCCAAGAACTACAATAGATGAAGGATGCGATTTTTTTCATCCAAGATGGAAAATATTAAAAGAAAAATTATGTTGGATGACATGTGTTCTTATCTGTTTAACATGGATTACTTACATATATCATTTCCTCTAGGATATGAATAATCAAACTTCGACAAATACAAGGAGAAAGGTGACCCCAAGCCTCATTTGACTAATTTTTTTGTTGTATGTTAGCCAGTGGCATATAGTGGCACATACCTTTTGTTTTTTTTCCAAAGGAGTCTAGTAGGACAAGCCTTGGACTAGTTCTTGAAGTTTCCCAAGAATTCAGTGTCAAATTTTGATGATCTTTCAGACAAGTTTGTGCAACATTTCTCATATAATCTCGAGCATGATATTTAATTGGTCAACTTAACGTAAGCAAATAAAAAGTCCAGTGAGAGTTTTTAAAGTTATCTATAGTGACTAACATCCCCTACAAGCCAAATCACTCATAGTTTACTATAAAAATAATTAGTTGTTATGTTTACCAAAAATTTACATACTGAGATATCCTATCATCTAGAATTACAATGTGCACATACCTTAAAAGAGATCATTGAAAAAGGTTTGTTGATAGATCTATCCCTCACTAACAAAGGGATCATCAAGCTTACTTCATCAAATCAAAATCACGGTACCAATCAAGGAAATGGCCAAAACCAACTCAAGTCTAAGCACAAGCATCGTAACCAACATAGGCCAGTAACAATGATAGACCAAAGTAATTAAACCATAATAAAAATGTTGTTAGAAATAGAGTAATAGAGTTTAGAAATATCTAAATGGTATAAGCACTATCTACTTAGCCTATGCAACATATGCAAATTATGCTTAACCCACAGCATTTTCAACAAATTTAGCAAGTGCAACAGCCTAGGCCAACAAAATAAATGCAATAACCTATGCCATTACAAACCCCTCCTACAAGGAGAATAATTTTTGCTCATCACATTCTGAGTGACCTTGGAGAACCTATTGAATTTATGTTTTACAAGCTCACTACCACTAGTCTGATTAACTAGCCTATACTAAAACATTATCTTGAGGGTATTCCTTATCTTGATGGGTACCACCAAAATGAATATTTCAATATCATCAGGTTAATGGGCATAATTTGTGCCATTGTGTACAAATCAAATATTCGATTTAAAATATGTTGGATAATGGAGAGATAACATTGGATGGTGGTGCTTCTACTTCTAATTAGAACCTTAGAATCTTTCAAAACCCTTTTTCATAGCATAATAACTAGTTGTAGTAGCAACAATATTAAAAACAAAAACTAGTACAACACCAACAACAATAGTTTCAACAACCAAGGTTGAACCAACAAAATCAATAGAATCATCAGTAAAAAAACTAATAACATTTGAACAATGGATAAAACTAAGGTAATAATGACAACAACCAACATATCTACCATGTAGTTGCACATGACTACAATAGGGTTATAGTTCATATTATAGGAGGTCACATTAACACCATCTCCATCAATTCGACACCAAATACCAATCAATCAAGACCTTGAATAAACAATGCCAATCCACCAACTCACATTGATAATCATTCCTTAACAGGAGACCATATATAGGTGCACTAACAAGTAAGGATTACTAATTTTGGATCATATACTTATAACTCATCATTACCTCATGACCATGCACAAGTGCACTAGCAACTGAGACTTATCATCTCTGATCCTCCACCACCACCATCATTTATTAGCAATCATAGTCATGTATTTAATCTTTATTATTCAAGCATAACTTGGAGGTCCAAGATTACCATCCTAGGCCCACAACCATTTACCACTTCACCCATCACCTAATCAACCATTATACCTCAGAACAATCCATTTAACACTGATCAATAAAAGAAGTTTGACATTATGGAATAACTACAAAAGATGCCAACACATATCTCCATTCTATATTTTTTGTGTATGTTAACAATCCAAAAAAACATCTTAAATGAGTTCCTTAGCTAATCCACAGTTTCAAGTGACATCTCCCCTAACAAATTCCAAGCTTTGGTTGGACACCAAGCTCTAGCCTAACAAGTCACTTTCAACCAAATTGATATGTCATCCCTTGGCCCACTGTTTAATAATCGATTGTACATCAAAGTTTACATAAAGTGGCACAAAATGAAATGTGTCCTTATAGACAATGGATTAGGTCTAATTATAGTGTCTCTAAAGCTCATCAAGATTATTGGGTACATGATGGTAGATCTTCAAGTAGAAACAATAACCATCAAATCCTATGATAATGAAGAATGAGAATAATAAGGCACCATCTATTTTCTAGTTATCATTGGAACCTTAACACATGATACACTTTGCCATGTGTTATATCGCAATTTTTCATACAATATGATTTTGGTAAGACCTCGGTGACATGAAATTCATGTAGTCCCATTGACGTTGTACCAATATATCAAGTTCTCCCATTCAAGGATGGGAGTTTGTATATCGGGAGATTTGCATCCCTACGATCACTTAAAACACCTAGAGGCCAAGTTCAAGAGCTATAAATATCATTTGAGCATGAATATAGTGGCCAAAAATGATAAGGTAAAGGCAATACTACTTGATTTAGTAGAGGATAACTACGTTTATCCTAATACCCTTGATTTTGTTTCTCACATGCTACCTCCTGAGTTATCTAGTAATTATACCATATCACCTAATAGCCTAGGAGAGTATTTGACCCATGATAATTTTCACATTACAAACATTCCATAGAAACCAAAGTCTTTTGGAAGACCTAATCCCAAACCACTTCATCCAAAATGGCAATAAAAGGGTAAAGGTAAAAAGTATATTCCAGGACCCATCATGTTTATACTAGCATCTGGCCTAGAAAAAGACCCTCTTGAAGGATATGAATCATGGTTGTATAGTGACAAGCAAGATGATTTTTATGAGAATGCAAAGTATCATATTCCCAATAGTATCATGAAGAATTAATACTATGAAGGAGGAGGCCTCAAACCAAATCAACAAGGAACACTTGAGCTAATTTCCATGACCAGATATAAAGGGAAATATGGACTTAGATTTAAACCATGTGTGGGTGATCCAATATACGTTAATCATGTTCCATCACCATCGACTAGTGATGATTATTCTAACAACAAAATAGAGCCTAAACATAGCCTTTTGATGACCTAGCCAAGACCAACTTGTTTAACCCTCATTTCATTTATACCCTTAGATCAGTCATTGATCACAACCCACTACCATTGTATTATCCAGAACTGATAGACTAGGATCAATAAGAATCCAACATGTCGATTAATGAGTTACAAAATGTTCAGGCTTTTTGTGATTTTCTAAGCCTTAGAGACAATGTTCTATTGGGGGACCATAAATCAAGGTTCTCAATCAAGTTGGATCCTGAAGCCTATTTTGGAGAGTGGATGAACACCCTTAGCCATAAGAAAATAATTTGAACATTGAGGTCTCAAAGTGAAAACCTCTTTGAGGTACTTTCAAACCATGGAAAAATTAAATAAAGAGGTTATTCTAGTGGTGAAAACCTATTTTAAGCACTATTAAATGGGGGTGTTCAACCTTCCTCAAGATAGCTCAAAAGACCACCAATAATGAACTTGTCTATGAGTCTGAGTTCAATTTGGAAGAATAAAAGGATTTTTATCTAAGCATTTTTTATTTTACAATAATTTTTATTACATGTCCAAACCTTCCCTTGGGGGACTCTAATTCATCATGCCTAGGGGAGCTCAAAGAGTTAGTCTTAGCAAAGGACTCTAACATTGCCAATTGGTTCAGATCATTGCCCACTATCCTTGAAGATGGTTTAATCCTTCTAGTGGAAGACATAATAGAGGTGAAAATTGGGTCCCTAGATCACCCAAAGTGGATCAAGATAGGTGCCTCTTTTAAGGAGAAGGAACATGAAGTCCTTACAACATTTTTGAGGGAGTTTATTGACATATCTGCATGGGCATATTCTAACATGCCAAGTATGGATCATACCTTAATTTTGCACCACCTTGTGGTAAATCTTGATGCCAAACCAATGAAACAAAAGTTACGTAATATGCATCCTCACATCTTTGTATTAGTGAAGAAAGAGTTGGAAAAACTCTTGGAAATAGGATGTATTCAATCGATCAACTATTTAGAGTGGATCTCCAATATTATGTTAGTTAAAATAAATCAAGAAGGAATCAGAATCTAAACTAATTTATATGATATAAACAAAGCTTTCCCCAAGGATGATTTTCCATTTCCAAACATTGACATGATAGTCAACTCCACAATCGGCTATGAGATGCTTTAATAAATGGGTGGATTTTTAAGGTGCAACTAGATCAGGATAACACCAAAAGACCAACACAAGATAATGTTTACCACTCCATGGGTAACATTTTGTTATTAGGTTATGTTTTTTGGTCTTAAAAACATAAGGGACACCTATCAAAGAGTTATGCTCATCATATTTTAGGATATGATACATGACATTGTTAAAGACTATGTTGACAACATTCTTGGTAAATCCAAGACCAAGGGTAATCATCTAACAGTGCTACATAGAATATTCAAAAGATTGAATGAGTACGAAAGTTAGACTTAATTCTATGAAGTGTGTCTTTGGAGTCACATCAAGGAAATTTTTAGGCTTCATTATGTCTTATCAAGGCATTGAAGTCGATCCATCTAAAGTCCAAACCATAACAAAAATGCCACAATCAACTAATTTGAAGTAGCTCCACAATTTACAAGGAAAGATCTAGTCTATCCAATGCTTCATATCACAATTGAATGAAAAATACCATCCTTTTCCTCATTTTTTGAAGAAGGGAATCACATTTCACTAGGATGATTAGTACCAGATAGTTTTTCAACAACTAAAGGACTATCTAGTCAATCACCCTATTTTATTGCCTCGTATACCAGGAAAGCCATTCTTATTGTATATATCTACTAATAACAATGCCCTAGGGTAAATTTTTTCTTAGCATGATGATAATACAAAAAAACATGCCATGTACTTAAGTTATACACTGTCATGTTTGAACATAATTATATGCCCATAGAAAAAGTCTATTTAGCCATGGTCTTCATAGCTCATAAACTGCACCATTACATGTTAAACAATAAGACCATGGTTATTTAAAAAGTAGATATTCTAAGTATATACTATATAAAACAACTTTACAAGGCCACATGATCAAATGGATCATGCTTTCTAGTGAGTTCAACCATAAATCCATTAAGGGGAAAGTTATTGTAGATCAGCTTGCTAAAGCACCCCTTGCTGATACAAAGTCATTCACATTATAATTTCCTAATGAATCCATAATGACCATCATTTACACACCTCTTGAGGAACAACACTAAAAGTTGTATTTTTATGGATCATTCACAACACATGGATTACGGGTAGGCTTTTTATTTATTACACCATAGGGGCATATAATATGTAAAGCATTCAAGATCAATTTTCCTTGTACCAACAACATGGTTTAATATGAATCACTTGTTGTAAGACTTTGACGAGTGATATAATGGAACATATCTCATTTAAATGTTTATGGTGATTCTCAGTTAATCATCAATCAGGTTACATACCACTTTCAGACTAAAGATGATAAGTTGATGTGATATAAGTCCATGGTCGACACTCTCAAATGGTAGATTATCAACAATAAATTTGACAATATACCAAGGGAAAGTAATATAACTATAGATGTTATGGCTACTATTAGATCTCTAATTCACCAAACAGATGTGGCTCAAGAGTATCAATTCCTTGTTGAGAATTTACAAGCACTAGCTCATGAACCTTTAACCTCATGATGATTTATGATATTATTGGTCCTATCTCTATCTAGTACTTAGACCTTTAAAACAACATTCATGACCAAATTATACCACCTAACCTAACCTGAAATCAATCTAAAGCCTTCATCCCCTAAAACACTCATTATACCTTACTCAAATCAACCCTTTACCACCATAAATTTGATGGACTCTGCTTCATTATTTAAATTTGGTAGAATCTAAACTATCATTATGAGAAGTTCAAAAAGGAGTATGTAGAGCCCAAACTAGTGGGGAAGTCTTATCTGAAAAGCTCTTGCATACTAGTTATTATTGGCCCATGATAGACATAGATGCAGTTACATATGTGAAGAAGTGTGACAAGTGTCAAAGGCATGCCAATCTGATTCATGCCGTAACCAAAAATCTAAAACTAATGTTGACACCATGGACATTTACTACATAGGGCCTCAACCTCATTGGGAAGTTTAACCCCACCTCATTTAATGGCCATAAACATATCCTTATTGCCACCGAATGTTTCACTAAGTGGGTTGAAGCTATACCCCTCACTTACGTGACTAGAAAGCAAATTTTTATGTTTATTATCTGCCATCTCATTTGCCATCAAGGTATCCCTTTTGACATTTTATCTAATAATGGAGGATCATTTAAGAATAAGGATGTCAAAAAGCTATGTGCTGAATACAACATCACACAACACTTTTCTATAGTATATTACCCTCAAGGTAATGGCCAAGCTAAAACATTAAAAAAAGTATTTTCAACATTCTCAAAAAGATTTTCAATGATGTCAGTTGTGATTGACACCTTCAGATATTATGTTCCCTTTGGGTATACTATACCAATCACCATACACCCACAAGAGCCACTCCATATTCACTTATTTATGGTACCAAGGCCATTCTTCTTATTGAGGTCGAGTTACCTTTTCTATGCATCTCTTTCAAGCATGCCATGAATGATAATGATTATTGAGTAGCTTGCCTATAATATCTAGAATTACTTGATGAGAAATGAATAGATGTGATGAATAATCTCCAATCCTATCAAAACCAACTTTGAGGCCACTACAATCAGTGCATGAAACATAGATAATTTGAGCTTGGCGATCTTGTCCTTAAATATAACCAGAAGAATACCATGGCCCAAATGAAGTATAAAGGCAAGTTCAAACCCAACTAGGGTGTTCTTTTCATCATTATGAAAAACTATGGAATAGGATCATACAGACTTGGCACACTATATGGAAATGAACTTGATGACCTGATGAACATTATCCACCTCAAGTGGTACTACACTTGAGTGACTTGTTGTATTATCTATAAGGAGCATTTTAATTTGTATCATTTTATCAATCTTATTCTTTGTATTATACCATTTTATCATCCTATCATTCTACCATACCTTTCTCATCAATTGAGTTGATTTATCCCTCCCTACCTAGCCCTATGACTTTGGTTTTGATCCATTTCATTCCATTGCCATTTACAACAAGAGGATTCAAACCAATTTCAATAATCATTTAAAAAATTCTAGATAGATATAGTATTTTGTAGAAGTAAGATAAAAGTTTGGAAATTGCATCCTTCACTTCTTGCTTCATTCTCTATACCAAGTGTGTATGATTATAACCGTCTATGGGTAGATTAGTTTCCCACCAATCTTGTTACTAATTATAACCATATATAGGCTAACTAGTATCATTGATCTATGACATTGTTTCCCAATTATAACCATCTACGAATAAACTAGAGATAACACTTGTTTATTGTACCTTGATGTATCAACTTGCCATTCTTATGCTATATTATGCCTTTATACCAACTATGCCTATTTTATTTGAATTGGTTGCTACACTAGTCAGATTCTTCCATTGTAAGGTGAAAAAACAGTGACTTGAGGTATCATCCTACGACTATGTAGGTAGTGATTGATACTTGTTCAGGTTAGCTCATTCACCCTAAGCCATGTTCTTTCCATTTTTACGATTACCTTAAGCCATTATCTTGAAATTTTTTGAACAAATTAAGCCACACTCTCATCATTTTATGAGCAACTTAAGCCATACTCTCATCATATTATGAGAAACCTAGCCCACACTCTCACCATTTTGTGAGCATATTAAGCAATTCTCTTACCATTTTTCAAGATTGAACCATTTAGCATCTTGTCATTCTCAATTGAGTTGAGATACTCAAAAAAATTCAAAAACATTTGTAAAATTTTTAAAATAAACCAAAAACATTGACCACTTATTTGCCTTAAGGATTCTGGAAACCCTTCTACTTAGTTATTTTTCTCATCCCTTTTTGACCTTTTATCCCATGCACTTACCATTTTGCAAGACTATTCCTATTCTTCTATCACATCCATTATGTTTGTTTTTCATCAATTATCATTTTCTTCCTATTTCTTGGGAGAACTACATTTGTCCATAAGTTTTTGTTAGATATTAGATCCATGAAACTATGTAGACAATGTCCACTTGCCTAGCACATATGGAGAGAGCTTGGCCACCCCCTTCCTTTTCTTCTATTTCCCCTCTATCATGTTAGTTTGTTAAGTTGTCACCTATTTTTTAATGGAAATGTTAGTCATGTTATTTATACTAACATTAAGACTAATTGTTATTTGTTTCTTTGCTTGTTTGTTTATTTTTTGTGTGCTTATGTGTTTACTTTTAGCACTATTACCTTTATTCAATCTATGTGAATTCATTGGGTGATTCCTTGTGCACTTATACTTGAATACATCCATATTCATACATTTACATTTTCATCATGGTTTTTATCATTGGTGCATTATTTTCTTTGAATATTGGATTGCGAAAGTCAGTCCTTATGCATCTTTTGGCCCAGTCCTCTTGATTTTCTATCATGATGCCTACCCTATAGTGATATGAAAAAAATGAGCTTTAGAAAGTCTACTTAGCAATGGCAGCATCAACATCTCCTTAGCACCGACATTAGCAACATCCCAATAATATCCCAAATAGAGTAATTAACCATGAAATAATTTTAATCTTTGTTAGTTCAAACAAGTAGTAGGGTGTTCCAATTCATCATTACCCTTTGTGTCAAGTTATCATCATCATTATCCAATCAATCATGTTTTCCATAATCAAGGTCTCATGATTAAAATAGCCTATGGATAAATCATTGTACACCATCCCACCTACATTTTTCAATGATTATCCACCTTTAGGCAAATCATTGTGTTCTCACCAATTTACTTTCTTTTTTCACAAAAGGGCATGTTGTTATCTTATTTGTCTATCCTGTTTGGGGAAACTCGATCTTCTCAGTGATTATAATTGCCTTTGGGTGAATCATTATTTTATCATACCATGTTTCCACTATCAAGTTATAATGCTTATAATTGCCTTTAGTCAAACCATTGTACACCATCCCGCTTACATTCTCAATGATTTTAACTACTTTTTCAAAATTATTGTGTTCTCACCTCATCATCTTCATATGTTTGGTCCCCTCATTTTTCTTCTTTCTTTTGACGGACCATTTGTTGACTTACTTGTGCCAACTATTCCCTCGAGGGGGCATCATACAATTCATCCATTGTTGGTGAAGTTGTAGGCATGCAATGTATTTTTAAGTCTTTAAGAAAATTTAACTATGCCTATATCTTTAAATGCCTTCCCAAATCGGGACAAACAATATACACCTAAAACTAGCCACCAATAACCTCCAATCAGGGTTTTGACTAATTTCTATTAAAATGCATAATTTGAACTAAAAACACTAAAACATGATAAATGATGTGAAACTCTCATATATAAGTGATGATTTTAGCTATTGTATCTCTAAATTGGGAAATGCATTTTATAAGATATCTAACTGTGATCAGATCATTTCAGGTCAAAATGATGATTTCACATCTAGGTGCTCTGGATTACTCTTTTCTACTAATTTTATTACACAAGACACATGCCCTTATTATTTTGTGTTGGAAACATCCTAAATGGGGTAATGGATCCAATGCATCTAATATCTCCTTCCAATTCTAATGTAGTCTAATTTGGAGCCAATAATATGATATTTTGACTAGTTTGATTAATTTGTCCACCAATTTTCAAGATTTGCACCACAATTGATAAATCATACTTAAGTATAATTAATTTGAATCATGAGCCTAATTCAGAATTTCATGGAACTTGTTGAATATTTTTTTTAGAAATTGGTTGAATTTATACATCATCAAGGGACATCATTTTTTGAGAAGACATCTCTAGTCCATAAATGCAACAAATATCTGATTAATATCTCCCATGCATCTTTAATGCCTCTCTATCCCAAATATTTATGAGGGTATTTATTGATTACATCCTCCAAAATTGAATTGATTATTAGCAACACATCTTCATCTTGAGATGGATGGTCTATGTTTATTTTGATCATTTACAAATATCTATAAATAGGAGGCCTCACAACCTTAATTTTAAGCTTGGATAGTGTAAGGTTACCATGCACAAATGATTCCAAATCCTCGTAGAATTAGTGGTATCATGCCCAAATGTTGATCCAAGAAAAAGCCATCACAAGTCAAAGGTTTTAAGGAGATAAGAATCCAAACAACTCCATTGATGATGACTCTTTGATGCATACGTTGAGCAAGCCACTCTATGAACCATTTGGAAGATCCAAGGAAGTTAAAGGAAGGCTTATTTCATGTTTTAGTTGTTGTTTTCATATGTATGTTTTTCACTAAGCTCCCCCTAGTGTCTAGGCCTAGAGATGTCATACTTGTTAGTGTCTTATTTTTATTTTGATTTCATGTTGAATTAACACTTGACTAACCCTCTCTCTTGAGTCAAATTCCTAGTTCATTCTTCTAAAATGTAGTATCCTTCTGTTCTTTTTTCTTCTTCTTCCTTCCATCTTACTATAAGAAATGGTCCCTCATTTACATTCCATACCAATTCATATCTCCAATCAAAAATAGTTTACCCAATAAAATAAAAAATTATTATAAAATTAATATTTATTAAATTATATATTTTAAAAATATTCTTATATATTTTTAATTACTAATTTGAAATAGATATTATTAATACATTTACTAACTTTGAATAATCTTAACAATCTTCCTATCACCTTAAACTTTAAAAATATGTAAATAATAAATTTACAATTCTTACATATATATTTTTTAACCCTTCTATTATTACCCATATAAAATTAGTTATGTCCTTTTTAACCATCAAATGTTTACTTCTATTATTTTTCAAACAATTTCTAAAATATATTTCTCATAATTTTCCTCAGCTCACATGTTGTTAATAACTTTTTGATTCAAATTTATTTTATTCTAATATATTTAGCTTCTTCATCTTTTATTTTTATATCAAATCCAAAAATTATTAATATGATATATACATTAAATGCCTGCAAAAAAAATCACAATTGTCTTATAGGGGTCTCGAAAGCCAATTAGCATGGTGACATTCAATAACATTCTCTTAAACAGATTGTTAAATGAAGTGCTTAGATATCTCTTTTCAATGGTATTTGTGGTTCTAAAGTTTGAAGTGTTAATCAAAAGAGATCCTTTGATGATTCTTGTCTATACTTTCATCATCATGATAAAATATTAACTATGTTATTTTTAAGGAGATTCAAGGGTTAAGATCATCACATGCCAATTAACTCATAAGAGAAAAGTTTAAAATAATATTTTACATATTTTAGAAAAAAAAATTATCTAAAAAAAAATTAAATTTTAAATCATTTTAAATTAAATAAAAATATTATTTAAAATATTTTAAAAGAAAATATTATCTTTAAAAAAATATATATTTGATACTTAAATTTTAAATCATTCTAAATTAAATAAAAATATTATTTACTAAAATGTGAAAAAAATTTAAATCGCAAAGAAAATCTTAATCAAAGAATGCAAAGACAAAGACAAACAAAATGGAAACATTACCAAAGAGCCAAATATCTACACATATAATAAATGTGATAATTTACATGTAAAGGGACATTGTAACAAATTTAAGTATTTACATTAATCTTTGCAAATAGATTCTAAAGATATATTTATATAGTTTTGCTCTTATATTATTCTAAAATATAATAGTTGAAATGCATCTCATTTATCGAGTAACTTCATAACATTTCAAGTCTTGCTTTGTATTTATTATAATGCCAAGTGCACATTTAATATTTTTATGGATTTAATTATATTAATCATATTGTATCCTATTTTAGTATTTATGAGTGTCCTACATGGGACATTAGGAATGTAGGTTCACTTTCCATGCATTTTTTAGGCATGTAGGCTCATATTATATAACATAATGATTTCAAAATATTGTTAGATATGTATGTATAAGTTTAAAATGATTTATAAGCTAAGATGATTTGTTATAGTCATTTTTCTCTCATTAAATTCGGATTTAAATAAGGTTATAATGATAGAATTTGTATATATTTAAAATGTATGTAAGAACTTATAATAATCGTAGATATAAAAGAGTGTAATGTAAAGTTAAATATAAATTGAAAATATTTTAAAATACTAAACCTAAATTATAGGTTATTACTCTTATTAGGGTTAAATATAAATAAATTGTTATATAGAATATAATTAAAGAGTATATTAAGGAAATAATAAAGATAAGACATGAAATTAACTGATGAATAAGGAAAATTTAGATCTAATTTAATTATAAATACTAAATTATTAAAAATATGATGGTGCAATGGTAAAACAATAGATAGTCTATGCAACCTAAGATGAGAATAAAAAGATTATACAATCATATATTTATTCTAGTTTATATCAAGTATAGAAAAGAGCATAGAGTATAGTAAGTATAATAAACAAATATAATAATCATATCAAGGACCAAGCATGGGGATATAAATATTGAACTTTGGATGGGCTCAAAAATTACACAATCTCCCCCTATGGTTAAAAGAGTGCTTTCTAGGAGATGTATGTTGAAAACATAAAAGGCAATAAAGAGTGGCCCATGGAAAATATGAATGGGTTGAGGTTTACTAAAGATAACCTGAAATGGGACATCATGATGAATATATGAAATAAATAAATTGAAAATATTGAATAATATAATATTTAGTAAGATGACATCAGTCTAATTGGTGTAGTTATAAAAATATATGAATGTAGAAATGGACTATACTAGGTTGGTTGATATAATTGAAAAGGACATAAATTTCCATTCAAATCGATGATATAGTTGTAAATATATATAAATATATATTTTTGGTTGATATATTATTATTTTAATCTCATATTTTATTCAGATGACTAATATAATTGGTAAAGACACATAAATATATCAAATTAGAAATATAGTTGGATTAAAATATTCACTTAAATTTATAATGATTGTAAAGAAAAAGCTAAGAAGAGAGTAAGGAAAAAATATAAAAATATTACAACCAAATGTGGTATAACATCCAAATTTCATTCACTAGAATGTATGCACAAGCTAGAATGACCTATAACTATCACCTTTCTCTAAATAAACTAGAACTCCAATAATGTCATAATAATATCGAATTTGTATACATGGAATGCAAGTAGGTACATAAAATAACCATAGAGCTAGCAGAGGGGGATCTGCCCTAATTTTTTAAGAAGAAAGGGTCCAAAATTATACCACTATGAAATGGTCATATCTCTCACTAGTTAATTGATTATAAAAAGCTAACAAAGGGGTACATAAAAGATATAATAAGGATAACACATGTCATGAATTGATGAAAAAGTGTAACATTGATCCATTACAACTATAAATTCTAAATTATTAACAAGGTGAATGGTGTAATGGCATAAAAATTGGTTGCCTATGTAGCACAAGGTGATAAATGAAAAGCCTAAGTATAACTATACTAGCTTATTCAGTATAAGGATAAGGATACACAAAGATAAACAACCCATATAATACAAAAACAAATAAAGTGATATCTAATTTAATATGTACAAAAATAAAATAGAAAATGGACTAATATATTTTCCTTTAGGTGGAGGTATTTATTCCTTGATTTCATCATTTAGATCAAGTGGTACTTTGTAAGAAATTTTATATGTTAAAGAACTCACATTTTAAGAATAAGATGAAAATAATCAACAAGGAAAAAATATAGAGGAGAATAAGTGAGGCTAAAGGCATTGAATATATGGTGTCAAGGGAGGTTGAGGTAGGGGTCATACACAAAAATTTAAAAAAGCCTTGGTTTAGCTTAAGCAAGGTGATCCTAATCTGAATAAGTCATTTGCATCATAAAAATGAAACCCCACCATTACATTTGTAGGTGTGAGTCTGGATGAGGTGATTGAAATAAAACAATGGTTTTGAAATAAAGGATTAATATGTCGATTCAATGTTTTATGACCTAGATTTCTAGATCTATACTAATGATTCATAGGTTGACGGTGACTTCTAATGGAAGGTAATATAAAAAAATTACCCTATGCTAAAGGCATATGTTTTGAGGTTTTTAATATCTTAAAAATAAAAGGATGTGATTTTAAAAATTATATATGGTAATGTGATCAACTTATTCTTCTAGTAAATCCATGGTTTTAGACATTGAACCCCATTTTGGATTCTGTAAACACTAGAAGATATGTAGCCATTCGTTATCAATAGTCACTTCCTATTTCATATACAATGTCATTTTTCAAAGCTCAACTCATTCATTCACCATACGTGTAGGTCTAACATTTATGCTTAAATATGTGTTGTATTCTATTTTTCATTTAACTATAATTATTTGATTTTCTTTCAATTTTCTTAGGTAATGCTTTTTGGATATGATCAAAATAAATAGTCATATTTATCATTATTCTAAGAAGTCCTATTTGTGATCATTTATATCCTAGTTTCCTTATTTATGCAAAGTTCATATGCGTGTAAATTTGTCTTTCTTCTAAACAACTTAATGTCTGAACTACTTATATATGTTGATTTCTTCATATTTTAAAAGGTGAGAAAAACATGGGCATCTTAAAATTTTCAAGAGATAAATTGTATTATTTACGTATTTTTCCTTCTAATTACACCAAGTACACTTAGTCCAACTCTTCTTGTCTTTTCTATACCAAATGACAACCATTGACCCTTCTTGACCAATCCAAGGGAGCCATAGGAGAGAGAAACAAGTATTTGAAAAGTTTGGATCTAATACAACTAGTTAAACTTAGAAATGACTTTTTTAGATCTTAATAAACATTATTGGATCCTTCACACATGCCATATTAGTCTATACAACATCTATAACTTCCCCCTTTGCAAGTGATCTTATAGTTCTTACGTTGAACTTGTAACTTTTTAGCTTCAAATTTATTCTCTAACATTCATGTTGTCACTTGGATATTCACACCTTAAGGATATGTCTCAACTCTCCTCATCCAAGTGGCACAATGGAAACATCTCATAAGCTGTGGGTAACCAATAGGTTAGATGAATCTATAGAAGGTCTAGTTCCCTTGATGTACTCTTTAAACACTTCTTTACTTATCAACTTTACATGAAAAGAGTTAATAAAACAAATGAAAAATCTAAAAAGTGACGCAAAAATAATTATTTTATTCCTATTGACTGAACTTATACTACTTAGAGAAAATTGAAGCTTCATTCACACATAACTCACAATTTAAGACAGATTGTTACATCAATGCTTCATATGTTAGGTTCAAGAGGAATATTGATAATTATGAGGGATAATGATGATATTTTGGAGAATAAAATCATAAAAAACTTATAAAAATATTATACAGTAAGAAAGAACACTAACAGAGACCTGTAACAATTACTCTTCTGCACACTTGGTGGAGCATCAAGGACAACATGCTAGAAAGGAGTATCTTCTACTAGACAAGATCAACAATATTGCAACAAGATTAAATTATGAAGCATGTAAGTAGATAAATTCAAATACAAAAATAGCTAGGGTTTCACCATAACCAATGGAGGCTATCCTAAAAATCTCAAAAAGTCACTAATTATAGATTTTGAGAGAGAGAAGAGAAATAATATGTCCAAGGGTCACAAGAATAGGTGTCAAGATGAGAAAATAAGTTACATGAGTATACTAATTAAGTAGAAGACAAATCATGCAAGTTTTTATAGGAAAAATGGATCTCTAAACTATGCAACTCATGGGATGTGGTGTGAAGCTCCTTATTATACTCATGAAAATTGCCTTCATCATTTATTTCTATTGGAACATCCCAAAACTAACTAGGGATAGGTTTCATGATTTAACTAAGAGGTATGGGTTATATACATGATTTTATATGCATTGGTTGCATTCCTAATCACCTTGATTCCTCTAAAAGAGAGCCATCACTACCTTAATTTTAACAAACTCTATTTTCAGATACCTTTCACACTTGGCCTCAAAATTAGCTTAAGTTTTCCATTAAACTAAATTAAAGGGAATGGATAACACTTTTAAATACCCTCAATGTCCTTAGACTGATTAGGTAGACCTTTAAATACCATCGACTACAAGTTATCCCACTTCTCACCATCTTGGTCACTTTTCCAGTTTTGATTGTCTAAGATGAAGCATTAAATGGTCATATAAAGATATAATAAGCCACAAGATCTCTCTTAAATTTTATTTCATCCCTTGAAACCTCTTTTAACCTATATAATGCATAAAATAGTCAAAGTAACCAATTTTTTACCTTATCCATATAGATAGGATATTCTAAAATTAGATGGGAAGGGTACCTAAAGAGTATTATACAAGGTTAAATCACTTTAATGCCCATTATATCCCATTAGGGTAGCTCTCAATCTTCATTTCTTTCATCAAGTCCCTATCTAGGGTTCAGCAGGGTTTTAGACAATTTCTACCCCTAAGCTTTGTTCATGAATCTATGACATTAGATATAAAAACTAATGGCATATTTTTTTTCCATGACCTTATCCAACTCATACTAACCCATTGAGTCTGCATGCAAAGTTTGAAAGGAGATGTGAAAATCCCAAGTTGCTTACATGAGCCTTTCTTTCAATTTACATAAGCCATGATATGGTCCTTAGACAAAAGTGGCTCTCCTTCTATATTATTATTCATACCAATAAATTATATATGCTTTAAATGACCTAATAAACATGTTATATCTCATTAGAGTGCTTATATAATATTATAAGTGAACTTGACCATCCATTTGGCTTTAGGCCTAAACCATGTTTGATGGGTCTATCTACATTTTTGAGGATTTAGAGCACCTTATTGAATTTAATACTTATTTTCTAGACTTTCCATGTTTTTTTAAGTGTTTTTAAACTTCCCACACCTTCTTTGAAGGTCTAATTAGACCTTATCACCTTCCATCTTCAAAACCTGATAGTTTGTGCTCTAAGGGAGTACCCTCTATCTAAGATAAAAACACAAGTTATTTACCCTATTTTCCTAGAAAAAATAAATGTTTGAGGGGTTTCTAAAATTTATTTATACCCAATTTACAAAAATTATGCCTTTTATTATATTTTTATACCTTCTAACTCCTCTAAAACCCAAAACAGACCCCTAGAAGGTAGGCTATGTAAAAGATTTTTACCATGTGGAGTGTGTGATGCATTTGAAAAGGTTTTTATGTTATTATATATTTATATAATGGTCTCATGAGATGTCAATTAAATTTTTAATTCCATTCCAATCACTTCTTCATTATAACCTTTACCAAAACCCTTCAAGTCTTGTCCCACACTTGACTGGTGAAGGTACTTGACTATGTTTCATGTTTGGAAAAGGCACCTATTTGTGACCTTAAATGGATTAGGATTTGAAAAAATTTAATGATATATCCTAACACCTTATAAGACTCATTTTATCCATGCTCTTATTCATCTCACACTTTGGGATTGAATTATTCTCAAGAGCACTCATAGGTGGGTGACTGTGTTTTCTATGTTCCTTCTTCAAAAGTGAACACCATAGGTGGTCATGCATGTTTGAACCTTGGGTATAGTGTTTTAATATATTCCTAATGTGTTTCTAAAAAAAACAATTCATTTCTATACAAATCCAATTAATTTCCATACCTTCCAACCATTTTGTTCTAGCTTACTGTCACCTCTCAGTCAATTGTAGGTGAGTACTTTTGAATGAAAGGACACCTATAGGTTTGTATGGGACATAAAACATAATATATAATTATATTTAAGTGACCCTTTAGCTTTTAAATACTCCTTTCATTACTTATAACCATTTAATCAGTGAAACATGGTTTAGTACTACAATTATGGGTGAAAAGTCTAGTTGGAGCTCAAATTTTGTAGACCTCACTATCTGATTTTAGTGTATAAAAGTGTAACTTTGGGCATTCCACCAACAAATTTATAGTAATCATCTCTCCTCATAAAATTTCAAAGTCATTCTACTATGTGGAGAATAGAAAACATATTCACTTAGAGGCACCAAGAGTCTTGATAACCTCATCATATGATATCCACAAAATGACCATGTGCTCTATTTTTGTGTTTTAGGGATTTGGTCCCTAAACACAATCTTTTTACCTTTGGAGATATTATCCCATATTTCCTATCCACTTATCACTCCAAAAATTTGTGTTATGAACTTTTCAAATGGATAGGACTTTAGAAAGGGTTTCAATTTGTCTAATATCCTCCTTTAAGATTTCTCAGTTCTATGTTAGTGCCACCTATAGGTGGACTTTTGCATGTGTGTAATCAATGAATGTAAGTGTGGAAAATTTGCATTATTTTTTAATTTATGAATAGACATATACTCTTTATAAATTCTACAATTTATTATTAATCATTATGAAGGCCTTGAAACTAGTTTAAAAGCCTCTATTCCAATGTGATTTTCCTCTTTCAAGCTCATGTAAGTGCACATTCATGGAAAACTATGTGGAAGTGTTGTATATGAGTATAACAGTCCACTTTTTATCATTTTAAAGCTCAATTCACTACCTCATGTTACTATAATATTTCTCATAGCTTTTAATCCTTCATCATACTTTTGTGGATGTTCTCAAAGCCTTCACAAATCATGACTGAGTTTGAGAAGGAGTTAGGACTTGACTATGCATGCCAATAAACAATAACCTCTATGATGATAACCTTGGAGGTTGAGTCTTTGAAATAATAATACTATGTAGACCCCATTTTAATTATAAATACACCATTTCATAATGGATTGAAATCATTTAAGAGAAAGATACTTTCTGTAAATGGTGAAATTGAAGTGTAAGTTCACTATCAACATCTTCATACAAAATGAGTTATTTGAGTTATCAAACTCATTCCATATGTGATACCAAGCATTGATAACATTAAATTATATATTCAACATCATTTTTATTAAAGATCACCATTTTAATTATAAGGATTTGTTCAAATTAGAGTAAAACCTATAGGGTGTAGGAAATAATAAGTAGAAAAACAAAGTCAACTTGTTAGAGATTATTCATAAAGCACAGTTCACTATTTCTTGAAATATTGTTATTAAAATTAATATCTATGATTTTAATTTCACCCCTAAAGGTGTTTGGTCTAAAACTTCTCCAACTGGATGTACCAAACATAAACCTACTAACTCATTTTGTGTGTCTAAAAGGGTGAAGAAGGAGAAGAAACGTTTTGGCCATTATTTAGCACTTCCAAATCTTTTCAAGCACTAAGATGAGTTTTATGAATATGAATAGTCATTACATGAACTTATCCTACTTGTCATATTCCTTTAACAACTGTACACATGATGAACTCCTCCTTTTTTAGTTGTTTTTTTAAATTTTAGTTAGATAACCTACAAGTTCTAGATGGGATTGACATTACTGATAGGGATCTAAAATATTAGATATATCAATGAAAAATAAGACACTTGAAAACCTTAAAAACTATGTCACTTGCATATATGACCCCTAAATGGATACTAAGTGACTCAAAATGACATACAGACTAATTAGACCATGACCAAGGCAAAAAATGCATTAAATTACATCAAATAGACTAGAACACACCCTATGACAGAATATTGGACAAATATAAACATCTAAATATAATTTTTTTACCTATAAGGGTCCCTATTTGACCTGTAGGATCAAATTTGGTCAACAAAATAGTGATTAATAGGGGCAGTAAACCTTCTATACTAAAGATCAATAGCCTTATCTTATCCATGAGCCAAGGGATTCAATGAATTATTGAATGTGACCAGTAATTAATTGCATAAAATCACATAAAACAACCACACCATACCAAACAACACAACAAATCAAGACACCAACAAGATTCACACATGTGCCCTAGCACTTAGGGAAAACTAGCAAAAAAATAGTTATGTATAAAGAGATAGGAGGAATTTAGTAGAAATTTTTAAGATAGATCTCATTGACTAGGATATTAAGCTCCTCTCCATTTAACTTTGAGAGTTAAAAATAATTTTATTTCTTGCATTAAGTGATGACATAAGAGCCACTCCACAAAGTAACAAACTGTGTGTGTTTTCTAGGCTTAATCATATCCTCATCCCACTTTAGAACAATGTCTCTTTATTGGAAGATTATTGGCATGGGTTTATTATCAAAATATCTCTTTGTTTCATCTTGGTGAGCTATCATAGTGTGTATATCTTGATCCCTTATTTCTTCAAGCTCCATCAACTCACATAATCTCACCCCCATACTTTCATTTTCCATCAACTCCAAATCATAAGTGAGAACTATAGCTAGTAATTCAAATGAAATATGAAATCTAGATTATCTTCCATAAACAAGTGTATATGTTGAGTTTTTAATGGCTCTCTTGGGGGTGATTATATCAGCCCAAAGAACTACCTTCAATTTGGAATGCCAAGTTCTTTATTTCTCCTATATTGTTCTCTTGATAATCCTAATTAGATTATTATTAGTTGACTCAACTATTCCATTCCCTTGTGGATAATATTTGGAGAAATTACTAAGATAGATACTATGTTTCAAATCCCACTCACTTATCTCGGTTCCAAGGAATGCTAATGCATTATCCAAAATTATTATTAAAAGAGTTCCAAATCTTATCACTATGCTTTCATAGAAGTCCAAAACTGAACTTTCATTTTCTTCCTTGAGAGGTACATCCTCCACCCATCTTCTAAATTAATTTATGTCAGCTAATACCCACTTGTGACTACCATGAATAGGTGGGTTGATTAAGCCTATGAAAGCTAGACACTGTTGCATAAAAGGTCAATATACCTATATTGGATGAAGAGGTAAGGATGAAAGCTTTTCATTTCCATCAAATAGATCAAATTTATGACAATTTCTTACCCAAGCATGAGTATCTTTAAACAAACTAGGCCAAAAATAACCAACTCTCATAATCTTGGCAGCTATGGTTCTTGGAGCAAAGTGACCACCTCCTAGTCCATCATAAAACTCAAAAAATATCTTATAAACCTGATCTGATTCAACACATCTCAATAGTACACATGAGATAAATTTCCTAAATAATAATTCATCAACAAGTACAAGTACATAAGGAATAGATTGTAATCTAAAGTACCTTATTTTAACTCTATCTAGGCTTTGTGAGCATTCACTAGTTTGAATAAAATTGATCATTTTTTGTGTCAAAATCCTCATTAGTGAGGATGAAATTATCATATGATCAAATTTAATGGTTAAAATAGCTTCCTTTTATTCCTTTAAATCTGAAGCAAGGTGTTCACATAAATCCTTCCATTTCACTAGCTTGGTTGTCTTGATTTATACAACATACTCCATTGATTTTGTAATCTAGCCAGCTCTTTTCTCATTTAAATATCTATTCAAAAGGAAGTCTTTGACATTAGGATGAGGTACCAATATATTAATCTTGTTTTTAGATAACATGTACCTAAATTTATTTAGGCTTCTAACAATTGCAAGTACTTATTTCTCCACATAAGTGTACCTTTACTCATAGCCTTCCAATCCTCGACTAAAAAAGGCAATAGGATACTCCAAGTTTTCTTGTGAGCATGACAGAGATTACTTTTTCATTTAAAAAAGTGTACAAGTTGAAATCCTTTGAGAAATAAAGACTTACAAGAGTTGGAGCTTGAGCAATAACTTGCTTGATATCATCAAAACTCTCTTTCATTCTCCTTGTCTAAGTCAACACTTCATATTTCCTTAGAATAGATGTTATAGACTTGACTAAATTAGAAAAATTAGGAAAAAAACCTTCCTTATGAAATTTATTTTTCCAAATAATATTTACAAACCTTTCTTGTGTTTGGGTAAAGTCAATGGCAAGATTGCACTCACCCTTTTAGGATCTATGGATAGACCTTTCTTTGAAATAATGTGTTCCAAACATTTGCCTTCATGAACAATAAACACACATTTCTTTGGATTAAGATAAATTCTAAACTCTCTAAATTTCTCAAAAATCTTCCTGAGATGATTAAAATGATCATTTTTATCCTTGGAGAAGACCATGATGTCATCAGGATACACTAGCACTATATCTTTTGTTAGGCTTTGAAAAGCCATATAGATTACACATTGGAATGTTTTCCTATCATTAGATAAACCAAAATTCATTTTAATATAATCATATGTGCCCTATTTAGTATTAAATTATGTCTTGTATTGATCTCCTTCCTTTACCAAAATTTTATTATATCCTAAATATCCATCAACGAGTGAGAGCCTTTCACTAACTACCACAACTTGCAAAATTTGCTCAATGGAAGGAAGTGGATAATGGTACTTTAAGGAAACTCTATTAAAATATATGAATTCAACACATAACCTAATCTCCCCATTATTTTTCCTTATGGGGACTAATTTTTCCACCCAAGATGAATTCTTAATAAGAAAAATGATCCTAGACTCAATCAACTTTCTAAGCTCCTTTCTCATAAGAGGCTCAATCTTAAGATTGATTGGCCTTTGATTTTTCTTGATATGTTTAGCATTATATCTAAATATATTGTAATCGAAGATATATTTTTATCAAAACCTTTTAAATCACTATATTCCCATGCAAATATATCAGAAAATTCTTTGCATAATTCAATGAAAGCATATTTTTCTTCTCTAGTACACACCTTCCCAAGAGCAAGAAACTTATCTTTTAAGATTTGTCATCTCTCATAGTTTTCTTATTTATTAAACATGTGTGCCTTTTCCTTATTTAACTTATCATCATCATTAAAAATAATTTCTAGTGTGTCTAAGCCCTTATGGAGCTTTTTCATCTTTAATTGTACAGTCTACCCTCCATATTGTTGTTATAGTTTGGACTAGTTTTTTGAGGAAAATTGAACTTCCTCTTGTATAAAAATAGATATTTTTTGGTCACTATTTAATATTTTCCAATTAGTGAAATTATCAGGATAGAGGGCCTTATAATCACTTTGATATGAATTTGGTTCTTGTTATCTCTTATCCCCTTTGAAACATCAAACAGAGCTCCAATAGCTACCAACCTATCAGCATGTTTGTTGTCGTATCTTTGTATAGATTAAATTTTAAAATCTTGAAAATTTTCTATAATATCCAAAAATATATGCTTATATGATTTAATCAAAGAGTTGTTAGTCATATTTTGACCTCTCACTTCATTCACAATTAACTCACTATCAACATAAACTTGTAACTCCTTCACACTTCTTTTTCTATCTAACTCAAGACCATGAATGAGGGCCTCATATTATGATACATTAAAAGTACAACTGAATTGAAATATTAAAGTAGAGTAATACCTTTTTTTATGGAGATGCTAACATTTCTCCACCACCTAATCCAACCTTGCCTTTTGATCCGTGAAAAAATAGTTGCCATAGACTGTCCATAGTCTCATTTGGCTTCATCGAATTTGGCATGAAAGAGTATTCTCAATGAAGATAATAAAATCCAAGACCATATTATCATATTAATCTTTAATGATCATGTTCATTATGTTCATCTCCATATTCATCTAGATGTATATTACAAACTCCTTCAAGAGAAGAAGTTGGAGATTAATCTATGCGAATTTCTTCCTCATTAAGAATAGTATAATTGACATTTACAACATTAGGCATATAGGTATCTAAATTATTTTGGTGTAAATGTTATAATTATATATTTACCTTATTACCATACCTTGTTTTGAAAACCATGTATGACCAATTTGATGCCAAGTATCCACCTATCTTGGCTGTAAACTCTCTTGACAAACAAAGAGCAAAGTATGGGGGTAAATCTATAATAACCACATCATGAGAGATGGAGAAATTATGAAAAGCATTTAAATTCAAATTTATATTCTTTACTACTCTCAAGGTATTTTTTTTACCCATCCAATTGTATAACTCCTTTAGACATTAGTTCATACTTGAGGCCTAGTTTATCCTCTATTGACTTAGGCATGACTGAGGTACTAGCCGCACTATATATGATATAATTATGAAATAAACAATTGAAAATGATAAAATATAGATAAAAGGAGGATTATTATCAATTTTATTTACTTTTCCATTAATGGTTTGAGTTCCATTCACCAAAACAACATTTTTTATCCTTGTTGATCCAATCGGTTTAGTTAGTCCAAACAATTCTTTTGGAGAATATACTTTTATCTAAGTATTGTAAAAGAGTCCCATAATTAAATATTAATTTTTGACTTATTAATTTTATACAAAAAATTTATATAAGTATTTTTCATCTTGAATTTCACTTTTGAAGCACTACTACCTTGTGGTGCAACATGTGAAGATGGATGCATAGGAACTAATCTTGAATTTTAAAATTTCTGATTTTATTTCACTTTAGGAGCTAAGTTTTATGAAAAAAAAAATTGGGGTGATGGAGGAGTCAAAAAAAGGTCGTTAATTTTTCCCGTGTGCTTCTTCAAAAACCCTCTTCTTAGATATAGTGTTAGATGATACACTAGTATTCACATTATTTGAACTTCCCAACTAATTCATGGCATAAAATTCTCCCTCCAAATGATTCATAAAAGTAAAATCATATTTTTTTAATATATTACCCATTCAATTTTGTATTTTCACCTCAAAATTTGGAGCATATGGTACTTGACTACCTTGTATTATCATGCCTTGACTAGGCATTCCATTGGCATATGAAACTTGGCCTTGATTTTGGTCATAGAAAGGGTACCATGGTTGTTATTCAACAAGATTGTTTTGAATATGAAAAAGAGATATATAATATGATGGGTAATTAGGATTTAATCTTTTGTAAGGTTCATCTTAAGTTATATGACCTTGTCATTGAGCATTACTTTGAAAAGGAGGCCTACTTACTTGTCCAAACTGATTGTAAGGCTGATACGACCTATAATTTTGAGTTTGTTGTCTTTTGAGAGTAATAAACTCATTAATAACACTTTTAATAAAACTATTGACTTCATTAATCACATTGGTAGGGGTAATGGGATACTTATCTTGGATATAAGACAAAAGAAACAAGGTAGGTAATACAATTTGACTAGGAGGCTGCAAATCAGGAAATAATGTCATTAGTGGTCTAGGAGAAATATTTTATACTTGAACAAGATAATTATCAACATTAATACCTATCTCATAGGCACCATTTTGTTTATTCCCACCATCATATTGGATCATCATGGATACATCACTATTCAATGCCTTTAGTTCATACAAGAAGGCATAATTTAGAGTGGGTCTTATAAGGGTTGGGATCCTATTCCATGTCTTTTGAAATCTAGAATTAAAATATTACTTGAAATCTTGGGGAACCCTCTTAATAGTAGTTAATTTCTCATCTAGTGAAAAATAATCAATCTTCTCTTCAAACTTCTTAGACAATTGATTTCCAAATTCATCCCATGAAGTAATGGAAGTATGAGGTAGAGTTCCATACCAATCTAAAGATTTCATTTTAAAAGATAATTCCAATAGGCTGACAAATACATTATCCTAAGTGATATTATGGATATTTTACAAATTTTACATGTTCCTAATGTGTTCAATGGGATTCATAGGACCTTCTCCACTAAAATATGGAAAAAATTTAATGGCTACTCCAATAATTTGGTCATATTAGGCAAGATACAAAGGAGATGATCTGATGAAGGCTACACAAGGTAGATTCATAGCCACTATATAATTTAGATTATTATTATTAGGGTTTAAACCCAAAAAATACTTCTACTTGGTTTGTTTAAAACAAACTTCTTTGTATAAGGATGAGTATTCACAAATCTCAAACTCTTGATAGAATAGCAAGGCAATTGTATAAACTCAAAATGTATATTTTTGGTAGCACAACTAGTTGTCACCTTAGGCATGGAAAATTAGTATTTATCAGCAACAAAAGAGATAAAAACTTATTGGAGTCACCATGTACTTAATATAAATGTTCTTGCAACTACAAATATGCCAAGATCAACACCAATGTTGGACAATCTTCTACGACATAGAATCCCATCAGGTGTTCCAAAAAATATTTTCACTTATATTTTCAACCCTTTAGGATATTTATTATCTCTCTTCATCCAAGTGGCACAATAGAAACATCTCACAAGCTGTTGGTAACCAATAGGTGAGATGAATCTCTATAAGGGCTAGCTACCTTGATGCACTATTTGAACACTTCTTTACTTACCAATTTTACATGAAAAGAGTTAATAAAACAAATTAAAAAGATAAAATGTGATGTAAAAATAATTATATTCTTACTATTTACTTAAGTTATACTACTTAGATAAAATCAAAGCTTCTTTCACACATAATTCATAATTCAAGATAGATTGTTACATCAATGCTTCATATGTTAGGTTCAGGAAGTATATTGATGCTTAGGAGGGATAATGATGATATTTTGGACAATACAATCACAAACCACTTAAAAAAATATTATACACTAATAAATAACACTAACAAAGACCTATAACAATTACTCTTCTGCATACTTGATGGGCAATCAAGGAGAACATGCTAGAAAGGACTATTTTCTACTAGACAAGATCAACAAGATTGCAACAAGATTCAATTATGAAGTATGTGAGTATGAAATTTCAATTTATTATTGATTTAGGATATATTAAAATACAAAAATGGATAGGGTTTCACAATAACCAACATAGACTACCCCAAAAAGCTTAAAAAGTCATTAATTATAGAATTTGAGAGAGATAAGAGAAATAATAAGTCCAAGGGTCACAAGAACATGTGAAAAGATTATAAAAGGAGTTAAATTTATATAATAATGAAATATGAGATATATAATACAATGTTTGATAGGAAAAATGGCTCTCTAAACTATGCAAATCATGGGATGTGGTGTGAAGCTCCTTATTTTGCTCAAGAAAATTGCCTTCATCATTTATCTCTATTTAAGCATACCAAAACTGAATATGGATAGGTTTCATGATTTAACCAAAAGTTATGGGTTATAAATATGATTTTCCATGCATTGTATTCTTTCCTAATCACCTAGATTCCTCTAAAAGTGAGCCATCACTACCTATAGTCAAAAAAACTCCCTTTTTAGACACCCTTCACATTTGGCCTCAAAATTAGCTTTAGTTATCCATAAAAATCCATGAAATGGAGTGGATGACACTTTTAAATAACCTCCATGGCCTTATACTTCTTAGGTATACCTTAAAATTCCATCCACTTAATGTTATCACACTTCTCACCATCTTGTTCACTTTGCTAGTTTTGATTGGTTGAGATGAATTTGTTGGTAGACACACTTAGGAGATTTTATGAAACATTAAATGGTCATATTTAGATATAATAAGTCTTAATATCTCTCCTAAATTCAATTTCATCTCCTAAAACCTCTTGTAACTTGTATAATGCAAAAAATAATCAAAGGAATAAATGACATACAGACTCTGTACAGATAGGGAATGAAGTAGATGTGGAGGGGACCTAAATAATAGTATACAAGGTTCAAGGAAATTCATGTTAATTATATCCCATTAGGATATCTATCCATCTTCATTTCCTTCATCAGGTCCCTATCTAGGGTTCAGTCAAGTTTTAGACCACTTCTACTCTTAATATTTGTTCATAAAGCTATGACATTGGATAGAGAAAATAATTCCACAAAAAAACAATTATGACCTTCAACAACTCATCCTATTCCATTGAGTCTCCATGCAAATTTTTAAAGGAGATGTGAACATCCTATGTTGTTTAATCGAGCCTTTCCTTCCATTTACATAGGCCATGATATGGTATTAATACAAAAGTGGCTCTCCTTGTGGTTTATTATGCATGCCAATAGCTTATACATTCTTGAAATTACCTCATAAAATTTTTATATCTCATTATAGTTCTTGTTTGAGGTTAGAAGTGAATTTGACCTTCCATTTGGCTTTAGGCCTAAACCATGCATGCCAAGCATGTCTAAATTTTTGATGACTTAAAACAACATTTTTAGTTACATCCTTATGTGATAGAATTTTTATTCTTGTTTAGGTGTTTTTAAACTTCCCACAAATTCTTACAAGGTCTAATCATCCATTATCTCACCTTATCACCTTCCTTATTCAAAACTTGATAATGTGTGCTCTGGGGGAGTACCTTCTATCTGAGATAAAATAGAGGGTAATTTTCCTATTTTACAAGACAAACTAATTCTTGGAGGGTAATATCCAAGCCATGGACACCCTTTTCACAAAAATTAGAACTTTTATTAGTTTGTTAGACATTTCAACTCCTCCAAAACCCAAATTAGACCCCTAGAAAGCAGACTATTTGTAGGATTTTTACCATGTGGATTGTGAGATACATTTGAAAAGGGTTTTATGTTTTTATTTTTTGATCTGATGGTCTCATTATATTTCAATTACTTATTTTAGTTCATTCCAATCACTTCTTCATTATAACCTTTTCCAAAACCCTTAGAATCTTGTCCCACACTTCACTGGTCAAGGTACTTGACTATGTTTCCTATTTGGGAAAGGCACATGTATGTGACCTTTGATGGATTAGGCTTTGAAAAAATTACATGATCCCTCTTGAAAAATTCTAATATTTATTTCATCTATTCTATTATTCAACTCACACTTTGAGTTTGAATTATTCTCAAGACTAGTCATAGGAAGCTAATTGTGTTTTCTATATTTCTTCTTCAAAGGTGACCCATATAGGTGGTCATACATGTTTGAACCTTGGTTATAGTGTTTTAAGATCTTATAAAGGTGTTTCAAAACACACAAAGTCATATATATACTAATCCAAGTCATTTATATACCTTTTAACCATTTTTTTCTAGCTTACTATCACCTCTCAGTCAGTTGTAGGTGAGTACTTTTGAATGAAGGGACACCTGTAGGTGTGTATGGGACCCAAAATAAATCCTATAATTATATTTAAGTGACCCTTTATATCATAAATAATTATTTTATTACCTATAACTATTTTATCATAGAAACATGGTTTATCACTATAACCTTGGGTCAAGAGTCCAGTTGGAGCTCAAATTTTGTAGACCTCACTATCTGAGTTTAGTGTATAAGAGTGAAATTTTGTGTCTTCCAAAAACCAATTTACTCTAATAATATTCACTCCAAATTTTATATATTACTTATCCTATGTGGAGACTAAAATACATAGTCATTTAGATGCACAAAGTGTCTTAATAACCAAGTCATATGATATCCACAAAATGACCATGTGCTCTATTTTTGTGTGTTAGGGATTTGGTTCCTAAACATAGTCTTTTCACCTTTGGAGATAATCTCCAATATTTAATACACACTTATAATTATAAAAATGTTTTTTATGACCTTTTAAACATGCTTGGACTTCAGGAAGGGTTTCAAATTGTCTAATCTCCTCTATTAAGAGTATTCATTTCTATTCTAGTGCCACTTGAAGGTGAACTTTTTCATGTGTGCAGGAAATGAATGTAAGTATGGATGATTTGAATTGTATTTAACCTTAATAATAGACCTTAAATATTTAAATATGATCAAAATGAGTATTTACCATTATGAAGGTCGTAAAACCAATTTAAAAACCTCTATACCAACATGATTTTCCTCTTTCAATCTCATGTAGGTGCACCTTCATGGTAGATTGTGTGGAAGTGCTATATATGACTGTAACAATCCTCTTTTTACCATTTTAAATATTAGTTTACTACGTCATTTTACTATAATATTTTTCATAGCTTTGAATCCTTCATCATACATTTATGGATGTTCTCAGTGCCTTCACAAATCATGACAAAGTGTGAGAAGGAGCTGGGAGTTGACTATGCATGCCAATGAAATATAACCTATATGATTATTAACCTTGGAGGCCAAAATTTTTAAATAAATATATTTTTCTTACCCACTTTTCATGATCAAGACACCATTTCATAATATATTAAAGACATTTCAAAGAGAATTTCTATAAATGTTGATTTGACGTGCAAGTTCACTATCAACACCTTCCTGCAAAGTGAGTTATTTGAGTTATCAAATCCCTTATATATGTGATACAAAGAATGGAAAACACGAAATGAGATAGTCAACATCATGTGTATTCAAAATCACTAATTTAATTATATGAACTTGTCTGAATTAGAGCAAAACCTATAAAGTGTATGAAATAATGGGCAAAAAAATACAATAAACTTTTTAGTGATGATTCATAAATAAAATTTGACCAATTATTGAAATATTATTATGAAAATTAATCTCTCTGAGTTTAATATCTTCTACCAAAGGTGTTTGGTTTGAAACTTCTCTAACCGTCTGTACCAAGCATAAACTTGCTAACTATTTATATGTGTCTAGAAGGGTGAAAAAGGATTAAAATGGTTTTGGACCTTTATTGGCTCTTATAAATAATTTAAAGGATTGATATTAGTCAAGTGAATATTAATATTCATTACATGACCTTCTACCATGTGTCATATTCCCTTATAGGTCATACAAGTGCCAAACTCCTCCCTTTTCAGTTGGTTTCTTGATTTTTAGCTAGATAACGTAAAATTTTTAGATGTGACTAACATTATTGATAGGTAATCTGACCTATTGGATGTTTTAGGAAAAACTAAGACATTGGGACACCTTTGAAACCATGCCACTTGCATATATGATCCCTAAATGGCTACTAAGTGACTCAAAATGACATATAGACTAATTAGACCATGACCATGGATAAAATGGCACTAAATTACATCAAATAGACTATAACACACCCTATGAAAAAATATTAGACCCATATAAACATCTAAAGATCAATTTTTTACCTATAGGGGTCCCAATTTGACTTGCAAGGTCAAATCTAGTCGACAATTCCCTAACATGAAGTACGGTAGATTGTTTGTTGACACATTTATCCTTTTATGTAAAATTATATATATCCTTAAAATGACATAAAATGTGGTGTAAAATTACATTAATAATTTGAAAATATGATGAGGTTAAAATATGTTGTACAGGACCCTTAATGGTCACCATGGTGACCATTTTCAAACCTGAGGGATGCAATGAAAAGTTCAAAAAATTAGGGGGTTGACTTAATTTGACCTAGGGATAAATTTTATTTGATAGTTGTCTCCTTCAAGGGTAAAGAACATGATTGGTATGGGACTTTGGCTCCCAATTATATCACTTCATGGGACCAATTGGGTGACTCTTCAATGAGGAGATTTGAAGACAAGAGTGACCACTTGTCTTTGATTGAGAAAATAAATAATATAAATAGATCCCATTAAGAAGTCATACAAGATTTCAAAATACATGGGATAATATCCCAATCTTGGTAAGGCCTACTACACATCATGCTTTTCTCTATTATCTTAAAGCTTTCATTAGTGACAAATCCATGATAATTCAATCCATGGGAACGGATACACTACCTAATGATTATGAGACTACTATTAGGGCTAAGAATTTCATTATATAAGTTTGGAATATTTTTCCTAGACCCCATATGAATTTATTTCTTGATGTGAAAACTCATATTTTGACCATTTGATCTAAAAATTGAAAATGCAAGTGTTGCAAAAATTGAATAACACACTTTCGCATTCAAAAGATCTACTATTTCTCAACTTTTTCCCTAATTTTGTATAAAGAAATTAAAACCATAATTAAATTGAAGATTATAATTAAATAAATCACAGAGAAAATCAGAAGAAATCACCAACAAATTGATAATAGAGTTTGGCTTTAATTGCCTACTTCTCTGGGTCTGTTCAAAGTGAGGACCATTTCCATTAATTTTGTGCAACAAATGGCTTCCAAAATCAATACAAGTATTCAATTCACCTTCTCTAATCTCTGCTTTCCTATAAAATTATCTCTCAGACCTAAAAATAATGGTCCAAGGCCGTACAAGGCATAAATAAATCTCTATCCTTCTTAATTTTCTTACATAGTCGGTTGAATAATACCCATCAAATGGAAATTGACTCCCTTTATAGCACTTACAAGCCCATGGCTCAAGCGGTCAAGGCTTATCAATTTTGCATGGGAGGTGCTGGGTTCAATGCATCATCCTCCCTTTAAGCACTTTAGTCTTATCTCATTATCCTATATTGGGAGTTTGAAAACTATTTTCATTCCTTTTTAAGGTTGGTGGCCCCCTTTATGAGTGCCGACATCTCTTTTGGGGGAGACTTGGGCACATGCCTTAGCAAAATCTCTTAACTTGGCTGCCATTAGAGATTTCCTTGGGTAGGACGTGGTCTTTTCATGGCAAGGTGGTTGATGTTTTTTGGCTCTACCACGTGGTGGTTTGAAAAGTCTTATTTCAAAGTGGAAAATCATTATCCGACATTGGTGGGGTTGAATAGGGTTTGTAACTTAAATACAATATTCAATACAATAACACATGAAGAATAGGAAGCCAAGGCACCCCTCCACAAGAGTGTGTTGACCCTCGCTAAAGGCCCCCATGGAGCAAATAACAGGGCCCACGGATCCTCATATGATCACCTATCAAAGATTAGAGGCTAAAAACAAAAACCAAACCAATTTTTTTACACCAATTCATATTGCCACATGTCAAATGGTTATTGGACAACTTGGCATGTTTAAATAGTGCCATGTCACTTTTCGACACCCATTATTTTCCTATCATAAGAATACTTTAGCAAGCTATATCTCAAGCATCTAGATTCTATTTTGTGTTCTGAAAGAAGCACCGAAAATATCTCAAAAAATTCTTCGATGTGCAAATGTTTCGACCAAAATTTGAAGACTTTAAAAATTGAACGGTACATGGATCCACCTAGATCACTCCTCCCCACTGGGAACTTTTGGATGTCTAAAATTTGAAATTAATTGGTAATGAGGTGAGGGTATTTCTCCCTCACCCTTACAACTTCCATCCATTTAGCCTTATTTGAGTGTATCCCTTTTATACCAACACAAAGATATTCAACATCACCTCTTCATGAAGTCTACACATTCTTATCAAGAATAATATCTTCTTGTAATTTTGTTAGATATTTAGGAGCAAAATAATCAATAGAATGAATGGATACACTTTCATCATGATCAATAATCATTGGAGGCTCAAACAATTTCAGATTTTCCACATTTACAATTGAATAAATTTAAATGTAAGATGGTAAATCTAATCAGAAAGCATTTGTACCAATTTTTTCCATAATTTGAAAAGGACCATACTGGATTGGTTTCAAATTTTTACCTTCACCTATCATTCTTTCCTTACTGATGTGAAGCCATACCATATCACCTACAACAAATTGGTGATCAATATGATGTTTTTCATGTCTGGCTTTATATTAGGCTTGACTTTTCTCCAATTGAGTACAAACAGTTTGATGTATGAGTTGTATTTGTTCAATGAACTTCATAGCTCGAATGGCTTCTTTTGGTCCACCAACAGCTGTATCCTATCCATAACAAACATCTAGAGGATATTTAGGCAAGTATCCATAACAAACTTCAAATGGAGATTTCATAGTAGAATAATGAAGTGCCTAATTATATGCATGTTATATGTAACACAATTGTTCATCCCATAACATTGGGTGTTTATTATTGTATCCCCTAAGAAAATGTAACACTGTGTAGTTCACAACCTCGGTTTGACCATCAGTTTGTGGATGAAATGCAACGCTGTTTTTTAATTTAGTGCCCATTAGTCCCTAGAAAGTTGACCAAAATTCCCCAATAAATCGAGAATCCTGATTAGAAATAATTGAAGTAGGTAAACCAAAATGAACCCATACATTTTTAAAGAACAAGTGTGCAATGCCTTCCTTAGTAATTTGCTTAGTGTAAGGAATCAAAACACACATCTTGCTAAATCTATCCACAACCACATATAAATAGTCATGTTTTCTTTGTGTCATAGGTAAACCCCCCACAAATTCCATGGAGATACTTTCCCAGCGATGAGTAGGAATAGGTAGAGGACTGTAAAGTCCCAGTTTCCTATTACTAGGTTTTCTTGTGGCATAAAGATTACATCCCTTAATATATTTGGCAATAGTTTCCTACATATGGGTCCAGTAACAATACATTTTCAAATGTGCAACCATTTTAGCAACACCAAAATGAATAGAAATAAGAGAAGTATGTGCTTCTCAAATCATGTGCACCCTCTCATTTTGAGGAATGCATAGTTTACCCAAATGATACAAAAGATCATTGTGTACATGATAGTCCAATTCTTCTACTTGTCTACTACTCATCAAGTCTTTATAGACATCTTGAAAATCAAGATCATTAACATATTTTTCTTTATAACTTTCATGAGACAAAGAACCATGTTTTAAAATAATAGATGCAACAACCATAGGAGGCATAGATAGCATATCTACAACCTTATTCTGAATACATTTTTTATACTTAATCACAAGATGAAATTATTGTAAGAAATCCATCCAAAAAAAATGTCTAGACTGTTGTAGTTTGGTTTGTGATTGGAGATACTATAAGGGCTGATGATCTATATGTATTATTATTTCTTTGCCCATTAATTAATGTTTCCATTTTCAAACACTTTGAACCAATACATACAATTCCTTATCATAAGTTGGATATTTTCCTACTCACTTGTGAAGGTTTCAGAATGATAACAGACTAGTTTCTTACCTTGCATTAGAATAGCTCCCATAACATACTCACTTGCATCCATCTTGATCTCAAATGGTTATTGTATATCAGGATATGCCAAGACTGGAGCAGTACTTATCTTTTCTTTCAAAGTGTCGAAGGCTTTTTGATGTTTGCCTCCCCAATGAAAGACATGTTTCACACTTGTCAAATAATGCAAAGGTGATGCAATATATTGAAATTGAGCAATAAACTTTTGCCAAAACTGTACTACACTAAGAAAACTTCTAGCCTTAGTTGTATTAGTGGGTGTAGGCTAGTTAACAATGACTGCCACTTTTGTAGGATCAATTTTCAATTCATCATGTCCTATAATGTAACCCAAGTATATCAAAGAGGTCTTACCAAATTCACATTTTAATATTTTTAAATAAAGTTTTTCCCTTCATAATGCATCCATGACTTTCTTAATGTGGATCACATGCTCTTCCCAAGACTTTCTGAATTTCAATATATCATCTAAGTAAACTATAACAAAATCATCAAGGAACTGTCTAAAAACATCATTCATCAATCTCATGAATGTATCCAGGGCATTACACAACCTGAAAGGCATAACAAGCCATTCAAACAATACCTATTTTGATTTGAAGGTGGTTTTCCACAAATCACCTTAATTAATTCTTAATTGATGATATCCACTTCTCAGATAGTGAAATAAATAGCATGTTTCAATTGATCCAAAAAATCATTAATAAAAGGAAGAGGGTAACGATTATTAATAGTAATTTTGTTTAAATCATGAAAATCAGCACACATTCACCAAGTGTCATCTATATTTGGTACCAAAATAATGGGCGAACCAAGAGGAGATGAACTTGGATGAATAATACCTCTATCCAATAGATCCATTACTTGTTTTTTGATTTCCTCATTTTCCACCATTAATAATCTATACATGCCAATGTTAGGGAGAGGAGAATCCTGAAATAACTGAATTTCATGTTGAACTCCCCTTTTAGGGGGCAAACCCTTAGGATCCTAAATACATCATCATAAGTAGAAATTATTTCAACCAATTCATTCTTGTGTTTAGGATCAAAATTTATCAAAGCCTAAGAATATTCTTTTTCCTTAGACTTAATCAACATGAGACAAAAAGTCTTGCTTGAATTAACTAGTCTTTTCATTTGCCCTTTTGTAACCAAGGAAAGACTTTTTTTAATGTGATGTGCTCTGACTATATATTCAATTCCATCCTTAACAAGCAAGTACTTATTCTCTTCTCTATAAAATATTGTTTTTCTATCATAAAGATATGGGCTTCCTAAAAAAATCCCACATATGTCCAATTGGACAACATCCAACTCAACCTCATCTACAAACTTAGATGTGATGGCAAACCTTAGTCTACAAGTTTGTGAGACTTGTAGATTTGCATTGTCACACACCCCACCTAGTGGATAAGGCATCGGATGTGGATTGGTTTGTAAGCCTAACTTATTACCAACCTCTTCAGAAATTAAATTTGCTTGTGAACCACTATCAAATAGTGTGTCAATATTAGTATGTTTTGAAACAACTCTAATGTGGAAAAATTAATTTCTTTTCTTATCAACATGGACATAATTCTATTTAGAAGAAGATGCATAATTTCATGACTTAGTGCTAGAAACTAAAAGAGAAGAATCATTATGTAATCCCATAGATATGATCTTAGTTTCATCACTTGAAGCTGAACCTAAGTCCTAAACCATAGCATTAGTCTTCTTTTCTTTCTTTTGAAACCTTTTAGGCCTTAACTCAAGGTGTAGTTTCCAACACTTAGACTCATCATGATTTTTCTTGCAATGAAGACTCATCATGATTTTTTTTGCAATGATTACAAAATGATTTTCCTTCTTCTTTTTTAATAGTAAAAGTGGATTTTTGTTTACCCTTTCCTGATGAACTTTCCCCTTTGGATTACTTAACATTAGATTGCTTACTTTTAGCTTTAGGAAAAGATTCTTTTGATTGTTTTCCTAGAGCCTTTAAATGAGTGGATTCTACACATATTGCATCTAAATTAGTGGGATTGAAAATAAGAATCATATATCTTAAGTAACTATGTATCCCACCTATATATTTTAGCAATGTTTCTTATGTGTAAAGAGTAACATTCAAAAATAAAGCTTTTTTCCTAAATTCTTGTGTATAATCCTGAGCATTTGGCCTTTTCCTTGTCTAGAGCTTTGCCAATCCATCATGGATTATTGCATATAGCCTAAAGGATAAAATTGCTTTCTATTTTTTTCAATAAATTCATTCCAAGTAGAAATTGAGTTACCCTTTTAAAGCTTGGCTTCCTTCAACTTACTCTCCCACCAGATGAGAGCTATGCCTCCCATACGAAGAGTAGCCAAATGAATTTTTGATTCATCCCCTACAATCTTTTGGACCCTGCAATAATCATCTATCTCCTTGACCCAATTATCAATTTTTTTGGCATTAACTTCACCATTAACATTAGTAATTCAAACTTAATATCCAATTTGAGTGAAGAGAGAGATTCCACAATTTTTTTTACCATCATCGAATGAAGAAGGTTTTTCAGTTTCTTTACCTTTTGATTCTTGTGAATCACCTTTATCATTCTCAAATTTCTTTTGTTTTTCATGTTATAATTCCTCAACCATGCTTCTCATCTCCATGAAAGCTCGACATAAAGCTTGTTCAGATTCCATCTCTTCTTCACCCATCCTTGAAGCACGCCTTGAGCCAATATCTAGATTATACTCAATGATTTTTCCTTCACCCTTTTAGGATTTAGACCTTGTCAACATACACTAGCAATCACTGTTAAATAACAATTTCTCTGATACCAAAAATGTGATCTAAAAATTGAAAATGCAAGTGTCACAAAAATCAAATAACACACATTTGCATTCAAAAGATCTACTATTTCTCAAGTTTTTATGTAATTTTGTAAAAATAAATTAAAACCAAAATTAAATTGAAGATCAGAATTAAATAAATAATAGATAAAATTAGAATAAATCACTAGCAAATTGATAACAGAGTTCAACTTCAATAGCCTACGTCTCTAGGTCCATTCAAAGTGAGGACCGTTTCTATTAATTTTGTGCAACAAATGGCTTCCAAATTTAATACAAGTCTTCAATTCACTTCTAAAATCTCTGATTTCTTGTAAAAATATCTCTCATACCTGAAAATAATGGCCCAAGGCCGTACAAGGCATAAATAAATCTCTATCCTTCTTAATTTTATTACACAGTCGGCTAAATAATACCTGTCAAATGGAAATTTGCTTCCTTTATAACACATACAAGCTGATGGTTCAAGTGGTCAAGGCTTATAAAGTTTGCATGGGAGGTGCTAGGTTTAAGGTGTCAACGTCCCTTTAAGTGCTTTAGTCTTATCTCATTATCCCACATTAGGAGTTTGAAAATTGTTTTCATTCTTTTTTAAGGTTGACAGTCCCCTTTATGAGTGCCGACGTCTCTTTTGGGGGAGAATTAGGTGCATGCCTTAGAAATATGTCTTAAATTTGCCACCATTGGATATTTCCTTGGGTAAGACGTGGTCTTTGCATGGAAAGGTGGTTGATGGTTTGTGGCTCTACCACGTGGTGGTTTGAAAAGTCTTATTTCAAAGTGGAAAATCATTATCCCAAATTGGTGGGGTTTGAACAGGGTTTGTAACTTAAATAAAATATTCAATAAAATAACACATGAAGAATAGGAGGCCAAGTCACCCCTTCATAAGAGTGTGTTGACCCTCACTAAGGGCCCCCAGTGAGCATATAGCGGGGCCCACAGATCCTCATATGACCGCCTGTCAAAGATTGAAGGCTAAAAATAAACACCAAACCAAATTTTTTGCACCAATTCATATTGCCACATGTCAAATGGTTATTAGACCACTTGGCATGTTTAAATAGTGCCACATCACTTTTCGAAACCCATTATTCCCCTATCACAAGAATACTTCAGCAAGCTATATCTCGAGCATCCGAACTTTGTTTTGCATTCTAGAAGAAGCGCCAAAAATCTCTTGACATATTCTTCACTGTGAAAATGGTTTGACCAAAATTTGAAGACTTTACAAATTTAACGATACATGGATCCACCTAGATCACTATTACTCTTATCCCCACACCCAGTCATAAACAAGCTACCTCTAATCAGTCCTATGACTTAAATGATGTAGATGTGATAAAGGATCTTAGAGAAGAGATCCCAAAATATCAAGAGGAAATAAAAACAACAATAATGGATATCTTAATAGGTTTATTATCAACCCTATCAGTTTTATCAAGATCCTAGACTATATTTTCAAGGCTGCTCTCAAGGACAAGGGAAGCTAACTTTACCAAAACAATACAATGGTGAAAATTAGAATGTTCCTTCTACTTGAAAATATCTTCCACCTTTCAATAAAAACCTTGTTAAAGATAATAGAGATCATCTTCCATGGTATTAGTCTCATGACTCATCCACCTATGCAAATGAGACATCCAACAAAGATTTTATGGCATAATGGGGAACAATGCCTACTATGAATCAAGAATAGATGCCTAGTCAAGGAGAATGTAATAGAAAAAATGCTTAGTCAAATGCTACTTTAATTAACAACAAGGAGATTCATGTGCAATTAATTACCAATGAAATGTAAACATATACTAAAATCTTATATTTGTAAGTACAAGGTCAAAGAAAAGAGAGATTAAAGAGGTGCAAGGGACATGTAATTGTCCAAGCATGAACTATCTAACATCCCAAGGGGTAGGTGTGTCAAATTCATCCCTTATTACTCAGGTAATTTAGATATTTTAGAATACTAAGGATCCTATTATGCATCAAACAACATAAGGTCTTGGTAGTGTTATGGCTACTAAAGGTCACGATAAGGTTGACAACTCTCATATGAATATGTTTGAACAAATGAAGAATGTTTGTTTAATAATCCAAATGTGGGACATGTTATCTATTCTTGGACTAAGGTATCTACTAAAAAATGAGTTTTCAAATGTAAATGCAACCCCTAGGTAGCCTAGTGAAAGAGGGATAGTTTTGGAAAATGTATTGAAGACTAATGATGGGTATCTAATCAAAGATGAAAGAGAAAATAAAGATAATCATTTATACCTCTCTATTATCATTTGAGATTTAATGGTTCATAATTAATTTATTAATAGTGTAAAAATCATCTCATTCATACTAAAATAAGTAGCTAGTAAGCTAAATTTGAAGAATTAACCAAACATTAATAGGGTGTTACAATTAGATGGATCAACTTCTAAAACAGCTGCCATCATCAATTGTTTGAAGCTAAATCTTCATGTTTATCCTAAATTTTCTATCTCTCAATATATTATTGTTGTGGATGTACCACCTTGCTTTGCTCTTATTTGTGAAGGGACTTTACTATTAATATTGGGGGGTATTTGACTTTTGATTCGTCTTATATGATATTTTGAACTAGGTATGGTCCTAAAGTTTCAATTAAGTTTGAACCTTTGGCAAAGTTTCATGTGGAGCCTTATGTAGAAAACACATTTAACATGATTTGAATTATTATTTATAATGTATATCATCCTAGTGACCAAGAATCATTTACATCTCTTTATGGTGTACCTAACCTTCATCTATATGAATGGGGTATAAAGAACCATGAGTTTGATCCTCTCAAGAACATTGAATAAATTGGTCTAGGAGTCTACTATATGTATGAAGAAGGAGAATCCAAACCAGCCCTTTAAAATCCCAATGAAATTGAATAATGAATGTGCCAATTATTCTTTTATGGTTCAAAGATAAGAAATGGACTAGGCATGTATAATGCTTCTTTCTTCTTCTAATGAGAAATATTTTTATGCTATTAGGTTTCAATTTAGATGCTCATATAATGTAGAAGAGTATGAGGGACTTGGTGATGGCCTCTAATGGGCAAGAATTAAAGGTATAAATCTATTGTAAGAATATGGTGATAGTGAACTAGTAGTATGGAAGGCTATAGGGCATAATGATACCAAAAATGCATTTGTTTAGGCATACAAGCATATGATTTAGGACCTCATTGAAGTATTTGAGGCCTTCAACTTGAAATCAATAGAAAGAGAGAAAAACTAATATATTGATATATTGGTATTAATATGAGCTCATTTTTATAGCCCAAATGATGTAAAAATTAGGAAACATCAACCACATGTCAAGGTATTAGTTAAAAAATTTATCTTAAATAACAATTCAAGTTGGTAAGTCTTTTATAGTGATAGGTAGATTACATGTTTTCTATATGAAGAATGTGAGTTCTCAAAAAATCAGGCCAAGTTTTAGTAATAATATAGTGACCAGATAGTGTTGTTTCATTCCAAAAAGCTCTCAAAAGGATTGGCAATCCTTAAAAACATCATCAATGAAGAATATGAAATGAAAAAATATAAGCTAAGCATCTCTGCAAGTGAGGAGAATTTTGAAAGAGTTGAAATCTTTAAAGACAAACTCCTCAATTTGGGAAAGGTATATATTAAGGCTAATAAGGTTACATTTATTGAATTATGTAGAGAATTTTTATTTATTTTTTCATGGGAATATGGTGAGCTCAAGGGATTTGACCATAATCTCATTGATTTGGACACAAGTAAAAAATTAGTGAGACAAAATTAAATGCCCATTAATTCCATGGTTAAATTTTTGACGAAGAAGGAACTAATCAAGTTGACTAAATCAAAAAATAGTTTCCCTATTAAGTATTGTTCATGGGTTTCTAATCTAGTACATGTGAGGAAGAAAAGTGGGTAAATAAGATTGTATGTAGACTTCAGTAATTTAATTAGGGTGTCTTTTAAGGATAATTATCCTCTACCTTTAATGGAACAAATACTTCAAATGGTTATAGGGTTTGAACGTTTCTCACTCTTGGATGGATGTTTCAGTTATAACCATTTTTTGGGGAAATAAGAGGACCGATATAAAACTACCTTTAGAACCAAATGGGGTACCTATGCCTACAATTATATGCCTTTTGGATGTTATAATGTGGGAAATACCTTTCAAAAAGCCATGGACATGGCCTTCCAATATTTAATTAACAAGATGGTATTAGTGTAGCTTTATGATGTCACTATTTTTTCAAAATATGTTACTCACCATTTAACTCACTTAATATTGATTTTTGAGTGGTGAATGAAGTTTGCAATATGTTTGACCCAAAAAAATGTGTTTTTATAGTCCATGAGTGCTAGTTACTAGGACACATTATCTCAAAAGAAGGGCTGACCATAGAACCTAAAAGAGTGAAATCTATTTTTCCCTCTCTACCATTGCATAAGTAGGGAGTAAAAAGTTTCCTTGGATTAAAAAATTGATTAGAATTTTTATACCTAGTTTTTTCAATCTTGTAAAAAATTTGAAAACTATGTGAAAGAAAAATCAAACATTCAACTACACTAAAGAAGGGAGAAGCAATTTTGTGGCCATAAAGTAAGCTATAGCATAAGTAACTACCTTGATTAACCTTGACTTCTCAAAGGACTTATTTTTGTATGATTTATTTATTATTAACAGCATATATGCCATGCTAATGAAACAAAACAATCAAGTTTCTCATCATCCCATTACATTCTTTAGTCAAGGGATTCATGGCTATGAAGATAAGTATACTTTTATAGAGAAACAAGCCTTGTAAGGACTCATATTAATCTTGAAAAAGTTTAGACATATGGTATTAAACAATAAGATACATATTATGATATCCCACCCAAGTGTTAATGACTTCCTTATCAATAAGGACTTGAATGAGAAGAGGGTAGGTTGGATTACTAAAGTGATGGAATATGATGTGGAGATTAAGGTCACCAAAATAGTAAGAGGGAAAGACCTATGTGAGCACTTATCATGGGACCTTCAAGTGAATAAATATGAATCCTTTGTAATACAATATGAATCCGAACTAGAAACTCCTTCACATACTATAAGTTAGATACAATACATGAAAAGATTCTTGAAAATAGGTGAGTGTCCAACTAGTTTATATTAATCAAATAGGATATATATTAGGCTTAAATATATACCCTATGTTATTATAGATGGAGTCCTTTTGATAAAATATCTTAATGTTATTTTTAATTAAATATATTTATATTGAGCAAGTAGGCAAAATTTTGGAACAATTCCATGATGAACCTGTAGGAGGCCACTTTTCTCCTAAAACTATAGAAGCTAAGATAACACAGACAAATTAATATTTTCCCATCCTCTTCAAGGAATCATATGAATGGGTAATAATGTGTAAAAAGTGTGATTTATTCATTGGAAAGAAAAGGTTTGAAGCCTTACTTCCCAATCCCATCTAAATTAACTAACCATTCATGCAATGAGGGCTTGATTTTATAGGTATGATTAATCATCCCTCAAGTTCAGATCAAACATTGATACTCATATCCACTGATTATTTTAAAAGGTGGGTAGAGGTAATATACCTTAAATAAGCTAATGAAAAATTATTCCTTGATTTCTATGAGAGCATAGTGATTAGGTTGGGAGCACCATCAACCATCATATCTAATAATGCAATAGAATTCATAGGTACAAAGCCAAGTGAGTGGGAAAATGAGCATGTCATATAACTCAGTACATCCTCTAATGAATAACCCCAAGGGAATGGGATTGTAGAGTCTAAAAATAATAATTTGATTAATACCATTAAGAGGATAGCTGACAACAATCAGAGGACTTGACATGTAGGGTTAAGGAAATCCTTATGAGCTAATAGAGTCATTCCTAAGAGGGTTTTGGGCAATTAACCATACATTATTTTGTATGGAAGATAATATAAATTGCATATTTCTCTTGAGTTTATTCCCTTAGTGTTAGCACATGAGCTGGAACTAATAGAGAATAATCATATGGAGGTAAGGATGGAAACATTGATGGAGTTAGAGGAGAAAAGAGATGAAACGATGCACACTTTGGAATAACACCAAGCCAAAATGAAAAATGGATTTTATAAGAGATCTAGTGCAATAAAATTTCAAGAAGGTTATCTTGTTTTAATGTAGGATGAGGATACAGCTAGGCATGGTAAACACACAGAATTTAATACATTGTTGAGTGGGCCCTATTTGATCATTATATATAGTGAACATATTTATTTTTAGATATCAAGACTCAATGGAGAAGAGCTAAGTATCCCAGTCAATGGGATACAATTAAATCATTTTTACTGAGGTTTGTTTGATGTTTTGTATATAGTTGTTTGGTGTGTTTACTTTTCTTAATTGCTTAGCATAGTGTTTTGTGTGAATTTTTTGCTATTTGGTTTTCCCTAAATACGTTTGGCATGTTGTGTTGTTTCTTGATTTATGGTGTCATATGTGTTTGAATCTTCAAGATGTATATAAATTTCATATTGATGGATGAGAATGAATCCCTTTCCCAATGGAAGGATAAGACCACTGATCTATTAGCATTTTAGGCATGATAACCCTATGAATCACCAATTTCTTGACCATTTTGACCCCCAAGTCAAAATGGTCAACCCCTATAGTTTGAAACTTTTTCATAGGGATTACCAAGATTGTATATGGTCACTTTGTTTGTAATATCCTTAAGGTGTTTAATTAAATCATTGTTTAGAATTATTTAATTTTTTGGTCTCTTTATGTACTTATATAGTTTTGACGTCATCCAAGATCCAATGTTGTTTTTCATGTGTGTTCAAGGTTACATAGTTGTGATGAGTCATCATATGATTTCAATAATGACTCTAAGGTAATCTAACCATGTATTAGTCTTTCACCGTATTTTTCAATACCCCCCAAGGTCTTTGAAGTCACTTTCTAAGCCAATTTTGAGGAATTGTATGTAATTTTAGAAAGGAAAATCACTTCAAGATAAATTATAACATGCATGGTGTTTGGAGGTGGTATGAGAATATTCAGAGTCATAAAAATTTGTAGTCCAACTTCTAAATATAAAAATTCATTCAAAAGAGATAGTTTCCAGTCACTTGTATGGACATGGGGGTCCACCTTCAGGTGAAAATGTCTATAACATTATCTTTTAAACTTATTCATGATGTTTACATTTAAAATGAAATTGCACAGTGGTTGAGAGGTCAATAGATTAAAAAAATAAGTCAGAAGCCCAATTGATATTTTCAAAATCTCAAGAAGGTAAGAATATTATGATTGGTTAATGAACATACATAGGAATTGGGTCAAAGTCAGAAGCCCAATTAATATTTTCACAAGATAAAGAAGGTAATAAGTTTATGATTGGTTAATGAACATACATAGGAATTGGGTCTAATTATCCTAGGAATTATATTTAACCCTAATGGGCTTAATATTTATTAAAATATTTCAATTTTTAAAGGAATGAGTTGTATGAGTCATCGCTAATAACATAGGCAATTAAAAGTCCCTAGTAAACCATATTAGCTCATGTTTTACACCAATCTCATGTAGTTTTGAGATCACTAGATCATGATGAGTATTATGGTAGATTTTTATGTATATGAACAACCATTCCACATTTGTTTCCATCATACTCACACCTGTGAGCAATCAGGGATCAAGAAGAGCCTCCATGAGGGATATGTCACAAGTTTGCATTTGATATTTTGGGAGACTTGATAGTGTTCAACGTATACAAGAGATAGTTAATTGTTTTCAACATATTATCAACTCATTCAAATCTCTTTGATATGACTAGTCACTCCATATTAGTTTTCCAAGTAGTATTCATGCTCTAAGATTGAAGATTGTGTTATTAGGGTGCCTACACAAATGGTTTCAAGAGGTCCTATATTATATTGTCAATTCCAAATGGAATATCTTGATCTCATGAAAAATGTAATAAAATAATGGATAAATGATTTAAGGGTGAAAATTATTAGGCCAATCATATTATAAGGCATAAAACATTAAAATTCATACCTACAGTTTTGTAGACATGTACGTCTCTTTTCATGTAAAGCATAATAAATAGTGTACTAAGAATTGAGTTTTAAAATCTCAAGGGTGAGTGAAATATATTTTTTATACACTTTTATAGGTAAATAAAATTAGATAAAAGGTAACTTCAAAATCCAATGCTTAATATCTCTTAATAACACCTGTAGGCTAAATAACAAAATGGTACAGTTTGAGGCCTTAAGTCAACATGGAGAACATATGAAAATGTATATGTGAGATATAGAGATTAGAGTCAATCTATGTGAATGATGAGGAGGTATAATTTGGATGGCTCAAAAAAAGTACAAAAATAGATACAAAATAGAAGATATACTCTTGTGAGGATATGAGGTCTTGAAGAAATTACAGAGGGTCAAAAGAACACGAGAAATTCTTAATATTGTAGCAAAGATCATTTAAATGCTCAGTGACTTAGATAAGAGGTCCTATAATCCAAAATTAAATCAAGAATATAATGAATACCTATAGTAATTATTGATTAATTTAAGTTGGTTTTCAAAGTTGAGAAGAGGATAGAAGTGCACTTCAACCTTGGCAATCACAAAGTCAAGTACTCTTATAGGTCTATATAGTTTTAATGAAAGATGCCTAGTTGGTTTGGAAGATAAAGGTTTGTGGGAGGAATAAATTCATATGAAAATTTCTCTTCTATTAGTATGATTATATATGATCCTTAGAGTCAATGAAAACAGTGTCAATGTTGATATGTTTGTTTAGGCCTGATAAGCCTAAGACCAAACACATAGGCTTGTGTCAATAGTTGTGAGAAAAGTGGCTTGTTAAAGGTAAATTGAAAATATGAGGCCACTAATAAGTGAATAATTATTTAATATAACCTATATAAATATCCATAGGTATATCAAGATAATAAAATGACCATTTGGCCTATAAGAACTTCTTGAGCCTCTTCTAAGTGCAAATTGCAACTCAAGACCAAGGTTTATCGTACTTATTTTGAATCTAATCCTATCCATGTGGTAAAATGGTTTTAAGTGATGGTTAATTGGTATCCATACACAAGTATTATATCATCAAACATTGGTTTTTGTCCCTAGCCTGTATGAAAATGGTTAAGACAACAAAGCACTTGCAAATGGCATAATGAAAACCCAATGAGCACTTTCTTAAACTCAAAATAGTACATAAAAAATAAATGGGATCCTAATAACCTATATATAATTGAATACATTTTTTCACTTGAATTTTTGTCATTGGTTTAAGAGTTAATCCCTAGGGTTTATGAATAATCGTTAAGAACTTGAAACACTATAAACCCTCCTAAAACCCTAATAAGAAACTAATGAGAGAGATTGGTTTCCAATATCCATGAAATGTGTTATATTTATATTTAAAAAACTTTTAAATAATTCCTCACTCCATGAATTGTATCACCATGACATTTTTTTATACCCACACCTATATGGATGCATTAAATATTATGTTTTTTTGTAAAAATTTGGGATCAGAAAAGGGTGTTTGACCTCATGTACAGATGAAAATAATTGGGTAGGGTGTAATTAGGTGTATTATACCTCCTAAATTTAAAAAATTCATACATTTCACCCTAATTTTTTTCCTAGATGCCTAATGATTGAAGGTAGTGTAAAGTATGCATGTGAAAGACTAGGTTTCTTGGCCATTTTCTCCTATCTACACAAGGTTTTAGAGTCTCAAATTTTTCATGGATAATTTTAAAGGGTCCTAAAATTTAATCAAACACTTATTTTTAGTTTCACATGTGTTTGAGAAGTTTGGATCAAAATCTTAGAGTCTAGGCCTAGAGACCTAATTCATGCCTAATTAGAGAGAAATCAAGTGAATAAGTATGCTTCCAGTTAGAGGTGGGTCATTAAATTTTACATATATATATAAACACATACTTATTAAACAAAAATATTCATAGTTTTTAAGTATCATCAATACATTTTCCTGCATAATGAGCTTTTTGTGTTTTCAGGGTTATAAGGAATTTAAGAAAAATACAAGATTTGGGTACAAAATGAGGTCATTGGGAGTGTTTGATGGATCCAAATGGGTTGATTCATGTATTTTATCAATTATATAATCATTCCATGGATATATAGTGAATTAATGAATATGAAATCAAGTTTTAATGCTTTTGAGTAAGGACAAACATTGTAGAACTAAAGGGTTTGAAGACACCTAAGGAGCTATGTGATAATCACCACTCAAATATTAGCATAAGAGGTCTTCAAAATAATGAAATGTGTAAAAATAAAAGGTAAAGGGTAGATGAAAGTGAATTCATGATCATGGAATACCATTTGGCATTCTTCATAAGCCAATATGGGTTGTTTTAAAGGAACAATGAACTATTAAACTCTCCTATGCCAACTCCTTTGAAACTATGATCATGAAGTGCAACACATGTTAAGGAGGAGTTTCTAGGACTACCATAAAACTTAATTCTATTTTGTAACAAGATATTTCATAAGAAAAACTTTTCAATCTCTCTCTCTCTCTCTCTCTCTCTCTCTCTCTCTCTCTCTCTCTCTCTCTCTCTCTCTCTCTCTCTCTCTCTCTCTCTCTCTCTCTCTCTCTCTCTCTCTCTCTCTCTCTCTCTCTCTCTCTCTCTCTCTCTCCTCCTCATTTTCTATATATTTTTCCTTTTAATATTTTTAATTGATCCGCGTATTATTATGCTGAAGCCCTGTTGAATTAAATATTGATTTTATTTTTGAATAAATAATTCAAACTAAATTTATCCTTCTTAATTATTTCATCGAGTGTATGTATTAGTTTTTTTATTGTCAGGTGATATTTTCCTTCCTTGCATTTATTTATCTTTTTCATGCTTTGCATGAGCAATCTAATTTATAGTATCTCATATGATGTGGAGATGGTAACTTGTATGATATCTAGTTGAAGGAGGATTATTAATTTCTATTATTAGGACTATTAGTCATCCACCTTGAATGATACATTACATTCTACCTTCATATTGAAACACTATTATTGGGAAAACCTTTGATTTTGAGATAAGTTTTGAAGTTATTTTCCATAGTGGAAGTTCAAGTAAGTTGTGGAATTTATATTAGTGCATCACCTCTGTTAGAGTAGTCTTTAATCTCATTATATCCCTTTTACTTCAAATAAAGTCAGTTAGCTATTAGTTTTAGGTATTTTACATGGGATTTGTCTTATAATCTATAGATTCACCTCTTCGAATTATTACCCACAACATATGAGGTGTTTCCATGCTATTCTAAATGTAGGGAGGGTTGAGTAAACCTCCTTAGGGCGTAATTTGGTTGATAAAAATTCCTTCACAAATTAGACTTACTTCAAATATTTATTAAGTGTCAAATCTATTAGTCAAGTATAAAAAATATGTTCATATTTATTATGTTCTATGTGAGATATAAGTGCAAAAGTACTAAATGTACAATATTTAATCATTTCTAGTTATTACTTGTATATTTCATGCATATTTTAGTGTATTTTGGAATTCCATAGAATATTATTAACTATGGATTATATTTGATTACTATATGACTGAATTTGCATTTTTTAACCCTAAAATTCAATCATTTTTGGGTAAACTATATAAAATGTAACATCAAATTTTATACAAACAATCAAAAAATATTTTTAAAAAATATAAATATATTATATTTGATGTTGATTTATTCTAATATGAATTATAGTAACATTTTAAGGGATATGTTGAGTAAATAACCATCATCCAAAAAAATTAGGACACAATGGACCATAAAATTTAGTCCCTATGCCACCAACCGTGCATAGTTAAGATTTTGTTTTAGATAACCCATTTCAAACATATCTACACCAAATTGTTGTTCCCTATACAACTCATTTTTCCATGATAGTTAATTTGTGTATTATATGATAATGGGCATAATAAAATTATGAATCTCATTTTTTATTTATTAACCATGAATGGATCAAAAATGAATTATCAAATTGGATTTTCTAATGTGTCCTCTCATTCTCCATTTTTTAAACTTGGCATTTTCTTATTTGATTGACACATTAATGTGTTCTTCAATATCTTTCTATGTTCATTTTCCTATTTGAAACTTGTATATTTGACTAAGGCCCCTTTTTTTTGTCCATTTTTATTTATTTTCCTTTGTTCTTGGCCCCTCTATGTCATTGTCTTACTTATGGATGTATGGTCCTAGGATTTTGAATATATTACTTGTTGCCCCCTTGTACCCCCTGGAGTCTTAATTCCCTAAGATTAACACATGTGGTAGAATCTCAGGCCTTGGGGATATTGGAGGTCTTAGAAACCTTTGAATGTGATGGTTTATCCCATCAATATTGATTCACTAGGATGTTTCCATGTGGTAGCATCTTGGGACATGGGGGTCTAAGAGACTTTTGGGATATGTCAATCCCTTATGAGCTTTAGATTATTGATATCGTGCCATACAACATGATATTTAATCCATAAGATATTTTATAATCTATTATGTGCATTGTAAGTCAATCAAACCCCTTTACATTAACACTATATTAATTTTTGAAAGGCAATTGTCAAAAGACATAGGAATTTTTCTAACTAATGATGAAGGACTTAGGCACTAAGATGTTGCTAATTGTCAAATTATACTATTTTGATTATTTTAAACATATGATTGATATGGTATCTAAGCAAAGAAAAACAAAAATGTGGCATAATATCATCCACTCATGCCTTCAAGGCCATCAAACTGCTCAATCACTGCTTGACCTTCAAGCATGTGTGATGATTTCATGTGGCATCATCATGTGCCTCTAGGAGTTTGATGTTATCCTTAATTTTCTTATCTAACCTAAATTATTGATTCTCATGATGATTCCAAGTGTAATAATCATGGGTCTCTGTGAAAATAGGGTATTAACAACTAATTACCTCATTAGATTGATCCCTAGGTCCTTTTGATGATGCAATTTGGCATCATCTTAGGGATCCTAAGACTAGTAATTTTTTAACTATGTATATCTCCTTCAAGTCATACATCCCCATGATCATAAAAAAATACATCATCATAGGGATTTATACCTCCCAAGTGTTTATTCCATGGGATGATGTCCCACAACATCTTCACAGAGATATGAGAAACAAGGGATTTCCCAATTGATTATTGTGTCTCCTAGATCCCTAGGTCCCTAGGATTATGTCACTGGGCTTTAAATCCCACATGTTTCTTGACTATGTAAATATCCCTTGATATGCATTCCCCCATAATCATGCCATTTGGCATCATTGTAGGGATATAGTGTTTTGTGGATTTTAAAAGTGTTAACTACATTGAATGCTACCAAATAAAAATTCCCATGGCTAGGTGGAATCATTATGAAGATCTATCCCTTGAGGCCTTTTAGATTATGTTTAAGACTCTTGATTCATAGATCCTAGGGATGATGACATGTTCCATCATCTTAGGTCTTCATCCCTCAAGGCCTTCTAAGTTGTGTTGAATCCTATCAAGTCACAAATCCCTAAGATGATGCCACATATCATTATCATGGGGCTATATCCATTAGATATATATTGAATTCCACAAAGCATCCCAAATCTATTGTACCTAGGAAAATTACTTATGAAATCATATCATCTCTCTAATTTTCTTCACCTTTATACTATGTCATCTTGGTAGTAAATTTTGAAACCCTTGAGTCATATGATTATGTGAAATGGAATGATGGTGTTCAATTTGAAGAGACATGAAGAGCTATATGATTTTACATAACATTATCCAATAAATCTTAGATCAGTAGATGATCAAGTAAGAAAAGGAAAAATATACATAGATTCTAAAAACCCAACTCCTATACAACCAAAAAATATGACTATTATAACATATAATATCCACTCAAAAGTTGTAGATAAGCATGTCTATTATGAAACCTCTTATATGTTCATCTTTGTTACATGTGTGATATCCTAGTTGTCTCAAAAATCTTAAATATTCTTCCAATAATCAAATTTATGATAATAAACCCTATAAATAATTAATTATTAAGAAAATATTATTTTTTAGTGCAACATTTAAAAATAATTAATATGTATAATTTGAACATATACAGGAAGAAAAATTATAGATAATATATCTAGCTTAAAATTAGTATCAAGTACACATGATTTAATTGGTACAAAATCTAAAATCTGTGTAATCATCTAAAATTTATCGTCATAGACTTCCCATACTAAAAATTAAATGCATATATATGATCTAATATCTACATAAGTGATAGGAGATATATTGTCATATATCAGTCATGCAAAAATTTAAAGTAATTCTAATTAAAAATTACTTGAAAAATATGTCACAAATACTCACAATCATATTGCAAATGATATGATTTAATGCATATGTAGGATTTTTTAATCTCACATCATGAGTAAATCATAATACTTTATTTAAATGTCAGTTGTGTCTTTTTTCTAAAAAGAATATAATCTCCATAAAATTAAAAAAAATACATCTAGATTTTCATATTAATACTTATACAATATAATATCTATCTAAGAGACATGAAATTTTTGTTTATATATCAAACATGTTAAATATTTAAGGTCATTTTGATTAAAATTTTCATTTCAATATCGGCTAGACATCACCAATTTGTTTTTGTCTTACATCTTAGATAAACTGAGCACACAAAAATTATTCTGAAACATATCTTCCAAACTAATTAGATGTCAAATAAGTTGAAAAAATTTAGTGATTAGCAATCTACTTTTCTACCATTTAAGAATATTTTATATTATAATAGTTTGAATATTATATGTAACTATGTGTGTGTAATACATACATACATACATACACACGCGCATGAGTGCATGCATGCATGTGTGTGTGTGTGTGTGTGTGTGTGTGTGTGTGTGTGTGTGTGTGTGTGTGTGTGTGTGTGTGTGTGTGTGTGTGTGTGTGTGTTTATTATAGATATACATATACATACATATATACATTATATATATGTATGTATATATGTACACACACACACACACACATGCAATGATTTACCAATAAAAGAATTGTAAAAGTGTGTTATCACATATATCTATTCCTTCTTTCTCTCATTCACAGTAATAATGGGATTATGTTAGTTATTTAATTCAAATCTTATTTTATTCTATGCATAGTTTTGTGATAATCTAATGCATTGAAAGTAGCCTACAACATCAATAAACTAATGGTATGTACATTACCCCATATCTAAATTTATTTTTATTCACCAAAACATTGCACTCAAATGAGTGACAATTATGTATATATCATTATCTTAGTTATGAATAATTTAATGAACCTATTTTTTTTGTCTACGTGTGTATCTATAGATATTTTTTGTCCATAAAAACAATGGACTTATTTTATTGTCTACATATATACATATATACCTATAGATCTTTATTCATCTATTTAAACATGTATAATAATATGTATTGTAATTATTTATAACTAACAAATAGTTATAACATAATCTTATTTGTAAGAGACACAAGTTATATTCACTATGATCCATTAAGAGGAGATTTTCAAAACGAGACTATCATTACAAATCATAATAGAAAATAAATAACACCACATAAAAAACCTAAGAATATATTTTTTCTTTGAAACATACTTCTAAAAATTAACAAATAAAGCATAGAAAACAATTATAAGAGAAGATCAAGACACAACAAACCATGCATAAAATAACACACATGTAACATATTTTCATATCTTGAAACATATTGGATGAAATCAAGGAAATAATGCAACAAATAAATTCATAAAATCTATTAAATACCATGAAGACACAATAAACCATGCATTAAATAAGACACCTATAACATCCTTTCATATCTTGAAACATATTGCATGGAACCAATAAATGCAAAAAATAAATTAATAAAAGACACACCAAAACATATATGCTTAGTATTTAATCGTCTACACTTCAAATATAATATAATACATTTACAACAATCAAAAACTGAAATATATTCAAAATTGATGATAGTGAATGAAATGATTATGGGAAAAATCTGCATCAGATATGATAATGCATTGAAAAATGGAATTATCCAAAAATTTATAACTCCTCAACAAAATCGGTTAAACATACCACATATGTGAAAATACTAATAGTTATTGAATATAATCTTATTTCATTACAAAATGCTTTTGAACAAATTAGATAACTAGGATACAAAAAAAATATAGATTGGATTAACTAGTCCATGTATTAATGTACCATATATAATGAAACAAGCACTACTAGAATTAGTAGATGAAACATCCATTATTTTTATAGAACTAAAAATTAAATTGGAATAAAAGAATGCATACCAAAAATTAAGGGTCATCTAAACATCATCACGTTTACTTAAAAACAATTGTGTAAAAGTTAATTGTATTAATCTCAAAATGTCAAAATCATTAGAGATTGAAAACAACTATTATAGATTAATGACAATGTTAATTGATACATTATTAGGTCTTCAAAATTTATTGAAACAAGTGGAAAATATGAAGGTAATATTCGTACTTACACCATGGTACATGGATTCATAGAGTCAACATGTATGCATGACTTGTAAGATAAAATGTTCTATGTTGCACCATTATAATACCAAAAGCCACTTATTTTTTTTAAGGATAGGTATTATAAGGAAATGAACTTTACAACTCTTTTTTATGGTGACCCATGTGATGAAAACATAAAAATGATATTTTCATATGCTAAAATAGTTTAGTGGGAATTACAACATAAGGATAGTGCATTTGCATATCATATTAAAAATCAATTTTTAAAGTAATTAAAATTGTCATTGACCAAGTGCTTACAATAATACGCATAATAAATACAAAAACACAACTAAAACTAGTAAATATTCTACCAAAAGATGTCAATTATAAACCAAATTGGAAATTTGACATTGGGTATATTGATTTCAAAAAAAATATGAGTATCACCATATTGTTTACAACAATTGAGAAAAAATGCATTTATAATGATTCACCAATTAAGGCTTCTAATGTTTTTTGTTACATTCTCATGTGTTGAACATTTTTGGGAACCACTCACAATTACATTGTCCTAATTTCATAATAGACATGAAAAAAATAAAATAAAAAGAGATAAACATATTTAATACAATTCATAATAGTTACTTGATCACAAAATATCATGTGACATGTACATAATACTATGTACATATATTAAAGGGAACATTAAAAATGGCATTCAAAGATAAAAAATTATTTGGATAATTTTGAAATCATTTTTAAATTAAAGAGTTCCAAAATTGAGGAAACAATCACACACATTTCTTGTTATGGATAACATTTATGTCAATTTATGGAAAGGATAAATTTTTTGAGGTTACAAGGTTTGTTGATAACTATATAACTTGTGATGCAAACATACTTGATCTAAACATTTCTAAGCTACACAAACACCACCACACTAAAATTTGTAATAAAAATCCAAAATCACATTGTAGATACAATTTCCCTGTTCCACCAATTCTTGGAATAATTATGCCTACAACATCTATAGATGAATATAACTTTTCCATCAAAAACTACATACATGTCTACACTAATTTGAAGAACATACACTATGGACACTCTATGACATTTAACATGTTTTTTATGGAGTTAAAAATTAATTAAAGTGAATATATAAGTCATATAGATGACACCTAAATACTAAAAAAACAAATCTTGTAATGAAATCCATCACATGCATGACAAATACATTTTGTAAAAAAATGGCACATTTATGGAAAACAAATACAAGTGCCCAATTTTTTCTTGATGATTATGCTATAACGTCTTATTTTACATCCTATATGACAAAATTGGATACATCAATAATAAATTCCATTGACTGAATCCACAAACAACATTAAGAAATAAATATATATGATATTCAAATGATACAGAACTTCGAAAACATATTGCCTAATAGATAAAAAACATCTTCTCAACAAGTTGTCTACATGGATTTGTCATTGTCATTAAATAGTTGTTTTAATAAATTCATATTTTATAAACACATGTCCATTAGACCAATCCACATTGAACCTAATACCTACAAATCTTTTGATCCACAAACTAGATGAAATAGAGGACATAATATAAATATATTTAATATCTTACTATATTCAATGACCAAAAGCATTATAAAATATTTTCCTTGTTGTGTTTGTCTCTGCATACCAAAAATTTGTAAAAAAACAACTAGAAAATAATCCCCATGTCATTTGATATATCAAATACAATAAACATATTGAAATTAAAAATCACTACAGGGAAAAATTATTGTTATAAATTCATTTCATAGGAAATGAAAACCATTTAAATTGTGGTTTTCATACTTAGAGTTATACATGTGCAATTCATGAAAAATGCATCTAACAAAATGAATCCAAAGTTACGTATTACATGAAATCTTCTTAGGGTAACATAGATAAAATTGTTTCCAATACTAATT